>OX421493.1:12062016-12385023 GCA_949126835.1 Anisus vortex
CTTATGTTTAGTTTCTTCCGTCATATGTAAACACTAGTTTATCTTTTCGTTTTTAGTTAACGGCTATGAAAATAAATATACATTTACGTCATAACGGAGCATACCCACTAGCTCATCAACGCGCCACATTATCCAGTGCCTTGTCAGCGTTAGTCACACAGTGATTATATATTTAAAACTGCTGCTATTACACAACACCAGAGACCATATACATTTTCAACCGCTTAAATTTTCTACCTATCTCCACTGCCCCTTCAGATCCCTATCTTTCCTACGCATTACATATCTCGAATCCCCCGTCCTCGCCTTCCCATTCACGCACAACTCAGTTAAATGATCTCATACACTACCTTTAACCAGAGCACAACTATTCTCCCCCTATCATAAACACTCAAAATTGCTCAGAACAGCACACCTGTACTTGCACTGCTGGTTAATTGTTAGCTCAGCTGCATATATTTGTTTGCACTCCTGTAAACGAGAACTTAATTTAAAAAAAAAATGAAAAGCAACGATATAATTCAATTCAAATGAAAGCCATTATTAGTAGATATATTTCAAAGCTTGAAATATTTGGGGCAGTCGGGTACTAGCAGCACCACTACATCATATTCCAGCATTTATGATGAACCCTTTAGTAGAGTGCTTGTAGACTGTGTGTATTGACAATCATGTGTGCGCCAACATGATTTGCGAAAGCTCGTAATATTTGCAAAACCAAGGTGACGAACATTTTCAAGGCTTTGACAAAGTATTTCTCTCAGTTTGGGCTTTCAAGTCCTTGCAAATATATAAGATCTTAATTTCATAAATATTATTTTGTTAAAGTAAGTGATGAATCGATTAGAAATTCTGCATGTCGTGTCAAGTGCATTTTAAAGGTCAGTATTGAAAAGATGACAATAATTGTGTCAAAAGCCGCTAACTGACAAATAATAGAAAACCACATTTAATTTAAATGTTCAAAATTGCTTGAGACCAATGAAATGTTCAGTTGTTATAAACTAGAAAACTAGTTATTGCCTATATAATAGATTACAATAGTGTGATGCATTAATTTTTTTTTTTCTTGTTGTTGGGATTACTTCCCTTTGTAACGGCTTGTCACATTATTTTGTTGACGTTTTATGGACCTTGTCCGTTTGGTATGAGTGATTACGGGGAAAGCACTTGAAACAAACCATTATGTTTGCAGTTCTTTCTATACAATGACATTTAAACTGACACAACCGTCCATGCAACCGTTATCTAAAACAATGTTTTAATTATGCGCTAAGGTGAAAGTATCTAGGCCAGTGGATTCCAACCTTTTTTAGGCCGCTACCCCTTACTACAGATCCTCATGCGACCCCCAATCAAAAGTTATTTTCTTTGCTACTTAAAACTGTGTGCTACTAATCGAATCCAGATCGCCCGCTTGACAGTCGAAGACGCTAACCATTATGCTAGGGAAACCACATATCAATAAGGATCACAAAAGTATGATATGAGACAATAAGGTCACGTGTCTTTAAATAAACCGATTTTGATTGGTTAGACACACACACAAGCTACGTTAAATATATATATATATTAAATCAAATACCAAAATTTGTTCAGCTTTATGGTTTTCTTTACAATATAGGCCTATTGTTTTATATATTGCGTTTAATTAACTAGCTAAACTAAATAGTAAATCCAATTAATTAAATACGTAATAATGTCATTACGCTGGGTAGGCTACTGTATTTGTATGTATCTGTATTTCCGTGGACCCGTTTGGAGACGGATATATGAACTGTGTTTTGGTTCCTAAGACCATCGAACAAAAATGGCCATTCAGCCCCAAAAGGTGTCGAACAACACAGGTTGGGAACCGCTGATCTTGGTGTCTTAAATGATAATTTAACACGCGCGAAAGGTTCTTAGACAAAAACATATTTATCATTTTCAGTTGTTTAAATGTTGCTGTTATAAAAGATAAATGTGCTTTAAAAAAGTGTCTCGTTGGCTGTCGATGTTTTTTCTTCTTTTTTTTTTAGGCGTTAGAAACCGGTTTGTATTAATCAACAGCCGTTTATTATCTATTCATATTATTGTAAATAAAGTTATTGTCCACTCTAGAATAATAAATGAATGTTATTCTATACTTTTGTACTCAGAAGTTGAATTAACTGTTAACAAAGCGTGAATTGTTAACATTAAATAGTTAACATTGAATAGTTAGCACTGAGGCACAAGGGACAATAATTTATTTAAAAATTACGTTAACAAATTTTGCATATTTCTAAATGTACTTCAAAGTAAAAGTTAAAAGAGAGGCTAAGCCACACTATAAACAAAATCAGTGATTCGCTGCGATTCAATTAAAAAATGACGATGATTCTCCACGTTTCAAATGTGTCATAGCGCGAAACCTGTTTCACCATAATCAGTTTCAGTAGTTATTCGCGATGACTCACAGATTTAGAGCATGTTCTAAAATTTGAAATCATGATTTGTGATTCAAGCTGTGTCAGCCATAGGGAAGCGCAAACTAGATCATGTGATAATTAGCCTAGTTAAAAAACCAAACAAAGATGGCAGCTTCGTCTTCCAGTTCGCTTAAAAGAGCATGGTATGCTCCATAGATCGTTCTTCTTTCGATCTAAAGTTTCACCCACCATTTTAGTTTTTGTTTTCTTTTTGCTTTAAGTAGAACAGGCGCAGCGGCACAGACCAAGTTTACTTCGTCGTCACTTCGTCACTTTTGTAAAATAAATAGACCTAATTCAAAACCACTAATTGTAGGCAGTGTATATAGACCACCAAACTCAACAACAGAATACATGATTGATCTGTGTAATCAACTCACAAATATTGAAACAAACATATAAATGCTGTTAATTGGATAATGGCGGACTTCAACCTCCCAGACATTAATTCGAATAGCTACTCTATAGAAAAACACCAAAACATAAAATAAATAAATGATATGTTCAGAAATGCCATACACAATCTAAACTTAGAACAAATTAATAAAAAAACTAACAATAAGAAACCATAATATACTAGATTTATTCTTAACAAACAGACCAGGACTAGTAATTGATTATGAAATAATCCCTGGTCTTTCCGATCATGACATTGTCAAAGTTAAAAACATAATCAAAACCGAAATATGCAAGAAAACTAAAAGAACAATTTATCTTTGGAATAAATACAACAGATCTACACCAAACAGCAATAAAATTTCAAATTACTTTCCTTAAAGACCAAGTGAAAAGCTTTTTATCAAAATTGAGTTAACATTCGATTTTGATAGTAAATAGTGTATTCAGTATCTGAATGTTAATAAAAATCATTTATACACAATATCGAAGATACATTTTAAGTAATTAGTTCAATATTTGCACTTAAATGTGTGCGTTTTTTGGAGGAAAACTCCAAATCTCGTAGCCATTTGAGATAATTTTATTTCCGACAATTGACAACTCTCAATGTGTATGCATGCATAAAAGTTCATAAGAAATAACATTTCCGGTCGAAATCGATTATTTTATTCGAAACATGTCTGTGTGCTGGGTTGCTGGTTGTGTGAACATTTGTTGGGCATTAAAGTTTCTTTTATTTTCAAAAGATGTTTACAAAACAAAACAATATATTGTGAAAGTCAGAAGTGAAAAATCACATTTTTATAATATAAAACGTATTGCTTAATGCAAAGGAATTTTGGTTATTCGTTTTTATGAATTTACGCATTTTGTTTTTCAATAACCAAGAAACCGCAACTCTTGACTAAATTATTTTATAAACAAATAAACATTTAACCTCACGCGACTAACACTTGAGTATTAATTATCGCCTATGCACTTTTGATGTCAAAAACGGATACCTCATAACTAATATTGTATCCTTTGTATAATTCTAAAAGACTAGAACTGGCCGTTGAGGTTGAAATCAATTGTCAAACACCAGCAAAAGCATGCTTTTTTTGTTTATTATATTAAAAATAAAACCGGAAGTTCACGATCACCCCAGTTCAAAATTTCACGCCTCATTAAGACTTGTCAATATAGGAAAGTGACGTAGAAGAAGGGATTCCGACTAGGAAAAATGTATATTTTCACTTGTTTTGAATCTATTGCCACATGTTTTGAATCTTTTCCCGGTTCTTATTTTTAACGAAATGGTTAAATATAGATTTATAGCGTCTAGTTTTATTTATTTATTTCCCTTCTCAAACGTCACAGCCGTATAAGGCTATTACAAATCTCGATACTTTGAGAAAAACCTCTTCACTTGGTCTTTAATAAATACTAAATAAACAGTCCAGTTGAAAATATTTGGCAATTCATAAAAACAAACTTAAAAACAATAACTTCTGATTGTGTGCTAACAAAACAAACATCAAATAAAATTAACAAATGTTGGTTTAACACTAAGCTAAAGAAACTGTGTAAACAAAAAGAAAATCTATTTACAAAATTTAAGGCAACTAATTCCATTAGACTACATAAAAATAACAAAAAAAAACACACATATTTAACACAGAAACTAAGCAGACATCTGCAGAATGAATATGTAAACAATGTAATTTCTAAAGATAATGATAAAAACTTATGATCCTACATAAAATAAAAAAAAATTGACACTACTGGCCTAGCGACACTAAAAGGCCAAAACAATCAAACGTGTAACAACAATGGAACTAAAGCTAATATCCTAAACATACACTTTCATCTTTTTCAAATCCAGGTGACAAAGAAATCTCCATAAATTTAAACAAACTAGAAGAGATAGGAAGAATAAATGTAGATGAAAAAGGCATTAACCAACTCCTAACCAACTTAAAAGTAAATAAAGCTTCTGGTCCAGATGAAATACCAGCAAGACTGCTCAAAGAACTAACTAATGAAATATCTCTGATCTTTAAAATACTTTTTCAGGCCTCTCTGAACCAGGCGAAAAAGACGGGAAATTAGCCAATGTATACCCTCTTTTCAAAAAAGGAGATAAATCTGACCCCGGAAATTACCGACCTGTTTCACTAACAAACAAAACTTGTAAATTACTTGAGCATATAATATATAGTAGTATAGTAAATCATCTAGACAAACTTAATGTACTGTGCCCACAACAACATGGGTTCAGGAAAAACAGATCATGTGAATTTCAATTAGGCCTAATGACTTGTCAAAGCGATTATATAATAACAACCAAATTGATGCTATATTACTAGATTTTTCAAAGGCATTTGATAAAGTTTATCATTCTAGTCTTCTAAAAAAACGTACATATTTTGGCATCTGTGGTCCCTTACATCAGTGGATTCAGGACTTTCTTATAGGCAGAGAACAAACAGTGATAATAAATGGCTCTAAGTCATCACCAATAACTGAAAAATCAGGAGTTCCACAGGGAACTGTTCTAGGGCCCCTACTATTTCAAATTAAAAAGATGATCTACCAAATTGCATCAACACAGGAACAAAAGTAAAATTATTTGCTAATGATTGCATAATTTATAGAATAATAAAGACAGAAGAATATATTGAACTTTTACAAAAAGATCTAGATGAACTACAAAAATGGGAATCAAACTAGGGTATGTCTTTTCACACAGAAAATTGATATCTAACAAGGGTTATCCAAGAAAAAGAAACAAATAAAAACAAACTACTATATTCATGGTAAAGAACTAACTCAAACTAACAAATATCTAGGAGTAATAATAAATGATAAGTTATCTTGGAACCCTTATATTGATGAAGTAATTAAAAAATCAAACAAAACATTATGATTCATAAAAAAGAACCTTTACAAATGTAATAAGAATATAAAACTAAAACGCTATCTCACATTAGTTAGGACTTTACTAGAATATGCAGCATCTGTATGGGACCCATCAACTAAAGAAAACATTAAAAAATTAGAACAAATTCAAAAAAGAGCTACAAGGTTCATAACTAGTGAATATTCCCAATTAACCAGATTAACACCATTATTCAAATCACTAAACCTAGAAACACTAGAGGGCAGAAGGGCAAAGAGTAAAGTAGTAATAATACATAAGGCATTAAACTCTAATTTAGAAATACAACCCAATAACAACCTGCTGCAAAGCTCAGATAAACATAAAGACAAAAACACTTTCCTTATCCCTTATGCAAGATTAAATGCATATAAGTACTCTTTCTTCCCGAGTGGCATTCGGGCATGGAATGGGTTGCATAAACAAACCAGGAAAACCATTAACGTAACATCATTTAAAACATTAATAAAAATACAAGACTAGAATGGGACCACGGATGAGTGTAGTACGCAATAATCTTCTCTATAGAAGGAGCGTCTGTAATGTATAAGATAAGATGTAATAGTCAACGTGCGTGCCGTCTTAGAATATTAATGTACTTAAATATGTAAGTTATTATATAAAAAACTAGATATTAATGAAGCTTTCAAATACAAGTAATTGTAAATAATTTATATTTATCGTATTTACATATTATCAATTTTGTATAATAGTCAATTGCAGTTAATAAACATTTCTAATGTAAAGATAACCTATTTGTACTCATTGTGCTGGTATTGAGGACCGAACCCGCCTCTTTCTAAATCTTCTGGGAACAGACCATAATGAGTGCTGTTATTCCCCTTACAGCGACATTTAAATTGCAAAATCGTCCAAACCAGTTACTGACAAAGCCAACTGTTTTGTAAAAAAAAATGTCTTAATTATGCACTATGGTGAAAATATCTAGGCCTTACCTGTTGTCTTTAATTAATGTTTAACACGCACATACGTTGCTTAGATAAAAGCACATTCATCTTTGTCATATTATACATACTTCTAGATAGGCTGGTGCTCAGTAAATTTGGCAAGGGTAAATTCGACAAAGTTAAATTCGGTAAAACTCGCAAAGCGGTAAAATAGGCAACAGTAAAATTGACATACTTAGAATATCTATTGTTTTTATTGAAACTGGTGATATGATTACACTATTGTCTACTAAATGAGGTTCATGGCTCGAAACTAGATTGTCTTCTTGGAAGATTATCTTAATATTGGTACCTTAAATAAAGTATTAGAGACACTGGCAAAGAGCCATTTTGTTTGTATTATTCAGTGAGATTAAGGATGCTCTTCATGTAATTACTTGACACAGGGGTCCATTGTAAGTTTCATTAACCACTGAGACTACACTGTTTAGTGTTTTATTTTTAGATCCACTGCCCAAGTCTGCCTTTTTAAGTACTTTACAACTGTTTTTTTTTAGATCCACTGCCCAAGTCTGCCTTTTTAAGTACTTAAAAACTATTTTATTTTTAGATCCACTGCCCAAGTCTGCCTTTCTAAGTACTTTACAACGGTTTTATTTTTAGACCCACTGCCCAAGTCTGCCATTTTAAGTGCTTTAAAACTGTTTTATTTTTAGATCCGCTGCCCAAGTCTGCCTTTTTAAGTACTTTACAACTGTTTTATTAATAGATCCGCAACCCAAGTATGCCTTTTTAAGTACTTTACAACTGTTATATTTTCAGATCCACTGGCCAAGTCTGCCTTTTTAAGTACTTTACAACTGTTTTATTTTTAGATCCACTGCCCAAGTCTGCTTTTTTAAGTACTTTACAAGTGTTTTATTTTTAGATCCACTGCCCAAGTCTGCCTTTTTAAGTACTTTACAACTGTTTTATTTTTAGATCCACTGCCCAAGTCTGCCTTTTTAAGTACTTTACAAGTGTTTTATTTTTAGATCCACTGCCCAAGTCTGCCTTTTTAAGTACTTTACAACTGTTTTATTTTTAGATCCACTGCCCAAGTCTGACTTTTTAAGTACTTAATAACTGTTTTATTTTTAGATCCACTGCCCAAGTCTGCCTTTTTAAGTACTTAAAAACTGTTTTATTTTTAGATCCACTGCCCAAGTCTGCCTTTTTAAGTACTTAAAAACTGTTTTATTTTTAGATCCACTGCCCAAGTCTGCCTTTTTAAGTACTTAAAAACTGTTTTATTTTTAGATCCACTGCCCAAGTCTGCCTTTTTAAGTACTTTACAAGTATTTTATTTTTAGATCCACTGCCCAAGTCTGCCTTTTTAAGTACTTTACAAGTGTTTTATTTTTAGATCCACTGCCCAAGTCTGCCTTTTTAAGTACTTTACAACTGTTTTATTTTTAGATCCACTGCCCAAGTCTGCCATTTTTAAGTACTTAAAAACTGTTTTATTTTTAGTTCCACTGCCCAAGTCTGCCTTTTTAAGTACTTAAAAACTGTTTTATTTTTAGATCCACTGCCCAAGTCTGCCTTTTTAAGTACTTAAAAACTGTTTTATTTTTAGATCCACTGCCCAAATCTGCCTTTTTAAGTACTTAAAAACTGTTTTATTTTTAGATCCACTGCCCAAGTCTGCCTTTTTAAGTACTTTACAAGTATTTTATTTTTAGATCCACTGCCCAAGTCTGCCTTTTTAAGTACTTTACAACTGTTTTATTTTTAGATCCACTTCCCAAGTCTGCCTTTTTAAGTACGTTACAACTGATTTATTTTTAGATCCAGTGCACAAGTCTGCCTTTTTAAGTACTTTACAACTGTTTTAATTTTAGATCCACTGCCCAAGTCTGCCTTTTTAAGTACTTTACAAGTGTTTCATTTTTAGATCCACTGCCCAAGTCTGCCTTTTTAAGTACTTTACAACTGTTTTATTTTTAGATCCACTGCCCAAGTCTGCCTTTTTAAGTACTTAAAAACTGTTTTATTTTTAGATCCACTGCCCAAGTCTGCCTTTTTAAGTACTTTACAACGGTTTTATTTTTAGACCCACTGCCCAAGTCTGCCTTTTTAAGTTCTTTAAAACTGTTTTATTTTTAGATCCGCTGCCCAAGTCTGCCTTTTTAAGTACTTTACAACTGTTTTATTAATAGATCCGCAACCCAAGTATGCCTTTTTAAGTACTTTACAACTATTATATTTTCAGATCCACTGGCCAAGTCTGCCTTTTTAAGTACTTTACAACTGTTTTATTTTTAGATCCACTGCCCAAGTCTGCCTTTTTAAGTACTTCACAAGTGTTTTATTTTTAGATCCACTGCCTAAGTCTGCCTTTTTAAGTACTTAAAAACTGTTTTATTTTTAGATCCACTGCCCAAGTCTGCCTTTTTAAGTACTTTACAACTGTTTTATTTTTAGATCCACTGCCCAAGTCTGCCTTTTTAAGTAGTTTACAAGTGTTTTATTTTTAGATCCACTACCCAGGTCTGCCTTTTTAAGTACTTTACAACTGTTTTATTTTTAGATTCACTGCCCAAGTCTGCCTTTTTAAGTACTTAATAACTGTTTTATTTTTAGATCCACTGCCCAAGTCTGCCTTTTTAAGTACTTAAAAACTGTTTTATTTTTAGATCCACTGCCCATGTCTGCCTTTTTAAGTACTTAAAAACTGTTTTATTTTTAGATCCACTGCCCAAGTCTGCCTTTTTAAGTACTTAAAACTGTTTTATTTTTAGATCCACTGCCCAAGTCTGCCTTATTAAGTACTTTACAAGTATTTTATTTTTAGATCCACTGCCCAAGTCTGCCTTTTTAAGTACTTTACAAGTGTTTTATTTTTAGATCCACTGCCCAAGTCTGCCTTTTTTAGTACTTTACAACTGTTTTATTTTTAAATCCACTGCCCAAGTCTGCCTTTTTAAGTACTTAAAAACTGTTTTATTTTTAGTTCCACTGCCCAAGTCTGCCTTTTTAAGTACTTAGAAACTGTTTTATTTTTAGATCCACTGCCCAAGTCTGCCTTTTTAAGTACTTTACAACTGTTTTATTATTAGATCCACTGCCCAAGTCTGCCTTTTTAAGTACGTTACAACTGTTTTATTTTTAGATCCAGTGCACAAGTCTGCCTTTTTAAGTACTTTACAACTGTTTTAATTTTAGATCCACTGCCCAAGTCTGCCTTTTTAAGTACTTTACAAGTGTTTCATTTTTAGATCCACTGCCCAAGTCTGCCTTTTTAAGTACTTTACAACTGTTTTTTTTTAGATCCACTGCCCAAGTCTGCCTTTTTAAGTACTTAAAAACTATTTTATTTTTAGATCCACTGCCCAAGTCTGCCTTTCTAAGTACTTTACAACGGTTTTATTTTTAGACCCACTGCCCAAGTCTGCCATTTTAAGTGCTTTAAAACTGTTTTATTTTTAGATCCGCTGCCCAAGTCTGCCTTTTTAAGTACTTTACAACTGTTTTATTAATAGATCCGCAACCCAAGTATGCCTTTTTAAGTACTTTACAACTGTTATATTTTCAGATCCACTGGCCAAGTCTGCCTTTTTAAGTACTTTACAACTGTTTTATTTTTAGATCCACTGCCCAAGTCTGCTTTTTTAAGTACTTTACAAGTGTTTTATTTTTAGATCCACTGCCCAAGTCTGCCTTTTTAAGTACTTTACAACTGTTTTATTTTTAGATCCACTGCCCAAGTCTGCCTTTTTAAGTACTTTACAAGTGTTTTATTTTTAGATCCACTGCCCAAGTCTGCCTTTTTAAGTACTTTACAACTGTTTTATTTTTAGATCCACTGCCCAAGTCTGACTTTTTAAGTACTTAATAACTGTTTTATTTTTAGATCCACTGCCCAAGTCTGCCTTTTTAAGTACTTAAAAACTGTTTTATTTTTAGATCCACTGCCCAAGTCTGCCTTTTTAAGTACTTAAAAACTGTTTTATTTTTAGATCCACTGCCCAAGTCTGCCTTTTTAAGTACTTAAAAACTGTTTTATTTTTAGATCCACTGCCCAAGTCTGCCTTTTTAAGTACTTAAAAACTGTTTTATTTTTAGATCCACTGCCCAAGTCTGCCTTTTTAAGTACTTTACAAGTGTTTTATTTTTAGATCCACTGCCCAAGTCTGCCTTTTTAAGTACTTTACAACTGTTTTATTTTTAGATCCACTGCCCAAGTCTGCCATTTTTAAGTACTTAAAAACTGTTTTATTTTTAGTTCCACTGCCCAAGTCTGCCTTTTTAAGTACTTAAAAACTGTTTTATTTTTAGATCCACTGCCCAAGTCTGCCTTTTTAAGTACTTAAAAACTGTTTTATTTTTAGATCCACTGCCCAAATCTGCCTTTTTAAGTACTTAAAAACTGTTTTATTTTTAGATCCACTGCCCAAGTCTGCCTTTTTAAGTACTTTACAAGTATTTTATTTTTAGATCCACTGCCCAAGTCTGCCTTTTTAAGTACTTTACAACTGTTTTATTTTTAGATCCACTTCCCAAGTCTGCCTTTTTAAGTACGTTACAACTGATTTATTTTTAGATCCAGTGCACAAGTCTGCCTTTTTAAGTACTTTACAACTGTTTTAATTTTAGATCTACTGCCCAAGTCTGCCTTTTTAAGTACTTTACAAGTGTTTCATTTTTAGATCCACTGCCCAAGTCTGCCTTTTTAAGTACTTTACAACTGTTTTATTTTTAGATCCACTGCCCAAGTCTGCCTTTTTAAGTACTTAAAAACTGTTTTATTTTTAGATCCACTGCCCAAGTCTGCCTTTTTAAGTACTTTACAACGGTTTTATTTTTAGACCCACTGCCCAAGTCTGCCTTTTTAAGTTCTTTAAAACTGTTTTATTTTTAGATCCGCTGCCCAAGTCTGCCTTTTTAAGTACTTTACAACTGTTTTATTAATAGATCCGCAACCCAAGTATGCCTTTTTAAGTACTTTACAACTGTTATATTTTCAGATCCACTGGCCAAGTCTGCCTTTTTAAGTACTTTACAACTGTTTTATTTTTAGATCCACTGCCCAAGTCTGCCTTTTTAAGTACTTCACAAGTGTTTTATTTTTAGATCCACTGCCTAAGTCTGCCTTTTTAAGTACTTAAAAACTGTTTTATTTTTAGATCCACTGCCCAAGTCTGCCTTTTTAAGTACTTTACAACTGTTTTATTTTTAGATCCACTGCCCAAGTCTGCCTTTTTAAGTACTTTACAAGTGTTTTATTTTTAGATCCACTACCCAGGTCTGCCTTTTTAAGTACTTTACAACTGTTTTATTTTTAGATTCACTGCCCAAGTCTGCCTTTTTAAGTACTTAATAACTGTTTTATTTTTAGATCCACTGCCCAAGTCTGCCTTTTTAAGTACTTAAAAACTGTTTTATTTTTAGATCCACTGCCCATGTCTGCCTTTTTAAGTACTTAAAAACTGTTTTATTTTTAGATCCACTGCCCAAGTCTGCCTTTTTAAGTACTTAAAACTGTTTTATTTTTAGATCCACTGCCCAAGTCTGCCTTATTAAGTACTTTACAAGTATTTTATTAATAGATCCGCAACCCAAGTATGCCATTTTAAGTGCTTTAAAACTGTTTTATTTTTAGATCCGCTGCCCAAGTCTGCCTTTTTAAGTACTTTACAACTGTTTTATTAATAGATCCGCAACCCAAGTATGCCTTTTTAAGTACTTTACAACTGTTATATTTTCAGATCCACTGGCCAAGTCTGCCTTTTTAAGTACTTTACAACTGTTTTATTTTTAGATCCACTGCCCAAGTCTGCTTTTTTAAGTACTTTACAAGTGTTTTATTTTTAGATCCACTGCCCAAGTCTGCCTTTTTAAGTACTTTACAACTGTTTTATTTTTAGATCCACTGCCCAAGTCTGCCTTTTTAAGTACTTTACAAGTGTTTTATTTTTAGATCCACTGCCCAAGTCTGCCTTTTTAAGTACTTTACAACTGTTTTATTTTTAGATCCACTGCCCAAGTCTGACTTTTTAAGTACTTAATAACTGTTTTATTTTTAGATCCACTGCCCAAGTCTGCCTTTTTAAGTACTTAAAAACTGTTTTATTTTTAGATCCACTGCCCAAGTCTGCCTTTTTAAGTACTTAAAAACTGTTTTATTTTTAGATCCACTGCCCAAGTCTGCCTTTTTAAGTACTTAAAAACTGTTTTATTTTTAGATCCACTGCCCAAGTCTGCCTTTTTAAGTACTTAAAAACTGTTTTATTTTTAGATCCACTGCCCAAGTCTGCCTTTTTAAGTACTTTACAAGTGTTTTATTTTTAGATCCACTGCCCAAGTCTGCCTTTTTAAGTACTTTACAACTGTTTTATTTTTAGATCCACTGCCCAAGTCTGCCATTTTTAAGTACTTAAAAACTGTTTTATTTTTAGTTCCACTGCCCAAGTCTGCCTTTTTAAGTACTTAAAAACTGTTTTATTTTTAGATCCACTGCCCAAGTCTGCCTTTTTAAGTACTTAAAAACTGTTTTATTTTTAGATCCACTGCCCAAATCTGCCTTTTTAAGTACTTAAAAACTGTTTTATTTTTAGATCCACTGCCCAAGTCTGCCTTTTTAAGTACTTTACAAGTATTTTATTTTTAGATCCACTGCCCAAGTCTGCCTTTTTAAGTACTTTACAACTGTTTTATTTTTAGATCCACTTCCCAAGTCTGCCTTTTTAAGTACGTTACAACTGATTTATTTTTAGATCCAGTGCACAAGTCTGCCTTTTTAAGTACTTTACAACTGTTTTAATTTTAGATCTACTGCCCAAGTCTGCCTTTTTAAGTACTTTACAAGTGTTTCATTTTTAGATCCACTGCCCAAGTCTGCCTTTTTAAGTACTTTACAACTGTTTTATTTTTAGATCCACTGCCCAAGTCTGCCTTTTTAAGTACTTAAAAACTGTTTTATTTTTAGATCCACTGCCCAAGTCTGCCTTTTTAAGTACTTTACAACGGTTTTATTTTTAGACCCACTGCCCAAGTCTGCCTTTTTAAGTTCTTTAAAACTGTTTTATTTTTAGATCCGCTGCCCAAGTCTGCCTTTTTAAGTACTTTACAACTGTTTTATTAATAGATCCGCAACCCAAGTATGCCTTTTTAAGTACTTTACAACTGTTATATTTTCAGATCCACTGGCCAAGTCTGCCTTTTTAAGTACTTTACAACTGTTTTATTTTTAGATCCACTGCCCAAGTCTGCCTTTTTAAGTACTTCACAAGTGTTTTATTTTTAGATCCACTGCCTAAGTCTGCCTTTTTAAGTACTTAAAAACTGTTTTATTTTTAGATCCACTGCCCAAGTCTGCCTTTTTAAGTACTTTACAACTGTTTTATTTTTAGATCCACTGCCCAAGTCTGCCTTTTTAAGTACTTTACAAGTGTTTTATTTTTAGATCCACTACCCAGGTCTGCCTTTTTAAGTACTTTACAACTGTTTTATTTTTAGATTCACTGCCCAAGTCTGCCTTTTTAAGTACTTAATAACTGTTTTATTTTTAGATCCACTGCCCAAGTCTGCCTTTTTAAGTACTTAAAAACTGTTTTATTTTTAGATCCACTGCCCATGTCTGCCTTTTTAAGTACTTAAAAACTGTTTTATTTTTAGATCCACTGCCCAAGTCTGCCTTTTTAAGTACTTAAAACTGTTTTATTTTTAGATCCACTGCCCAAGTCTGCCTTATTAAGTACTTTACAAGTATTTTATTTTTAGATCCACTGCCCAAGTCTGCCTTTTTAAGTACTTTACAAGTGTTTTACTTTTAGATCCACTGCCCAAGTCTGCCTTTTTTAGTACTTTACAACTGTTTTTTTTTTAAATCCACTGCCCAAGTCTGCCTTTTTAAGTACTTAAAAACTGTTTTATTTTTAGTTCCACTGCCCAAGTCTGCCTTTTTAAGTACTTAGAAACTGTTTTATTTTTAGATCCACTGCCCAAGTCTGCCTTTTTAAGTACTTTACAACTGTTTTATTATTAGATCCACTGCCCAAGTCTGCCTTTTTAAATACGTTACAACTGTTTTATTTTTAGATCCAGTGCACAAGTCTGCCTTTTTAAGTACTTTACAACTGTTTTAATTTTAGATCCACTGCCCAAGTCTGCCTTTTGAAGTACTTTACAAGTGTTTCATTTTTAGATCCACTGCCCAAGTCTGCCTTTTTAAGTACTTTACAAGTGTTTTATTTTTAGATCCACTGCCCAAGTCTGCCTTTTTAAGTACTTAAAAACAGTTTTATTTTTAGATCCACTGCCCAAGTCTGCCTTTTTAAGTACTTTACAACTGTTTTATTTTTAGATCCACTGCCCAAGTCTGCCTTTTTAAGTACTTTACAAGTGTTTTATTTTTAGATCCACTGCCCAAGTCTGCCTTTTTAAGTACTTTACAACTGTTTTATTTTTAGATCCACTGCCCAAGTCTGCCTATTTAGGTACTTAATAACTGTTTTATTTTTAGTTCCACTGCCCAAGTCTGCCTTTTTAAGTACTTAAAAACTGTTTTATTTTTAGATCCACTGCCCAAGTCTGCCTTTTTAAGTACTTTACAAGTGTTTTATTTTTAGATCCACTGCCCAAGTCTGTCTTTTTAAGTACTTTACAACTGTTTTATTTTTAGATCCGCTGCCCAAGTCTGCCTTTTTAAGTTCTTTACAACTGTTTTATTAATAGATCCGCAACCCAAGTATGCCTTTTTAAGTACTTTACAACTGTTATATTTTCAGATCCACTGGCCAAGTCTGCCTTTTTAAGTACTATACAACTGTTTTATTTTTAGATCCACTGCCCAAGTCTGCCTTTTTAAGTACTTTAAAAGTGTTTTATTTTTAGATCCACTGCCCAAGTCTGCCTTTTTAAGTACTTAAAAACTGTTTTATTTTTAGATCCACTGCCCAAGTCTGCCTTTTTAAGTACTTTACAACTGTTTTATTTTTAGATCCACTGCCCAAGTCTGCCTTTTTAAGTACTTTACAAGTGTTTTATTTTTAGATCCACTGCCCAAGTCTGCCTTTTTAAGTACTTTACAACTGTTTTATTTTTAGATCCACTGCCCAAGTCTGCCTTTTTAAGTACTTAATAACTGTTTTATTTTTAGATCCACTGCCCAAGTCTGCCTTTTTAAGTACTTAAAAACTGTTTTATTTTTTAGATCCACTGCCCAAGTCTGCCTTTTTAAGTACTTTACAAGTGTTTTATTTTTAGATCCACTGCCCAAGTCTGTCTTTTTAAGTACTTTACAAGTGTTTTATTTTTAGATCCACTGCCCAAGTTTGCCTTTTTAAGTACTTTACAAGTGTTTTATTTTTAGATCCACTGCCCAAGTCTGTCTTTTTAAGTACTTTACAACTGTTTTATTTTTAGATCCACTGCCCAAGTCTGCCTTTTTAAGTACTTTACAAGTGTTTTATTTTTAGATCCACTGCCCAAGTCTGCCTTTTTAAGTACTTTAAAACTGTTTTATTTTTAGATCCACTTCCCAAGTCTGCCTTTTTAAGTACTTTACAACTGTTTTATTTTTAGATCCACTGCCCAAGTCTGTCTTTTTAAGTACTTTACAACTGTTTTATTAATAGATCCGTTGCCCAAGTCTGTCTTTTAAGTACTTTACAAGTGTTTTATTTTTAGATCCACTGCCCAAGTCTGCCTTTTTAAGTACTTTAAAACTGTTTTATTTTTAGATCCACTGCCCAAGTCTGCCTTTTTAAGTACTTTACAAGTGTTTTATTTTTAGATCCACTGCCCAAGTCTGTCTTTTTAAGTAGTTTAAAACTGTTTTATTAATAGATCCGCTGCCCAAGTCTGTCTTTTTAAGTACTTTACAAGTGTTTTATTTTTAGATCCACTGCCGAAGTCTGCCTTTTTAAGTACTTTACAACTGTTTTATTTTTAGATCCACTGCCCAAGTCTGTCTTTTTAAGTACTTTACAACTGTTTTATTAATAGATCCACTGCCCAAGTCTGTCTTTTTAAGTACTTTACAAGTGTTTTATTTTTAGATCCACTGCCCAAGTCTGTCTTTTTAAGTACTTTACAACTGTTTTATTTTTAGATCCACTGCCCAAGTCTGCCTTTTTAAGTACTTAAAAACTGTTTTATTTTTAGTTCCACTGCCCAAGTCTGCCTTTTTAAGTACTTAAAAACTGTTTTATTTTTAGATCCACTGCCCAAGTCTGCCTTTTTAAGTACTTTACAACTGTTTTTTTTTAGATCCACTGCCCAAGTCTGCCTTTTTAAGTACGTTACAACTGTTTTTTTTTTAGATCCAGTGCACAAGTCTGCCTTTTTAAGTACTTTACAACTGTTTTATTTTTAGTTCCACTGCCCAAGTCTGCCTTTTTAAGTACTTAAAAACTGTTTTATTTTTAGATCCATTGCCCAAGTCTGCCTTTTTAAGTACTTTACAACTGTTTTATTTTTAGATCCACTGCCCAAGTCTGTCTTTTTAAGTACTTTACAAGTGTTTTATTTTTAGATCCACTGCCCAAGTCTGCCTTTTTAAGTACTTTACAAGTGTTTTATTTTTAGATCCACTGCCCAAGTCTGGCTTTTTAAGTACTTAAAAACAGTTTTATTTTTAGATCCACTGCCCAAGTCTGCCTTTTTAAGTACTTTACAACTGTTTTATTTTTAGATCCACTGCCCAAGTCTGCCTTTTTAAGTACTTTACAAGTGTTTTATTTTTAGATCCACTGCCCAAGTCTGCCTTTTTAAGTACTTTACAACTGTTTTATTTTTAGATCCACTGCCCAAGTCTGCCTTTTTAGGTACTTAATAACTGTTTTATTTTTAGTTCCACTGCCCAAGTCTGCCTTTTTAAGTACTTAAAAACTGTT
The DNA here is from genome assembly GCA_949126835.1 of Anisus vortex. Taxonomy (NCBI): domain Eukaryota; kingdom Metazoa; phylum Mollusca; class Gastropoda; family Planorbidae; genus Anisus; species Anisus vortex. Next base: position 12,079,577 of record OX421493.1, read on the forward strand.
TTATTTTTAGATCCACTGCCCAAGTCTGCCTTTTTAAGTACTTTACAAGTGTTTTATTTTTAGATCCACTGCCCAAGTCTGTCTTTTTAAGTACTTGACAACTGTTTTATTTTTAGATCCGCTGCCCAAGTCTGCCTTTTTAAGTTCTTTACAACTGTTTTATTAATAGATCCGCAACCCAAGTATGCCTTTTTAAGTACTTTACAACTGTTATATTTTCAGATCCACTGGCCAAGTCTGCCTTTTTAAGTACTTTACAACTGTTTTATTTTTAGATCCACTGCCCAAGTCTGCCTTTTTAAGTACTTTAAAAGTGTTTTATTTTTAGATCCACTGCCCAAGTCTGCCTTTTTAAGTACTTAAAAACTGTTTTATTTTTAGATCCACTGCCCAAGTCTGCCTTTTTAAGTACTTTACCACTGTTTTATTTTTAGATCCACTGCCCAAGTCTGCCTTTTTAAGTACTTTACAAGTGTTTTATTTTTAGATCCACTGCCCAAGTCTGCCTTTTTAAGTACTTTACAACTGTTTTATTTTTAGATCCACTGCCCAAGTCTGCCTTTTTAAGTACTTAATAACTGTTTTATTTTTAGATCCACTGCCCAAGTCTGCCTTTTTAAGTACTTAAAAACTGTTTTATTTTTAGATCCACTGCCCAAGTCTGCCTTTTTAAGTACTTAAAAACTGTTTTATTTTTAGATCCACTGCCCAAGTCTGCCTTTTTAAGTACTTAAAAACTGTTTTATTTTTAGATCCACTGCCCAAGTCTGCCTTTTTAAGTACTTTACAAGTATTTTATTTTTAGATCCACTGCCCAAGTCTGCCTTTTTAAGTACTTTACAAGTGTTTTATTTTTAGATCCACTGCCCAAGTCTGCCTTTTTAAGTACTTTACAACTGTTTCATTTTTAGATCCACTGCCCAAGTCTGCCATTTTTAAGTACTTAAAAACTGTTTTATTTTTAGTTCCACTGCCCAAGTCTGCCTTTTTAAGTACTTAAAAACTGTTTTATTTTTAGATCCACTGCCCAAGTCTGCCTTTTTAAGTACTTAAAAACTGTTTTATTTTTAGATCCACTGCCCAAATCTGCCTTTTTAAGTACTTAAAAACTGTTTTATTTTTAGATCCACTGCCCAAGTCTGCCTTTTTAAGTACTTTACAAGTATTTTATTTTTAGATCCACTGCCCAAGTCTGCCTTTTTAAGTACTTTACAACTGTTTTATTATTAGATCCACTGCCCAAGTCTGCCTTTTTAAGTACGTTACAACTGTTTTATTTTTAGATCCAGTGCACAAGTCTGCCTTTTTAAGTACTTTACAACTGTTTTAATTTCAGATCCACTGCCCAAGTCTGCCTTTTTAAGTACTTTACAAGTGTTTCATTTTTAGATCCACTGCCCAAGTCTGCCTTTTTAAGTACTTTACAAGTGTTTTATTTTTAGATCCACTGCCCAAGTCTGCCTTTTTAAGTACTTAAAAACAGTTTTATTTTTAGATCCACTGCCCAAGTCTGCCTTTTTAAGTACTTTACAACTGTTTTATTTTTAGATCCACTGCCCAAGTCTGCCTTTTTAAGTACTTTACAAGTGTTTTATTTTTAGATCCACTGCCCAAGTCTGCCTTTTTAAGTACTTTACAACTGTTTTATTTTTAGATCCACTGCCCAAGTCTGCCTATTTAGGTACTTAATAACTGTTTTATTTTTAGTTCCACTGCCCAAGTCTGCCTTTTTAAGTACTTAAAAACTGTTTTATTTTTAGATCCACTGCCCAAGTCTGCCTTTTTAAGTACTTTACAAGTGTTTTATTTTTAGATCCACTGCCCAAGTCTGTCTTTTTAAGTACTTTACAACTGTTTTATTTTTAGATCCGCTGCCCAAGTCTGCCTTTTTAAGTTCTTTACAACTGTTTTATTAATAGATCCGCAACCCAAGTATGCCTTTTTAAGTACTTTACAACTGTTATATTTTCAGATCCACTGGCCAAGTCTGCCTTTTTAAGTACTATACAACTGTTTTATTTTTAGATCCACTGCCCAAGTCTGCCTTTTTAAGTACTTTAAAAGTGTTTTATTTTTAGATCCACTGCCCAAGTCTGCCTTTTTAAGTACTTAAAAACTGTTTTATTTTTAGATCCACTGCCCAAGTCTGCCTTTTTAAGTACTTTACAACTGTTTTATTTTTAGATCCACTGCCCAAGTCTGCCTTTTTAAGTACTTTACAAGTGTTTTATTTTTAGATCCACTGCCCAAGTCTGCCTTTTTAAGTACTTTACAACTGTTTTATTTTTAGATCCACTGCCCAAGTCTGCCTTTTTAAGTACTTAATAACTGTTTTATTTTTAGATCCACTGCCCAAGTCTGCCTTTTTAAGTACTTAAAAACTGTTTTATTTTTAGATCCACTGCCCATGTCTGCCTTTTTAAGTACTTAAAAACTGTTTTATTTATAGATCCACTGCCCAAGTCTGCCTTTTTAAGTACTTAAAAACTGTTTTATTTTTAGATCCACTGCCCAAGTCTGCCTTTTTAAGTACTTTACAAGTATTTTATTTTTAGATCCACTGCCCAAGTCTGCCTTTTTAAGTACTTTACAAGAGTTTTTTTTTAGATCCACTGCCCAAGTCTGCCTTTTTAAGTACTTTACAACTGTTTTATTTTTAGATCCACTGCCCAAGTCTGTCTTTTTAAGTACTTAAAAACTGTTTTATTTTTAGTTCCACTGCCCAAGTCTGCCTTTTTAAGTACTTTACAACTGTTTTATTTTTAGATCCACTGCCCAAGTCTGCCTTTTTAAGTACGTTACAACTTTTTTTTTTTAGATCCAGTGCACAAGTCTGCCTTTTTAAGTACTTTAGAACTGTTTTATTTTTAGTTCCACTGCCCAAGTCTGCCTTTTTAAGTACTTAAAAACTGTTTTATTTTTAGATCCATTGCCCAAGTCTGCCTTTTTAAGTACTTTACAACTGTTTTATTTTTAGATCCACTGCCCAAGTCTGCCTTTTTAAGTACTTTACAACTGTTTTTTTTTTTAGATCCACTGCCCAAGTCTGCCTTTTTAAGTACTTTACAAGTGTTTTATTTTTAGATCCACTGCCCAAGTCTGTCTTTTTAAGTACTTTACAAGTGTTTTATTTTTAGATCCACTGCCCAAGTTTGCCTTTTTAAGTACTTTACAAGTGTTTTATTTTTAGATCCACTGCCCAAGTCTGTCTTTTTAAGTACTTTACAACTGTTTTATTTTTAGATCCACTGCCCAAGTCTGCCTTTTTAAGTACTTTACAAGTGTTTTATTTTTAGATCCACTGCCCAAGTCTGCCTTTTTAAGTACTTTAAAACTGTTTTATTTTTAGATCCACTTCCCAAGTCTGCCTTTTTAAGTACTTTACAACTGTTTTATTTTTAGATCCACTGCCCAAGTCTGTCTTTTTAAGTACTTTACAACTGTTTTATTAATAGATCCGCTGCCCAAGTCTGTCTTTTAAGTACTTTACAAGTGTTTTATTTTTAGATCCACTGCCCAAGTCTGCCTTTTTAAGTACTTTAAAACTGTTTTATTTTTAGATCCACTGCCCAAGTCTGCCTTTTTAAGTACTTTACAAGTGTTTTATTTTTAGATCCACTGCCCAAGTCTGTCTTTTTAAGTAGTTTAAAACTGTTTTATTAATAGATCCGCTGCCCAAGTCTGTCTTTTTAAGTACTTTACAAGTGTTTTATTTTTAGATCCACTGCCGAAGTCTGCCTTTTTAAGTACTTTACAACTGTTTTATTTTTAGATCCACTGCCCAAGTCTGTCTTTTTAAGTACTTTACAACTGTTTTATTAATAGATCCGCTGCCCAAGTCTGTCTTTTTAAGTACTTTACATGTGTTTTATTTTTAGATCCACTGCCCAAGTCTGCCTTTTTAAGTACTTTACAACTGTTTTATTTTTAGATCCACTGCCCAAGTCTGTCTTTTTAAGTACTTTACAACTGTTTTATTAATAGATCCGCTGCCCAAGTCTGTCTTTTTAAGTACTTTACAAGTGTTTTATTTTTAGATCCACTGCCCATGTCTGCCTTTTTAAGTACTTTACAAGTGTTTTATTTTTAGATCCACTGCCCAAGTCTGTCTTTTTAAGTACTTTACAACTGTTTTATTTTTAGATCCACTGCCCAAGTCTGCCTTTTTAAGTACTTAAAAACTGTTTTATTTTTAGATCCACTGCCCAAGTCTGCCTTTTTAAGTACTTAAAAACTGTTTTATTTTTAGATCCACTGCCCAAGTCTGCCTTTTTAAGTACTTTACAAGTATTTTATTTTTAGATCCACTGCCCAAGTCTGCCTTTTTAAGTACTTTACAAGAGTTTTTTTTTTAGATCCACTGCCCAAGTCTGCCTTTTTAAGTACTTTACAACTGTTTTATTTTTAGATCCACTGCCCAAGTCTGCCTTTTTAAGTACTTAAAAACTGTTTTATTTTTAGTTCCACTGCCCAAGTCTGCCTTTTTAAGTACTTAAAAACTGTTTTATTTTTAGATCCACTGCCCAAGTCTGCCCTTTTTAAGTACTTTACAACTGTTTTTTTTTAGATCCACTGCCCAAGTCTGCCTTTTTAAGTACGTTACAACTGTTTTTTTTTTAGATCCAGTGCACAAGTCTGCCTTTTTAAGTACTTTACAACTGTTTTATTTTTAGTTCCACTGCCCAAGTCTGCCTTTTTAAGTACTTAAAAACTGTTTTATTTTTAGATCCATTGCCCAAGTCTGCCTTTTTAAGTACTTTACAACTGTTTTATTTTTAGATCCACTGCCCAAGTCTGTCTTTTTAAGTACTTTACAAGTGTTTTATTTTTAGATCCACTGCCCAAGTCTGCCTTTTTAAGTACTTTACAAGTGTTTTATTTTTAGATCCACTGCCCAAGTCTGCCTTTTTAAGTACTTAAAAACAGTTTTATTTTTAGATCCACTGCCCAAGTCTGCCTTTTTAAGTACTTTACAACTGTTTTATTTTTAGATCCACTGCCCAAGTCTGCCTTTTTAAGTACTTTACAAGTGTTTTATTTTTAGATCCACTGCCCAAGTCTGCCTTTTTAAGTACTTTACAACTGTTTTATTTTTAGATCCACTGCCCAAGTCTGCCTTTTTAGGTACTTAATAACTGTTTTATTTTTAGTTCCACTGCCCAAGTCTGCCTTTTTAAGTACTTAAAAACTGTTTTATTTTTAGATCCACTGCCCAAGTCTGCCTTTTTAAGTACTTTACAAGTGTTTTATTTTTAGATCCACTGCCCAAGTCTGTCTTTTTAAGTACTTTACAACTGTTTTATTTTTAGATCCGCTGCCCAAGTCTGCCTTTTTAAGTTCTTTACAACTGTTTTATTAATAGATCCGCAACCCAAGTATGCCTTTTTAAGTACTTTACAACTGTTATATTTTCAGATCCACTGGCCAAGTCTGCCTTTTTAAGTACTTTACAACTGTTTTATTTTTAGATCCACTGCCCAAGTCTGCCTTTTTAAGTACTTTAAAAGTGTTTTATTTTTAGATCCACTGCCCAAGTCTGCCTTTTTAAGTACTTAAAAACTGTTTTATTTTTAGATCCACTGCCCAAGTCTGCCTTTTTAAGTACTTTACAACTGTTTTATTTTTAGATCCACTGCCCAAGTCTGCCTTTTTAAGTACTTTACAAGTGTTTTATTTTTAGATCCACTGCCCAAGTCTGCCTTTTTAAGTACTTTACAACTGTTTTATTTTTAGATCCACTGCCCAAGTCTGCCTTTTTAAGTACTTAATAACTGTTTTATTTTTAGATCCACTGCCCAAGTCTGCCTTTTTAAGTACTTAAAAACTGTTTTATTTTTAGATCCACTGCCCAAGTCTGCCTTTTTAAGTACTTAAAAACTGTTTTATTTTTAGATCCACTGCCCAAGTCTGCCTTTTTAAGTACTTAAAAACTGTTTTATTTTTAGATCCACTGCCCAAGTCTGCCTTTTTAAGTACTTTACAAGTATTTTATTTTTAGATCCACTGCCCAAGTCTGCCTTTTTAAGTACTTTACAAGAGTTTTTTTTTTAGATCCACTGCCCAAGTCTGCCTTTTTAAGTACTTTACAACTGTTTTATTTTTAGATCCACTGCCCAAGACTGCCTTTTTAAGTACTTAAAAACTGTTTTATTTTTAGTTCCACTGCCCAAGTCTGCCTTTTTAAGTACTTAAAAACTGTTTTATTTTAAGATCCACTGCCCAAGTCTGCCTTTTTAAGTACTTTACAACTGTTTTATTTTTAGATCCACTGCCCAAGTCTGCCTTTTTAAGTACGTTACAACTGTTTTTTTTTTAGATCCAGTGCACAAGTCTGCCTTTTTAAGTACTTTACAACTGTTTTATTTTTAGTTCCACTGCCCAAGTCTGCCTTTTTAAGTACTTAAAAACTGTTTTATTTTTAGATCCATTGCCCAAGTCTGCCTTTTTAAGTACTTTACAACTGTTTTATTTTTAGATCCACTGCCCAAGTCTGCCTTTTTAAGTACTTTACAACTGTTTTATTTTTAGATCCACTGCCCAAGTCTGCCTTTTTAAGTACTTTACAAGTGTTTTATTTTTAGATCCACTGCCCAAGTCTGTCTTTTTAAGTACTTTACAAGTGTTTTATTTTTAGATCCACTGCCCAAGTTTGCCTTTTTAAGTACTTTACAAGTGTTTTATTTTTAGATCCACTGCCCAAGTCTGTCTTTTTAAGTACTTTACAACTGTTTTATTTTTAGATCCACTGCCCAAGTCTGCCTTTTTAAGTACTTTACAAGTGTTTTATTTTTAGATCCACTGCCCAAGTCTGCCTTTTTAAGTACTTTAAAACTGTTTTATTTTTAGATCCACTTCCCAAGTCTGCCTTTTTAAGTACTTTACAACTGTTTTATTTTTAGATCCACTGCCCAAGTCTGTCTTTTTAAGTACTTTACAACTGTTTTATTAATAGATCCGCTGCCCAAGTCTGTCTTTTAAGTACTTTACAAGTGTTTTATTTTTAGATCCACTGCCCAAGTCTGCCTTTTTAAGTACTTTAAAACTGTTTTATTTTTAGATCCACTGCCCAAGTCTGCCTTTTTAAGTACTTTACAAGTGTTTTATTTTTAGATCCACTGCCCAAGTCTGTCTTTTTAAGTAGTTTAAAACTGTTTTATTAATAGATCCGCTGCCCAAGTCTGTCTTTTTAAGTACTTTACAAGTGTTTTATTTTTAGATCCACTGCCGAAGTCTGCCTTTTTAAGTACTTTACAACTGTTTTATTTTTAGATCCACTGCCCAAGTCTGTCTTTTTAAGTACTTTACAACTGTTTTATTAATAGATCCGCTGCCCAAGTCTGTCTTTTTAAGTACTTTACAAGTGTTTTATTTTTAGATCCACTGCCCAAGTCTGCCTTTTTAAGTACTTTACAACTGTTTTATTTTTAGATCCACTGCCCAAGTCTGTCTTTTTAAGTACTTTACAACTGTTTTATTAATAGATCCGCTGCCCAAGTCTGTCTTTTTAAGTACTTTACAAGTGTTTTATTTTTAGATCCACTGCCCAAGTCTGCCTTTTTAAGTACTTTACAAGTGTTTTATTTTTAGATCCACTGCCCAAGTCTGTCTTTTTAAGTACTTTACAACTGTTTTATTTTTAGATCCACTGCCCAAGTCTGCCTTTTTAAGTACTTAAAAACTGTTTTATTTTTAGATCCACTGCCCAAGTCTGCCTTTTTAAGTACTTAAAAACTGTTTTATTTTTAGATCCACCGCCCAAGTCTGTTTTTTTAAGTACTTTACAAGTATTTTATTTTTAGATCCACTGCCCAAGTCTGCCTTTTTAAGTACTTTACAAGAGTTTTTTTTTTAGATCCACTGCCCAAGTCTGCCTTTTTAAGTACTTTACAACTGTTTTATTTTTAGATCCACTGCCCAAGTCTGTCTTTTTAAGTACTTAAAAACTGTTTTATTTTTAGTTCCACTGCCCAAGTCTGCCTTTTTAAGTACTTAAAAACTGTTTTATTTTTAGATCCACTGCCCAAGTCTGCCTTTTTAAGTACTTTACAACTGTTTTTTTTTAGATCCACTGCCCAAGTCTGCCTTTTTAAGTACGTTACAACTGTTTTTTTTTTAGATCCAGTGCACAAGTCTGCCTTTTTAAGTACTTTACAACTGTTTTATTTTTAGTTCCACTGCCCAAGTCTGCCTTTTTAAGTACTTAAAAACTGTTTTATTTTTAGATCCATTGCCCAAGTCTGCCTTTTTAAGTACTTTACAACTGTTTTATTTTTAGATCCACTGCCCATGTCTGCCTTTTTAAGTACTTTACAACTGTTTTATTTTTAGATCCACTGCCCAAGTCTGCCTTTTTAAGTACTTTACAAGTGTTTTATTTTTAGATCCACTGCCCAAGTCTGTCTTTTTAAGTACTTTACAAGTGTTTTATTTTTAGATCCACTGCCCAAGTTTGCCTTTTTAAGTACTTTACAAGTGTTTTATTTTTAGATCCACTGCCCAAGTCTGTCTTTTTAAGTACTTTACAACTGTTTTATTTTTAGATCCACTGCCCAAGTCTGCCTTTTTAAGTACTTTACAAGTGTTTTATTTTTAGATCCACTGCCAAAGTCTGCCTTTTTAAGTACTTTAAAACTGTTTTATTTTTAGATCCACTTCCCAAGTCTGCCTTTTTAAGTACTTTACAACTGTTTTATTTTTAGATCCACTGCCCAAGTCTGTCTTTTTAAGTACTTTACAACTGTTTTATTAATAGATCCGCTGCCCAAGTCTGTCTTCTAAGTACTTTACAAGTGTTTTATTTTTAGATCCACTGCCCAAGTCTGCCTTTTTAAGTACTTTAAAACTGTTTTATTTTTAGATCCACTGCCCAAGTCTGCCTTTTTAAGTACTTTACAAGTGTTTTATTTTTAGATCCACTGCCCAAGTCTGTCTTTTTAAGTAGTTTAAAACTGTTTTATTAATAGATCCGCTGCCCAAGTCTGTCTTTTTAAGTACTTTACAAGTGTTTTATTTTTAGATCCACTGCCGAAGTCTGCCTTTTTAAGTACTTTACAAGTGTTTTATTTTTAGATCCACTGCCCAAGTCTGCCTTTTTAAGTACTTTACAACTGTTTTATTTTTAGATCCACTGCCCAAGTCTGTCTTTTTAAGTACTTTACAACTGTTTTATTAATAGATCCGCTGCCCAAGTCTGTCTTTTTAAGTACTTTACAAGTGTTTTATTTTTAGATCCACTGCCCAAGTCTGCCTTTTTAAGTACTTTACAAGTGTTTTATTTTTAGATCCACTGCCCAAGTCTGTCTTTTTAAGTACTTTACAACTGTTTTATTAATAGATCCGCTGCCCAAGTCTGTCTTTTTAAGTACTTTACAAGTGTTTTATTTTTAGATCCACTGCCCAAGTCTGCCTTTTTAAGTACTTTACAACTGTTTTATTTTTAGATCCACTGCCCAAGTCTGCCTTTTTAAGTACTTTACAACAAACACCGAGGACACGATAGCCGAGCAACAGCGCGATCGACTGGCGAGTCGAAGGTCCCGGGTTCGAATCTTGGTGCAGGCTAGGATTTTTTCCCGGGTCTTGAGGGTGTCCCTGAGTCTACCCAGCTCAGATGGGTACCTGACACTAGTTGGAGTGAAGTAAAGGCGGCTGTGCACAGTGCTGGCCACACAATCACCTAGTATGCCGTGGCCATAGAAACAGGTGAACGCTGTTTTATTGGACCTATGGATCAATTCGGTCCGACGGGTACTTTACTTTTTTCTTTACAATAAACACCCACTATAAAACGGTTTTAAACTGTCGCTACTAACATGTGGCTAGTTACTTGGCATTAAGTACAAGTCACTTTTTAATCCGCCCTCAGGTAATCTGTCAAGAAATCTCCCTTACCTCGGTAGAAGGGAGTAGGGGGCTGTGTTCGTTTTGCTATATTTATAGGTTAGGAGGGTTGTAGTGTAAGTTATTTAATTTTACGTTCGCGATGTTTCCCTTATGATCTAAATACGCCAGAGTTTATTACGTAAGGACTTAAAATGGGCTTTCAAAACGGTGTAAGCGCGTGTAGAGAAAGATAAAATACAACGTTACTCTCCGTAAAATATAACGTAAGTTTAAAAAAAAAAAACATTTAAAAAGCGGGTTAGAGGCGTGAGCCCTTAAATTCACCAATGTAAAAAATTTATGTTTAAAATAAGTCTTTTATACAAGTAAATTGCAAAGAACCATTTTGTAGTGTTCTTAATAATTTACTTAAGGAACCCGATATAAACTTAATCTTCCACGGAGACAATCTCGTTTCAAGCCATGAACTTCATTTAGACGACAAAAGTGTAACAATATCACCAGCTTCAATAAAAACAGTTTATATTATAAGTTCGCCAATTTTACTGTTGCCAATTTACCGCTTTGCGAGTTTTGCCGAATTTACCTTATTCGAAATTACCTTTAGCAAAATTACCTTGCCAAAAATACCGTGGCCGAATTTACCCTTGCCAAATTTACAGTGACAGGCTACATAACCCGACTACAGGAACAGCAAAGATACATAATGACTTATCTATGTATACGGACTTAGGGGCCACAATAGCCCGGAGGGCATACTCCTTTCTTACGACCCTCTACAATAGACTGCCGTTAAAAGTTAAAACTAATGTTAACTACCGCTAAATAAGCGTTCATGGTCAAGTGGTGTAAGACGGGGTGGGTCAATTTTATGAATGTTTACGAAACGTGTACGATTGGTAGACCTATCGGTTATTTTCGATATTTGATTGACACGTGTAGTTTAGTAGCCTACAACATAGCGAGACAAGAACGTGGGGGGAGGGGGTGGGGTTATAAATGAAAGGACAAACCATTTCTTTAAAATCAAATTCGCTTTATCTTTTTCTGTTTTTTTTTTGTTTTTTTTGTTTTGTTTTTCATCTTGCTAACTGAAAGCCTACTTCCTCAGTTAAAAGTCAGTTACATTTTGCTCCGCATTTGATCTCTCCATCTACCCCGTTAGAAATATCTTTATATGATGACGTACATATAATGAAGTTATATTAACACACATAGCCTCATACATTTTTATTGTGCCCCTAATCCCCACCTCACCGTAAACAAAAATAAAAAAAAAGATTTAAAATATTGTCAACACATTTGAAAGCAGGATGTATAACACGGGTCTAGTCAGCGAAGTCCCTGTCCGTGGAAACTAACTCCACTCACCTCACAGGTATAGACATAACAGATAACGTAGAAAAAAGTTTTGTGATAAAAAATAATGCATCTATCTGTATGTCTACAACTGTGTTTCTTGATTTATTGGACTGCTACTGCTTTCGGCCAGAAGGGTATGTATTTTATTATAGACCTATATATATATAATAATATTGTATTATAAATTAATATAGTAATCATAATTCATCTAGTAATATAATATAGTTAGCCAAATAGTAAAATGTGTAAAATAGTAATATAGAGTAGAAAAGTGTTTTATCATTATCAGACTGTTTATGCAGTATTTAAGTTTAAGAATTTAACGAATTAATTTATTTCGATGATATGCCGACATTTAAACACGCGACATATAAACACTCGACACTTTAACACAAAATTATACTTAACTACACGACAGATAAATAAATAATAAATAATAATAATATTTTTATAGCGCTGCCAACAAACATAATGTAAGCTCAGAGCGCGTTTAACATACAAGAATACGGATATTACCCTAGGCCAGGTGACAGAGCTAAATTGATGATTAAAAAAGACAAAACACAAATAAATGTAGTATAACCGACCCAACCCATAAATAAGACAGTAAGTTTCTAAAGCATGTTAAATGATAAACATACGGACACCTAATTACACGGCAGATAAACATACGAACACTTAATTACACGGTAGATAAACATAGGGACACTTAATCACTCGACACTTAGGCTAACAATTCGGACAGTTAATCCTAGCGACAGATAAACACACTTTTTATTATAGCATACAAATAAATAGGAACATAATATAGATTATCTTACCATTAGAAGAAGAAATGGGATAATGGTGGAGGGAATACCTCATATTTAATTGATTTATATTGATATATTTTGTTGCCTTAATTTTTTCATTATAAATCAAGATAAACTTCTAGAGAAGTTAATTTAACACAATAACAGATACTCTCTCACAAAACCACACACATTCATATACATTTAAGAAAATTGTTCATGCACGTCCAAAACTTGAAATATATTCTTCTTACTTTAGCTGGGGTAAAGTAAAGGCGACTGGGCATTGTGCTGGTCATACAATCCCGTAGTATGCCGTGGCCACAAAAACTGGTGAATGCTGCTTAACCGACCCTTAGGATCAAATGGCTCCGACGTGATTACTTTATATAAATTGACCTTATTTGTCACATGACTCAGCAAAGAAACTTGCCGCTGCCTTTATACTCTCACGGCTCGACTACTGCCATGCTCTGCTAATCGGGATACGTGAAGATAAAGTCGCCAAATTACAGCGTTTACAAAAAAACAATGACGCCCGCCTGGTCATGCGTAAGTCAAAGCGTGATTCTATGACAGTTCTCCTGAGTCGGCTCCATTGGCTCCCTGTGAAAGACAGAATTGAATATAAAGTGGCGCTACTTTGCCATCAGTGCCTTTTTAATAACGAGATGCCGTCCTATCTCAAGGAGCTGATTAAACCATATGTCCCGTACAGTGCTTTTTTTTGTTTAAAAAAATAGGTGCCGGTACTCAGTGATCGATTCTTCTTCTTCTTCTTCTTCTATCCCATAACCCGAGCGAGGGTCGTTGGGGCACCATTTTTTGACAGTTGGATAATTTTGCGCCATTTGTCTCGGTCCTGCGCCGCCCTATTGGAGTCTGCAAGAGACAAGCCGGTCCACTCCTTGATGTCATCATCCCATCGTCTCTTCTGCCTGCCTCTCTTTCTTCCACCTCGCACTGTGCCCTGCAGGATGATTTTCGACAGGCCTTCGGATCTTGCCACATGCCCATACCATCGGAGTTTTCTGGAGTTAATGGCACTGAGTAGATCCTCATGAGGGCCGATGACGTAGGTGATACGCTCGCGGACAGCCTCATTTGTAACTCGATCTTTGTAAGAGATGTTTAAAATTGTACGTAGGCATCTCATTTCCATGGCTCTGATTCTTTTCTGGAGATCTGCTGTAAGTGTCCATGTTTCACAGCCGTACATAAAAACTGCCATCGCCAGGGAGCGCATCAGTCGAATCTTAGAGTAAAGTGAGATTGTCTTGCTTCGCCAGATGGTTTTTAGCTTGCAAAGTGCAGCAGTTGTTTGGGCTATTCTTGCAAGAATTTCCGGCTTGATGATCCTACATCAGATATTATGGATCCCAGATATTTGAAGGAGGAGAGTTTCTCGAGTCTCTGACCGCCCACTTGTATTTCGGATTCAAACTCCATGTTTGCCATAACTTTGGTCTTTTCAGCGTTTATTTCCATGCCATACGCTAATGATGTTATCTCCAGTTTGGCTGTGAACTCCCTCAGTTCATCTTCACTGCCAGCTAAGCCATCTATGTCATCTGCAAAGCGAAGATTGGTGACTTGTCTCCCACCGAAGCTGACTGTCCCAATATGGTCTTCCAGTGCATCGGTCATGATCCTTTCCAGGTAAATGTTGAAGAGTGTCGGAGAGAGTAGGCACCCTTGACGCATGCCAATGGTTGTTTTGAACCAATTGCCAGTGACATCGTTGTGGAGGACTGCACTGGTAGCATTGTCATACAGACTTATAATGACTGCAATAGTGTTGGGGGTGATGTTATATGCTCTCATGGTTGCCCACAGCGCTTCATGCCAGACTCTGTCAAACGCTTTCTTATAGTCTACGAACACTTGGTATAGGTGTTGTTGGTGCTGTAGGTATTTCTCACATATTAGTTTCAGGTTAAAGATTTGTTTGGTGGTACTTCGCCCTGCCCTGAAACCTGCTTGTTTTTCGGCTATGATTTGTTCGGCTTGAGGTTTTAACCTGTTAAGTATTTTTTTCAAGAGGACTTTGCTGGGATGGCTGATGAGGCTGATAGTACGGTAGTTTTGACACGCTTGAAGGTTATTTTTTCTTGGGAAGAGTGATTATAAGTGACTGGGTCTATGGTGTAAGCCACTCTCCACTCTTCCAGATCTTGTTGCAGATAATTGTAAGGGCATCAATCGTCGCTTCTCCTCCTGCTTGAATCAGTTCTGCGGGTATGTTGTCTACTCCTGCTGCTTTCCCTTTCTTCAGTGATTTTACTACTGCCTCAACTTCATCTCGAAGAATGGGGAGAATTTCTTCCCCTTCTCTATTCTGTGGACATGCTAGAACTGAATGGTCTCCATTAGATGTGTGGTTGTAAAGGTCAGAGCAGTATTCTGTCCATCTATCCAGGACGTCACGCCCTTCTGTTAAACATAGGCCTGATTTGCTTTGGATCGCAGAAAGTTTGGGCTGTTTAACTCTTGTCAGCTGTTTCACTGTTTGGTAGGCTTTCTTGCTGTTGTTCTTATTCAGACTGTTCTCTATTTCCTGGCATGCTGAGCGCATGCCTTTTCTAATGTTGCTGTTGATTTCTCGGTAGGCATCAGCTCCTTGAGGGTTGTTCTTTTTCTTTTTGATCTCTCTTCGTCGATCACACAGATCTAAAAGTTCAGGAGTGATCCAGGGTATTTTCCTTAGGCGGTGTTTGTCAAGTAGTTCAGTAGCAACATCTGTCATTGCCGAGCTGAAGGTGTTGGTCAATGTGTTGACATCTACCTCATTAGCTCCCAAAATGATCAGTGGTGCGAATTTTCCTCCCACTGTGGTTTGAAATATTTTTGCTACCTCTGAGTCTTGCAGTTTGCCCAGGTCAAACTTTGGCCTGGTACACTAGTTTTTGGTTATTCTCTTCAAGTGAAGCTGGAAGGACATCATCACTAGATCATGGTCGCTTCCTATGTCTGCCCCTGAATACGTGCGTGTTTTATCAATGTTGATGCCGGATTTGAAGCGTTTCTTTACTATGATGTAGTCTATCTGGTTGTGATGTTCCCCGTTGGGACTGTGCCAGGTCCATCGCCTAGATTTTTTGTGGTGGCCAAGCGTGTTTGCCAATATCAAATTGTTGTATCTGGCAAACTCTAAAAGCCTCAGACCTCTATCGTTTGTCTCGTTGTTGCAATGGGGTCTATGTGTGTCTTCCCAGTTGTGGTATGTATCTTGTCCAACTTTGGCATTCCAGTCACCTTGCACTATGACTGTGTCTCTCCTCGGCACTTGATCAAGGACAGCCTGGAGTTGCTCATAGAAATCCTCGACTTCGTTGTCGTCATAGTCTGTTGTTGGGGCGTAAGTCTGGATGATGGTGATGTTGAAAGGGGCCGCTCTCAGATGAATGGTGATAAGTCTGCTTGAGACTGGGTGGCAGCCTATGACAGTGGCTAGAGTGTCTTTGTGGACCAGAAATCCAACACCATGTTCATGCCTGTCATCTCTTCCGCTGAAGTAGAGCTTGTTGCCTTTGTCGGTAATTGTTTCACCTAGACCTTTCCAGCGCAGTTCACTGATACCTAGGATATTCCATCGATAATGCTCCATCTCGTTGGAAAGCTCTTCTAATTTTCCATCCGCAGCTGGGTCCTGACATTCCAGGTTCCTACAATGAAGGTGTCTCTTGAGCGAATATTGCGAAGGGGTGCAAGATGTCCATCAGTATTCCACTTTTCACCTCCGTCCTGGTAGTCAACGGAAGGCGGGGTCCTCGTTGACCGGGCGACGACCGAGCCGGTATGGAGTGAGTGTTATTTGTCATTTCATGGTGTGTCTTGGGCAAGTAAACCTGGCGGGGCCCAATCCTCTCCAGGCGAGTAATCGATTGCCTAACTTTTAAAGCAGTTCCGCATTTTATATTTTAATTCTTATTGCGCGCAATTTTAAAATAATTCAATTTTAACAAATTTATAATATAATAAATTAATAATGAACGTTAAAATACAAGAAAAGTAATATTTTTTCCACACATTGAAAAAGGTGCCTATGCGCCGTACCGGTGTGTGTACCGTCACAAAAAAAAGCACTGGTCCCGTAAAGAACACTTCTTTCTGCTAACTCATCGCTTTGGAAGAGCCCCGTTTCTCTCTGACGACCGTTGACCTTAGAACCTTCTCAGTAACTGGTCCGAAGGTGTGGAATCTACTTCCCGTTCAACTCAGGCGAACAAGCTCTATTAATACTTTCAAAAAGAACCTAAAAACTCATTATTTCAAGATTTACCTAAGTTTACATTTAACATGCTTTAGACCCCTACTGTCTTACTTATAGGTCGGGTCAGTTAATGCTACATTTATTTGATTTTTTAATATTTTTTTTCATATCATCAATTAGCTTTTCTCCTAGCCTAGAGTAATGTCCTTGTTCTTAGTTGTATGTTAATTGCGCTCTGAGCTTACATTATGTTTGTAGGCAGCCCTACACAAATATTATTATTATTACTACTTTTTTTTTTCATTAGTATTAATAATAGTATAGAAATACGTTATTACAGTGACCATTGTTTTATTTAAGAACTTGCATTGTTGTGTTTGATTATATTATCTATGTTTTGTATTATGATATTATATTTATAATATAAAAGATTTATTTGATTATATTTTCTATATATTTATGAAATACAGATTTCATTTGACTCTATTGTCTATAAACTGTGTTATAACAAGAAAGTTTGACTCTTGTTAAAAACTGATTTATAGAAATAAGTATTAATAGGCTCGGGGGCAAAATAGCGACTGTCAAAACAGCGACTGTCAAAGTAGCGACTGGGCAAAATAGCGACTGGGCAAAATAGCGACTCTCATTTGAGCGACTACACAGCGGCGACGTAATCAGGTTGGCATTTCGACTTTTAAGACACCCCCCCCTCTTTTCGTACTGTTAACAAACCGAACTAGGAAATAATAATTGTATTAAATTTTTTAAAAAATTACGAAATACATTTTCGTGAGACCTTATATATCGCGACTATTTTCGAATTTTCCAGAAAATCCGCAATATATTTTCTCATATAATATAATGTGATGCTAGTCTAGGGTTGCCAGACGTCCGGCAAAAGGAGGACATTTGGTCCTCTTAGCCCTGTGTCCTCCATCCGGCAGGCAAAGCTAAAAATATTTAAAATGTCCGGTTTTTGTACGCCAAATGTTTTAAGAACCCTTTTTTTTTAAAACTTTTTATGTTGGTTTTTTACTGTCAATAAGTGGATGGGACGAGTAAAGCAAAACACCGGAGTTTTTAGCAGTAAAAGGGTTATGAATTAGATTGTGTTATCTAATGTGTTGTTAGATTAATTGTCCACTGATCTTCTCTTTCCCACCCTCACTTCCCCTTACATTACAAACATACATTCAAATTTACCTATGTAACAGCTTTATTGTTACAAAATATAACAGGCGATATAATATACGTTAGTGACTCACAATGATATTAAGACAAAGGATGCACGATTTAGAGTGAAGGTAAATGTCCTATTTCAATAACTATTTAGCCATATTGGGAAACTTTTATCCTAGTTTACAAGTAAGATGGTTAAATTAATTAAGAAGGTGATAATTACGATTAGTATCACCAAACCTATTCTATCAAGTAGGCCTATACACTGTGCATGCTTTGATACGGAACAATGTGCTTCCAAATAAGCAACACGTCACATACTCTCGAATGTGGACTGAAATCAAATAATTGAAACCTGAACTCGCTTCAAGAAGTGTACAGATCGACTATGAACTAGCTTCTAAAGCTGCACTCATTGAAGCATTTCCTCAAACGCACATCTACGGCTGTTACTTTCACTTGGGACAATCGCTCTGGAGAAAGATTCAGGAAAACGGATTACAACGGTTATATGTACAAGAGGAAAATGTTCGAACGGCAGTGAAAATGCTCCTTGCTCTTGCCTTTCTACCTGTGGATGAAGTGAGCGATGCCTTTGATGAACTGGTGGCAGACTACCCCCCAGAAGTAATGACTCTTGTAAATGACTTCGAAGATAACTACGTGGGGCGGAGAAACAGACGTGGAGACAGAAGACAGCCATTATTTCCTGTAGATATGTGGAGTTTGAAAGCCCGACAAGATGCAGGACTGCCACGAACTAACAATCAGCTCGAAAGTTGGCACAATGCTTTTCAGGGATCAGCTGAAACTCATCATCCTTCCATCTTCAGATTTATCGAAGCTCTAAGACGGGAGGAAGCCCTTCAACGGACAAATCGTACCCAGCTGCTACAAGGCAGAGACCTTACTCAGCGAATGAAAAAATACGTAACAATGAAAACAAGAATCACTGCTGTGTAGCAACAAAGAGATCAGTATGATCTACCGCAATTTCTTCTAGCCCTTGCTCACAATTTAGAAATTAACGTGTCATGATTTGGTCTTTTTCTATTCTGTTTTATATTTCCTTTTTAAATCATGTATTATGTTTTAAATCTTCTTTTTAAATCATGTAATCTGTTTAAATCTTCCTTTTAATTCATGTAGTCTGTTTTAAATCTTCTTTTTAAATCATGCATTCTGTTTTAAATCTTCTTTTTAAATCATGCATTCTGTTTTAAATCTTCTTTTTAAATCATGTTGTCTGTTTTAAATCTTCTTTTTAAATCATGTAGTCTGTTTTAAATCTTCTTTTTAAATCATGTATTATGTTTTAAATCTTCTTTTTAAATCATGTAGTCTGTTTTAAAATCTTCTTTTTAAATCATGTAGTCTGTTGTAAATCTTGTTTTTAAATCATGTATTATGTTTTAAATCTTTTTAAATCATGTATTCTGTTTTAAACTTCTTTTTAAATCATGTAGTATGTTTTAAATATTCTTTTTTAAATCATGAATGTATTCTGTAGCTAATCCAAATTAAATTTGTTTTTTTTAAATTCATTTCTAACGTTGTTGTTGTGTTTTGAAACAATCGCTATTGTGTAAGTCGCTCAAATGACAGTCGCTGTTTTGGCAGTCGCTGTTTTGAAACAGTCGCTATTTTGAAGTCGCTCAAGTGATAGTCGAATTTTTGACAGTCGCTATTTTGAAGTCGCTCGATAGTCGAATTTTTGACAGTCGCTATTTTGAAGTCGCTCAAGTGATAGTCGAATTTTTGACAGTCGCTATTTTGCCCGGATGCCGTATTAATAGATGTTAGAGAGATACAGTCAAAGAGGAATAACTTGCGTAACTACCATGAAAATATAGTCATATTAAATCCCTTTCTGGAAAGATCTATTTACATTGACATGAATGAGTTCACTTTGAGAACTTCGTTAAAAAAACACAGTACAAGTCATGTGATAGGGAGACCGAGAAAGGTTAGTTAACCTCTGTGCTTATAGTGAAAGGACCTATTATATTTTATTGTAACTTGTAAGTTAAAGACATGAACTTTGTGATAGTGCTATTTCGAATTGGATTGCATAATATTCCATGTGCTTTAGGCCTATTTATGCTATGGAAAGCGAGTGAGTAATAAATAATGTATTTTTATGCTGCAAGTTATTCAAGTCCTTTATTGTTGAATTACTATTGGTGAATTAATTGAAGAAATATTCACAGACGTCAAAGAGGTAACTCACTGAGATCTAGCGATACGACTAGCATACGGTGCGCAAGAGCTTAGCAATAATGATGGCAGCGGAAGTTGAAAGAACTCAATAGCTTTCGAAAGGTAAACACTATGAGTTTTAAAGTCGTCAAAAGAAGATAGAACATTTTATTCGCTCTACAAAGAGAAATTTTTTACTACGTTACAAGCGCAATTTAGCTAGGTGGTAAGAACAGGCGAAAGAGCTTTTTCAGAGCTCTGTGAATATACATATTTTATTTGTGGATGACGGAAAGAAAGCGACGATTGATGAAGATAATTAATTGTACCAAAATGAACGCTCTAGGAATCAACAGTCGAAGTAGCAATATTAGAGGAATATAATAATTGAAAAAGAAAAGAAAAGTCGTTTTTCAAGATTAAAAAAAAATATAATGCAGAGGTGGTTGCACACGGCTCTCAAAACGTGACCATCATTTCACTTCAAAAAGGTGCCGACGCTGGGAAATATTTTATAAATTCAGTTTATACCCCAACTGTTTGTCGCATTGAGCTGAATACTATTTTAAAGCCTAAAGGACATTTTTTTGAAGAAGGTTTAAATATTTACATCAAAAACATCTTAAAAATGTACGGACTTATTTTAGAAATATTTTGTTCAACCTGAAAACTGAATACGTTCGTACCCTAGTGATGTCATTCAAGTTGGCTGACCATTTTAACAATAAATCAACATGGCGACCTGGATGCTGAAGTGAAAATGATGTAGCCTATGTCAAAACTTATATGAAGTATCAACTTCATTGGATTATGTGAATAATTTGTACTTTGGATTAAACCTTGCTCTGGATTATCTTAATTTGTTTCTAATTTTGATATAATATTCTTAATTGGGTCATATACTGTTTTAAATTCGATATTTGAATTGCATACTGGATTATATATTGGCTTACTAATTGTTTTATTGTGTACACATGATTAACTATTTCTCTAATTGGGATTATTAACTTGAAAGAGAATACATAATTACCATTTTTATTTTATGGAATATTATTATGAAATGAGTTAACATGAACTTTAGTTAATGACCCTTTTTTACCTATAAATAATTGATGTCATGCATCGTGTTAATTAATACCTATTTAATTCTTCGATTCATTGTGGACTTCAGGATTGCAAGACTTTTTCTTTTTGATATTATTTTTGATATTATTACTATTGATGCTCTGTTTTATGAATATTATAACGGGCTAAATTGAAGGCAGTCTTGGTTAATTCTTTCTTTTAATACTTTCTGTCTATAATCTCCCTTTCTGTACCCATGAGCCTCAAAGCTGGCGAAGTGTGAACACAACTGGTTCCCCGAGTCTGACCAGTTGGCTAAAGCATTGGGCGAGCGGTCGCCAAGATGCTTTCACTCCCATCACTGTGAGTGACGGAGGGAGGCGTGGACTCCAGAGCCGCTGGTCTGGAGATTATTCGGCTCCTCCTGTTCTTCCATTTTAGAGGCCTGTGGCGGAGGTACCCACTGTCCGATTTCTGGTACCTCCGGGATTGCGGGCTGGTGCAACGTACCAATTGGTATAGGCCTACATCTTGTTCTGTAAAAATGGCTGCTTTCGAAAGTGGCCTTGAGAGGACATCTCCATGTCAGACAAAATCCACTCGGCCAACACAACGTCAGCGAACATAAACAGGAATTCGAGACTAGCTGAAGATGGCTCGAATGGCGAGCAAATATACATTCAAATGTACGTTCAAAAAAGGGGAAGCCGAACGGAGCAAGCCGCATAACACGTGACCGCCCAATAGGTGCCCAGCGTAGGGCTAGCCTCGGAGTCTGCCTACTCATACCTTTCCATGTCGGAGTGCATGGTCTGCTAACGCTGATCCAAACATGGTTATAAGAGTTCGAAAAAGACTCAACCATGGGTCTACCAACAGTTGACCGAAAGCAGAAGACTCGAGGACGGTGTTCATCCACTATCCTTGAGTCCTCTTAGGTCTATACTATTTTTCTTCTCGAGGATCTAAGCTAGATGATTCTTTTTAATGCTTTTGTTTGTGTATATTTTAAGTGAGCGCTTAACTTCATTGCAACTCTCTTTTTTCCTTTTCGTATATTTGCGTAAGCTTTTCTAGTTATGGTTATGACTTATTGTGTGGCTCCAATTATAAATGGTGTAATAAGCAAATGAATGCCTGGCTCGTTATAGTTTTGTTGAAACGAGCACAGTGTTAAAATATAAATATATATATATCAGTTTAATATAGTTCAGGGAAAATATATTCGCATAGCATGCGCTAACTAAGACATCAAGAAGAATCAAAACAAAACTGTTAACAATCCGATCTTTCACGCACTTCCGTTCGTGTTTGTTGCAACAACACGAGATTAAATTCAAAACAAAACCAACAATGGCCCATACATGACAGTGGCAACGTTCAAAATTGCAAATAATACAATTTTATAATTCTATGAACATATACCTAGACTGGATTGACTCAAAGTCATCTTAATAAGACATAAACAAACCTAATATAATTTCTAATATCCAAACTAGTAGAAAAAAAGACCACAAAAGAGAGCTTATAAAAGACCCAAAGATACCGTTAATGAATTTGACAAACTAAAAGAAGAAAAAAATAAATTTGCTAGTAATTTAGCCAATAAGACAAAATCAATACAAGCAAAAAAGAAACAAACAGAAAATGAAGAAAAGCGTGAAAAGCAACAAAGATTGATTAACAAAAAACTTGTAAAACAATAAAGATGGAAACTGATAATAATCATAATTTAATCAGTTATTGAATGTGCTCTTATGCTAGTGAGACACATTATGAGATAGACAAACATCTTCATAAGATACACAATAATAAAAAATAAAACAAAAAAGAAGTACTGTTGTACAGACAATAATTGTAACAGAAGTTTTGTACAAAAGAAACGTTTAGACATGCATGGAATTGCGGTCCGTAATTACCATGAGAAACAATGTAAACGAGATAAAAGCAAACGGAACCAAAGAAATTATAAGTGATAGAGAGTTGAAAACAAGTAAAACAAATTCAAGAAATTATTGGAAAATTGACCAGAACAATTGTAAAGTCGTAAACCTTGGCAAAATGTGCTCAAAGACATTTTATTCTAATAATAGCAAAAGTAAAGATAATATGGAGAATAGTAGAGTAGAAAAAGAAATACAATCGATAATAATATTCAAGACATTATGTTCAGACTATCGACAAACACACCAGGCAAATAAAGAAAATGATTTAAACATATATTTTTTAGGTTGTACATATTATTGCGGCCATATGCTCCTATTGGGATATACAGGATTAAGTCAAGTCACATATTATTAGCTATATTTTGAATACAATTGATGTAAAAAACAATTTATGAAATTTCTTTAAGATTTCAAAGACAATGTAGATTTGTTTTATTACTAATGCTCGTACAGGGATTATGAGTAAAATATTACATTAAACAATGATACTACAAGATGGATTGTATAAAAATTAAGTTATAATATAAAGGTTTCATTTCACTATGTTGTCTATTGACTGTGTTATAAAATGAACGTTTTATTTGAGTCTATTGTATTGATATTATAAGTATAATAAAATAAATTTTATTGTGATTGCATTGTGTATATATTACACAACCTAAAAAGTTATGTTCCTATTGTTATTATATTATTGTATGTTCAGGTTGCAATGTCACCAATAAATTTGGTAAAGACTGTCGCTACACATGTCACTGTAAAGCTGGCACAGCCTGTAGTCAAGATGGATCATGCAGTGAAGGATGTCAGTCTGGTTGGTTTGGCCCTGCGTGTCAGTACAGTAAGTTGACATTTATATTGACCACCTTTTAAGTCTGTCACTTGCTTCGTCTTGAGTGTAAAACTTAATGCTAGAGGGGTTATCAAACCTTCAAGAACAAGTACTTGAAGTCATTACGACTTTTGACTTTTACAAAATATGGACAGTTTTTCCATCATGGTTGGCAAAGATTTAGGTGCGTCTATGGTGCCCCGTTTGTCCTTGACGACCATCTGCCTGAGAGCTTTTCTACATCGGGCACAAAATATGGAATCATCTCCCCATCTAGCTAAGGCAGACAAATTGTATCAAAATTGTAATTGACAGGAACTTAACAACACATTATTTTAAGATATACCTACCATTGGGCGACCATAAATATTACTTTTATATTATGTCGGTAAAGACTGCATCCATTGTATGTTTATAGGTTTTCTTATATATATATATACTGGGGCGAAGCCTGAAATTTTTTCCAGGGGAGGCTGAACTTTCAAGTGACAAATATTGTCCAAATTTTTTGCCATTTTAGTACTTATTTTACAATAAACTGTTGAAAAAAAATATAGCCCCCCCCCCTTCAGCCTCCTCTGTGGCTATATATATATATATATATATATATATATCTTATATGTTTTCGTATATATGTATTTATATATGTTTTATACAATCATAATTTTTATATCACTTTTTAGCCTAAAGAATTGTATATGTTCTCCAAGTTCTTGTTGTTCTTAAAGAAATCCGGTGCGACGTCAATGAGTGCCAGAACTCCACCCAGTATCCACCCTCCCCTTCCTTTCCAAGCTCTTTGGTTATCCTCGAGCAGTTAAAAGCCCACCTGTCACTGCACTCGCTGATGCCCGCGCACCAGTCGGCGTATCGCCACCAACACAGCTCTGAAACAGCGCTTCTGCTGATCACCACTGACCACTGACAGAGGTCTCGTCTCTGCCCTTGTGTTGATTGTGCTTGATTTGTCTGCTGTCTTCGACACGATCGACCACCACCTACTTATCGATCATCTCAGTTCAACGTTCGGCGTCCACGTCATCCCCCTCTCCTGGTTCATTGCTTTCATGTTTCATGGAAGCGCTATATATTTCAAATTATTATTATTATATTGCTCCATTGCCCTAGATTTTATACTAACCATTCAAAAGTAAACTAATTTAACTAGCTGACATGTAACTCAAAATTAATACTGCGACTTATTGATATTTGATGTGTGACGGAGCAGAAAGCTTTTGTGTCCTAATTCATGGCCACACTTTTAAAATGTTATGCATCTATTTTCTATAAAAGTTATATTTAGATAAAGTGTTATGCTCTTTAAATAAACTTTTCGCACTTATCGGTTTACGAATTGAAATGAAAACGTTAATTGCACTGGAATTTCTGTGTACAAATATTGAGCTTATACTTAACGTATTGTAAACATGCATTTTTTTTCTAGAAGACAAGTTACCCAGCAGCAAGAAGGAGCATGATTGGATTGACGCTACTTTACAGAACAGGAATAAATACGATTGGGATGTCTTGTTCAAATTTACCTGGATGAAGTTAGAGTTTATAGAACCAGTGCAAGGTATTGTTAAAAGGAATAACATTTTAAATATGTTTTATCTATTTATATTATAAACAACACATGCGTATTATAAAGATACATTATAGCAGTATAAATAAACTATTAATGTTGAATATAATTTAAGGCTTGAAATAGAGCTATATTGTCGGTCTTTCCGAACTTGTACAGTCGACCCTTCCATGCCTTAGTGCATTTCAAACAGAAGATGATCTTACTTTAATATATCTTTGAGAATAATTAAAAAACACTCACTCTTGCGTGATAGTTTTTGTGGTATTCCTGGAAAAAAATTGCTTAGCCCGACATGAGCGGTGAGCGGCCTGCTTTTGTACTAATCGTCATAATGTACGTACCGTGGTTAAAAAATCTTTGTAGTCAACTCTTTGACAAATGTCTTAGGCTTAATTAAACCATGACATGACAGAGGTTATTCTCTGTGATACTAAGACCTGTCTTCGTAAAGTTACTGTTAAAAAAATAAAATAAAGCTAGTGCATTTGCGAGCTCCTTGCCAAAAACTAGGGGTGACAATGACTGCTTAATTGAAAGTAGACTTACGTTGGCTGTGGTTATGACTTATTCCTTACGTCTAAATGTTCTAGATTAACTAATGAAATTTCAGTCCATATCATTCAATTAAGGCTGAATTACTGATACAATTGTTTGTGTAACACACCTCAAAACCAGCTTCGGAGACAGCAGAGGGCACATAACAATACAGTTCGCATTGTATTGCTAAAAAATAAGTCAAAGCACATCACTATTGTTCTTAAAACATCCACTGGCACCCTGTGATTTTGAACGTACTTGACTTTCTCACGGCTGCGTGGTTGTCACTAATTATTTTGAATATTGCAGATTTCATTCGGAAGCATGAAGCACTAAAGGTGCTACGCTCCTCATTGAAGTAAATAATCACCTTCCACTCTGGTTGATCACAAATAGAAGTTAATATTTTAATATTGTTTAGTGTTTTGCCACACCGAAATGTGAAAATGAATTGTGGAAATAGAGCGCACTGAGCATGGCGAATGATTTATGCCATTATTATTTAACATGGAAAGATGCTATATTTACTTTAGCGTCGATTTCATTTTGTAGAAATAAAAAAAAATCATATTTGATCAAACCCAATTTTTTTTTAGTATGTATGAAGTTCTTTAATTAAATTTTAATTCCATACACACAAAAGTTAAACGCACCATGAAGTCTACCCAACACTGACGGATTCTCATAATCGTTGACTAAAGATGACTGATAAATGTTTGTTGTGTCAATGCTTCAATCCCTTGTAGACAAATGACACTGATTATTTTTAGCTTTTGGTACGAAGATTTGACTTGCGAACTCTACATCAGAAAAATGTTTAACTTCTCATCAATATGTAGGTCACAGCACAATCATCGTCTTATTCAAGAACAAAGATGCCTTGCAGCTCTGTGAAAAGACCATAGTCACTTTAATAGACGACTACACCTACAACGTTCATTGTGATTCTGTAATGCTGATTGATTCACTAACCATCGATACAGATATAAATACTAGTTTGAAAGAAGTCTACATTAGTGGAGGTAAACCAATATACCTTAGTATTGACACTAATGAATTATAGCATTGAATGGAAGTAATTATTCTGAATCAACTAACAAAACATTTTAAATGTAAGCAATCAATTCTTGATTTTTGTGTTTATACAAAGAAAAACAAATTATATTGAAATCAGCATTTTTGATTCCTTCCCTTAAAGTCTTTTGTGTTTAATTACACAACTGGCTGAAGTTTATGTAATATTAACTCAGGAATTTTTTTAAGGCATACACCTTAGACACATATATAAGGCTTTATGCACACAGCTCGAACGGAATCCTGAAACTATGGAATATGAATTTGAATGCGGCTCGCCTGGGTCCATATCCTTTTCTTAGGTGTGCACAACATGATTGCAAAAAGAGGGAACATACATTTTCTTCAAATGCTTAAAATCTAGATTTGGGGTTCCATTAGCAGCTTGCCGAAAAAAAACAACAGTTAATCCAGTATTGATAATAAAATTATATTGTATGTTTTTGTAATAGACATACAAGTTTGCTTTGTAACGAATATTGAACAGGACTCGATGATGAAATGGGGCTACTTGCAGGGAATACATCGACTATATGGTCAAACCCATCTGAAAAAGCTGTGAAAGGATCTAACTGCACACCTTCTCTTTTTAATGCGACTAATGCCGACGTAAACAGCAAGGATATTCTTCTCAATCATTATAGTAAATTATTCGTTATTTTTATTTTAACAATTTCATTTTTTATTTGTTTTAGTGTTGTTCTTGTTTTAGTTTTTTAAATGTATAGATTTTATGTTTTAAAAATCATTGACATATAGGCCCTCTAGAAACTGGCGATACTTACACAAAGTTGACAAGAATGGACATAATGTATATGTATATCTCAACATCAAATCAGCTTCCGTTTTTTTATCATGGGTTAAAATTTGTCACCAATCACTATTCTTTGGCACCCCGAGCTCGCCAAACGATTATGTGTATTTCGCACTTGGGTTGCCTTTACACCAGCACACTAGCCTAGTTTTTGCTGTGATCCTGGAGTCCCATCTTTGTTATATTGTTCTGTTCATTCCCATACATATTGCATCTCTGACATGTGAGTGTAGGATATCCCAAGATTTAGAGCTAAAGCAGTCTTCGCACTGTATCTATTTGATTTCCTAAATTGATATCCATCACAATTAATGTGTAATTTAGTTGATATGTTAAATAATTTTCACATAAACAAATTAACGCCCAAATAAAAGTGTACACTTTTAAGAACTTTCACTTGCATGGCAATTTTTAATGTAAATATTGTTTTTAATATAATTATAGTTATGTTAGTATAGATTAGCTGAACATTTATAATTTGCTAAAAACAAACGAAATCATCTCTTCCAGTGTTCTCAAGCTTAGATGGCCAAGAACAATTATTCAGATGTATCAAATATAACAACAGTGAAGTTTACAGCTTTAGTGACTCTGGTCATCTGGCCTTCATGTACATAAGCAGTAACGAAACTGTCCAACTGAAAACATATAATGAAATATTTTTTTCTGTGTATACTACTGGAGTTATACTTGGACTTTGTAAAGTTCATTTGTTTGAAGGTGCACAACATTTGAACTCTAGCAAAACTAATTTTAAAGAATATTAATATTTTATCAGAAGAAAAAAAATTCTAGTATATCATGACAAATTATTCTGTTTTTTTGTAAATACAAATCATAATTCACTTTTTGATTGACTGTTTTCCAATAATGATATTAGTGTTTGAATCTGCGCATTTTTTGGGAATGATATAGATTTATTTAATCAAATTTATAATTGTTTAATTAATTCCCCAATAATTGTAAAGGTATTCATTAATAATATCATATATTATTAATATGTAGCCTGTGATCATATGTATATAAACCAACCGATTTGATGAGTAGAATTTACTAGGCTAAACTAAGATTAATAAAGACATTATAAGTCTTAATGAACTGGAAAATGCTTCCCAATTTTGATAACTGTAACATATATCAGTGGCATTGCCAGGGTATTGCGCTGGTTGCGTCCTGCATAGACTAAAATTTTGAGCAAAGAGCATTAACGTAAGCACCAACATTTCTTTAATAAAGTTTTCATTATTATTTTGGGTCATCAACGGCAGGTCTACAGCACTTTACAAATACACTGTCTACACCACTGCTATTTTTCTCTTTTATTTATAACAAGCTAAATTCCCCGGCATTGGCCAGGGAGCAACTTGCATAAAACTGAATAAGTTACGCATACAATTTTTATAAACGTCAATTAATATAAAGTTATAATAATTGTAAAAAAAATATAAACTATTATTTACTGACAACATTTAAGAGATAAATTTAAAATAAATATTGTAATAGGTTTAAAAAAAGAGCATTTAAAAAAAAGTTTGGATTATCCCTGGCTGAGAATTGAAAAGCCGCATGCATCTAAAACATAATTATTTCATTTTACATACTGACAATATTTTAGGAAAACTTTTGGTCCTAAAATTCTTTACAATGTTTAAAAAAGTAATATTAATGGAAATAAAAACAAAAAGTAGTGGAAAAAAAGGTATCAATAAGGAATCGAATTCAGGTCGCACGCATGGCAGTCCAATATGCTAACCACTCAGCTAGAGGGGACACACACTGGAAGCAAAATAGCAAAACTAAAATATCAGACAATAAGGTCACGTGTCTTTAAATTAACCAATGTGGATCGGAATCCACACACACTGTCTACTTTATGTATACATATGATCAAATTTGGTTGTGTGCTGCTATTGTCTTATAAGTTTACAGGACAAATCATGATCGGTTTCCATAATCAAGCTACCTATTAAATGAACTAAAGAATAATTAAAATGAAAATACAGTTTATTAAACGTAGACTTCTGAATCTATGTATTACAGTTTTTCTTTGTCTATATATATATGTTAGTTCTGCTGTATCTACCTATGGTATTATATTGATTTATTTTTATTTTTTTTCCCAACGTAAACCCAAACATAATCCACTAAGTTGTTGTTTTTTTCTCAGAGATACAGCGTACGCCGATACGTAGATACATACTAGACTGTAACAGAGAAGTTAATTGTTTGAAACAAACCGATAATTGTCTGTTTAGCATCGGTCGATGTCCATCTGGATGTCCTTTTGGATTTACTGATGAGTGCTGTACAAATTGTGACGCAACCCTACGAACTGGTACGGAAGACGGTAAAACTTATTTTTCAATAAATGCAAAAAATGTGAAGTAGGGACAATATGTGTCAGCAGCTGTTTATTATAAAGTTGTTTAGCATAGATGTGTTTAGACTAGAAGAGTTTCGTAGACTATAGAATTGTTTAGAAATTGATTTGTTTAGAATATATTTGTTTGGTATAGATTTGTTTAGTATAGATATGTTTTGCATAAATTTGTTTAGCTTAGGTTTTTAAAACATAGATTTGTTTAGTAGATATTTTTTTAATATATATATTTTTTAGTTTATATTTATTTTGTATAGATTTATTTAATGTAGATTTGGTTAGATTTTTTTAATTTTTTTTTAGATTTGTTAAAAATGGATTTGTTTAGTATAGATTTGTTTAGAATAGATGTGTTTAGAATTGACTAGTTTAGAATAGATTTGTTTAGAGTTGATATGCTTAGGATAGTTTTCTTTAGTGTAGATAAAAAAAAAAAGCTTGGAGCAAGACATGCAATGGGACATGCTGTTGGAAGCAACCTAATGCCAGTATCGGCTACAAATCTAGGATCTGACCCAAAATTAAAAGGTGGCCATGTGTCCGACTGGCTCGAACAGTATATTTAATTTGGAAAAGTAAAGGTGGCTGCGAAATCCCTCTTTATACTTCAGAGCTTTGAAAACTGAAAAATGCTCCGTCTCTAGCCCAGTTGCTACTTATGTTTGTTGAATTCTGCTAATGCGACAGTTGCTTATTATTATTGTTTATCTTTTTCGTTTTTTTTTTAAAAACTATCTGTTAAATTAACACGCTTAACTAATTAATATTAACAACTGCATGCATGCGCAAGTAAATTGATTCGATTGACCGAGACGTAATTTGGTAAATGTATTTTATACCCGAAGGCAGACGAATCCTTAATTTTACAGTGTAATTGTTAGACATAGAAGACATGTAAAAGAATGTCCTTTTATGTTTTGCATATCTCCGTAACAACACAGTTCATCTTCAGTAAGCGTAATATAGAGAGGTGGGCAATTGCACGAGACACAGATAAAGATTGACAAATACACAAGACACATATTAGATAGTGAATTACACACGAGACGCATAGAGAAATAGACATTTAAGACAAATACATAAAGATATGAGCATATACATCTGACTAATAAAGAGATGCATTTATACACGTATAGCATGAAAATTCCGAAAGTTTTTTAAAATGTAAATGATACATTTTCTTTTTACATAACAATCACCGTTGAGATAATACCGTATTTTCCTCAAAATTTTGGAAACCAGAATTTGCGTTTAATTTTAAGGTAAATATTTCTACATTCTCATAAATCTATGCATTTACTTATGTAACTTTTAGATATTATTTTTCAGCCAAAGGATAGGCAGAAACAACTATATATATAATAATATATATATATATAATAAAATGAAGAAAAATGTTGTTTTTTTAATAGATATTTCTATAATTTTATTATTTGGTAGCACTATCTAATTAAATGAATACGGTTTCACGATAATATAGCTTATCTTATTATAATATGTAATTGATGCTTTTCTTCTTCTTCTATTAGCCAGTCTGCATTGATGTTCGCTCTCTTGGAGTCAATGCCAGACAAATACATATACATATCTTTTTCAGTTGTTTAATATTGCTATATAGTGTGTTGGTAATGATAGGTTGAGGGGGCGCAGAGTGTATCTGAGGTAAGTTAGCTCAGGACATTCAAGCAGGAAGTGGTCCTCAGTTTCTTGTGAGCATTCGCAAAGTCTGCAGTCTGATGTTTTTAAAAATGTAAGCTATTATATTTGTTTAAAAACAATAAAATCACCATCAATAAGAA
The DNA here is from genome assembly GCA_949126835.1 of Anisus vortex. NCBI lineage: Eukaryota > Metazoa > Mollusca > Gastropoda > Planorbidae > Anisus > Anisus vortex. Next base: position 12,111,199 of record OX421493.1, read on the forward strand.
TACAGTACAAGTAAAATACTATAGGGGCAGGACAGCGGTGTAAGTATGGAAAATGGTGCATGGGGCGTTTGTTGAAATTGGCACTTTTCTATATTGTTTTTTTTGAATTTATTATTAAGCTAACATGGTGCGATGTAAAGTTGCAGCGAATAGATTGGATACGTGCGTAAAGATGTAAATAAAAATTCAAAACAATTTATCCATTGAATGGGATAAAATATTTACCTTGATATACCCTTCAGATGAAGGCAATGATTAAATGTTTCTTTTCAATATGGCGAAATAAAAGAGACCACAAAGAGGCCACGACTTTTCAGATAATAAGTAGCATAAAAAAAAAATTAAAATTAAACTATTATGTAACCATACAATAAAGGGGCTTTATGTAAAATAATTTAAACGGATGCGAGATATTGAAATCTGAGAGAGGGAAGATGTCGAAAATGGGTTATAGTTACAAAAAAAGTATTAATTGATAAATTATTTTTATCTAACTAATTCTTTGTCAGATAGTTAGTATTTAATTTATTTAAGGGTCGATTTGGCGCCTATCACGGGCACGTTTCTTCCTTTTAGTTACGCCGCTTTAGCTGGCTTAGATACATTTTTATTTAAATCTATGTTTTATTTATCTAAATCTTTAAGGTAACAGATTGTATGACTTGGCACCCAAAATGATTGAATAGCCACTACAACCACATGCTTTTATGAATTCTATCACGAGATAGCACAAGTATATATTAAAATGCTTGAGTAAGTTTGGAGACTTCTGGAAAACTTTTGTACCCATGGGCCTCATTGCTGGCGAAGTGTGGAAACCACCAGTACGCTTGCACCAAGAGCACACCGGTTGTCTAAAGCATGGGGGACAGACCCTGCCGCGTGTCCGGGATCTCACTGCACCACCGAGTGGTTTCGAGCTTTGGTGTAGAGAAAGCAATGTCCGCCACAACCCTGCCATGGTGCTTGGATGCCTATTCCCAGAGAAAGGGATTGGCGCCACCGGGCTACAGAGCTGGTATACGAGCGAGCAACTACGATAATGATCTGATGGGAATTCCGCAGAGGGAAAAAGTAATGAATTGCATGTGTCTGCACAGACCGTACTCTATGTTACACGTGGGGAAGCTGGAGCTCGGACAGAATCTTGGTGTGCTCCTCTCCCTACACTTGATTCACTAAAGTATATAGTTTAGTCAAACTATCCTGTCAGTATGTTCTATTTCTTTTTAATGTCAGTTTATACATTAATCAAATTTAAAAAAATTATTAATATTTATTTTACTTACATAGCATGAAGAGTTTTATGTCTTATGGACAAAGTCACTATGAAATTATAAAAGTAACGGAATTAACTTTATATTTTCTCTCCATTTTTGTTTTCCAGCCAATTGGTCACTCTCTTTTCACCAGCAGCATTTATGTAAATAAATTACGTTCAGTTTAGAAATCAGCAGACGGGAACGGACTAAAGAATCAATTAAAACAAACATTTTTTTTAATACATTTTTATTAAAAATCATAAGCCTACGTTTCGGATTTATTTATTTTTGTGGTTAAAATTTAGAAAATAGTAGACTAGCTGTAATTTATTTCAATTTGCCACAGTTCACCAAAGTCAGTATTCAATCTCATAAAAATAACAAGCAAGTTTGACATCTGGATTCATTAATGGAGAATGAAGTCATCAATGAAGAATGAACAAATGTCGATGCCATAAGCATAAGATGATAAATATTTAATGTTAATAAACAACCTAAAGTGATTTAGTACAAATATTGTTTGACTTTATAGATGTTTCTTGAAATATTTGTGTATTATAATGTGGAAAAGTTATATTTTGAACATTTTAGACGAATATTATCATCCCCACCCCCCGAATTGAAAAAAAAATCTTTTCAACATATTTGATAAAAAAATTACTAAATTCGCAAAAATTTGGTAAATGTTGATCATGTGAAATTTTAGACCCCCCCCCCCTTCCCTGGAAAAAATTTCTGGCTTCGCCCCTGTTTATAACATTAATTTATTTCCAGTAATTTTTATTTATACACTTTTGCAAATGAATATTCATCAAATAAATCAATCTTAAAATTTACACACTGGCTTTAGAATATTTTTTTTTTTTTTACAATCTAATAACTACTACACATGCCTTTTTTTTTACATCTTATTTAAACAACGTAAACTGTCAGATAGCGTATTAATAATATTTCACTTAAATTTTAATATGTCTTTGCATAGGAACGCTTAGCTATTTGGTTTTGAGAGTATAGACAGATGACGTAAAATCAAAGATGGCCGCTTGTGCTTTTTTGTAGTGCTTAAGAGTCGTGTTTTCGGTGCGCAGCAAATAAAGCGTGATCCAAAAGACTTCCGCTGTATACAACTTTAGATTTTAAAAATATTTTGAGTTCTTATCCTATACTATTTTATAGTCGCTCCTTCTATGAACATTTTATTTTACAAATACATTAATTAAAAGTTTAAATGTACAACTAATATTCAGTTAAATTCTAGATTAGAGATCTTTTCTCTTTAGATTTGTCTGCCTCACACACACACACACTGAAACAAACACACGCAAACATAAACACATATCGTGTCTTATATATTAACTATGCTCCTTCTATAAAGAAAATTATTGCGTCCTACGCTAATCCGTGGTCTGAGTCTAGTCTTTTATCTTTGTTAATGATTTAAATGATGTACATTTAGTGGTTTTCTTGGTTTGTTCAGGCAACCCAATCCATGCCCAAATGCCACTCGGGAAGAAATAGTACTTATATGCGTTTGTTCTCGCATAAGGGCAAGGAAAGAGTTTTTGTCTTTACGTTTATCTGAGGCCGCCCAACAAATACATGACAACACGACCTTGAGGCAGACACCGAAAAGATGGGGTACAGCTGGACACAGTTTGAGAGAATGGCTCAGGACAGAGGGCTCTGGATTTCTTTGGTTGGCAGCCCATACCCCATTTGGGGTAACGATAATGATAATGATAATTTTTACACTAGAGTTTAATGAAATATTAATATGTGCAAGTTTAAAACAAAACATATTTTTTTGAATGATTAAAACGTTTATGGATTAAAAGTCTATTAGTAAAATCTCTAAATATCTTTACCTTTTTAATATCTTTTATTCTTTTCTCTGTCATTTTACCAAATTTAAAACTAGGTCTATATTATTTAGGTCTTTATATAGTCAATTTCTAATTTTTCCTTTCACCCATTCTTTTTCCCGCAAACTTTGAATTAAATGCTGTGGCGTTTTTGATCAGAAATTAAAACCTTAAAACATTGCAGTTTTCCACTGTATAACGTACAAAAGTATTTATAAATGGTAATATAAAAGTATTCTTAAGAGTATAATAATTAGAAAGCAAGCACAATTTATAACTGTCTTTAGAATTGTCAATATAATATCCTAATTCCCACTTTCCCAACATGGAACAAACGATGATTTTGAAAAAAAAAGGTTTTATTGTATGAATAGTACATACATGACAAACATATAAACATTTAAAGAAAACATAACAAGTTTAAGAACAATAACTTGGTATACAAATAAATATTGCTGTTCGTGGACAAATGTTAACCTATTAATTAGTCTTGTCCTCCCCCCCCCCCCCCCTTTCCCATTGGCTACGCCTATGGTTATAATATCTGTCCTTACACGATTAGTAGTAAAGTATCCCCGTTAGACCAATTTTATCCATAGCAGTATTCACAAGTTTCAGTGGCCACGGCATTCTAGAAGATTGCAAGGGGCAACACAAAGCCCACATTGCCCAGCCTCCTTTACTTTTCAAAAACGAATTTTAGGTACTCATCACTTCTGGGTAGGCACAGAGACTGAGACAACCTTTAGAGCCTGGAACAAACCCTAGCATTTTAAGGATTTCTACTCAGAACCTTCGGTACGTCAGCCAAACGCTAGATCTCACAAACAATTAGTTGTGATAATATCTGGTATCAAACCAACTGTAATAAAATATGACACCAATACAAATAATGTCTTACACCATAGGAAAGAGCAATAATGATAATGTAATCATTATGGTTCTGAGAAATCTCAATCCAAAGATTGTATTAGCAACAGCTGTTGATTCTGTGTAAAGGAAATACATCTCAATTTGAACACTTCAGAAATCTTCTCAGAATGTAATAAAACTGATAGCCTATTATTTCAAATTTATCAACTTTGTTCCAACACTAAACACTACCCTATATCTATGATGTCAACAATGTCCAATCATTCTGCCTTTGGTGATAGCAATGAAAAGTTTTAAGAACAGACATTCGATCTTGTCGAAGTTTTCATTTATGGTCATCTTGTGTCGCTTTTTAAACACTCAACAGACAACTACTAAGCTTACACGGTCAACAAGAAAATACAAGCAATAATGCTTGGATAAGTTTTATCTTTGAATTAGTTACAGGGGAAAATGACAGTTAGAAAAAAACTATGTTTCTGTTTAATTTAATTTAGTAATTCGAAAAAAATTATTAAATAACACTAATAAGAATCGTCTTTTATTTAATTTAAAACCATGACTCGATTACTTCCGGCTCATTTATTTCAGACTTTTGAGAAATGTTACGAGATATAGAAATTCAATTCTAAAAAAAAAGTATCCCCCTCCCTCATCCATGGTTTCTAAGGATCTATTTCTAATGTATATATTGTTATGTTATTATAATGTTATTGTTAGAACCAACCGTTTATTAAATCTTTTCCCCACAACATTGTGATCCTACATATATTAGGACACGACTGTTTTTTTTTTGTTAATCTTTTGACTTAACACACAAGGCAAGGTTAAGGTCGTTTAAAACAATGATTCGTTCATGATCCAGCCAAAACCAGTTTATTCATAGACATATATCGTCGCTGCACTGGAAGCCCGCGATACAATTTAGTTTTCTGCTAGAGTCATGTTGGACGAGGTCGGGGGAAGACTGTGACGTATACTCGCACTTTTTTTAGTTTTTTCTTCATTGTTCCTATAGCGCCTCTGACAACTTATTATAAATGGTCTCAGACTACCACTGAGGTGACTGTACGTCTTGTCTCAATTGAATATTTAACACGCATGTAGGTTGCTTAGTCTTATTTACATAAGGTCAGTTATTTACATGTGGTTGTTAGAGAAAATAAATGTGCTGAAAAATCTTGTCATATTAGTTGTCAGACCATTTTTCTTCTTTATTTGCATAAACCATTTAAGGGGTTAGAAACGAGTTTTGATTAATCAACTGCCATTTCTAATCTATTCTTATTATTGTAAATAATAACAAAGAAATTTAGCTGGAAAAACATATATGAACCATATTAGTCTTGGCTTAAAACTATGGATAAAAAAACGTAAACAATAAGTTTTATTAATAATATGAAAATTTGTATTCTTGCTTTTTTACATGAAATTATACGCAATAATAAATACTGATTGTATACAATAACTTAAGTTGTAACTGAAATAATTAAATGTTATTGTTATGTTTGTAGAACATATACTTTATTGACAATACACAGATATGGACGACAAAGTATTGAATTGAATTGTTGAATTTCCGGCCCATCAACATCGATGGTTATATAGGTCCTTTTTGATAATATTAATGTCATGTTTCTCTTGTATCCATTTTATTGTTCTTATATCTTTAAATTCTGTTGTACAGTTGAATGTCTTTAATATAGTTTATTATATGCTTTGGTTTAATTTTGGTGAAAAGATCATGAAGAGTTCTACAGCAATAGAACCTACGTCGAATTTCATCAAATGTATTACACTCCAACAAAATGTGAGACACTGTTAAGTTGACATTGCAGAAAGCACACATTGGAGCCGTTTCTCGTTTTAAGAGAAAAGAATGTGTTAGTTGTGTATGTCCTGTATGTAGTCTGCAGAGAATAACTGCATCTTTTCGATACATGAAAGGGGCAAACTTGTCGTTTTCTTTTGGGTTCCTGGTCATGCAGGGATAGAGGGAAATGAAAAAGCTGACAGAGAGGCATATGACGCTCTATTGTTATCAGAGACTATTATCCCAATACCATATCGAGACTTTAAACCTTTGATAATTAGACACGTAAGACAAAAATGGACTAACTTCTTGAGAATCGAATGCAATAAACTGCAATATTTGGAAAACTCAAAAACCTGGCATGATACGGACGACAAAGTAAACTATTGAACAACAGCCGACAAGAATGGTGCGCCTTCGTGCGTCCATGATGGAGGACGGAACGCACGGATTATTGGGCATGCGCAATAGTTATAGCAATTGTCTATTAGCCCGGATCTCATCATAATAGTTATGCTATGTTAAAAAGACGATCTATAAACAATTAAACTTTAAAGGGGCACTAAACATGGAAGAAGCCATAGGACATCACTTTTTTGGCGCACATAATTTTCTTTTTTTTAGCCACATTGATACACATACTTTGGTTAGATCTATTGATCTATAAAAATAATGGATTATGCGAGGAAATAACATTCTCGAAGAAATTTCCTGTATCAATATATATAATTACCGTATGTTTGTTTATTTATTTAGATGTTTGTTTCTGCTCTTTACTTTGGTCTAATCGGGTTAAAAGTCAAATGTATAAATTGGAAACGTCCTTCAAAAGAATTTTTAATTTTATCAACAATATTACTTAATTCGTTAATTTATTTGTTAAAATAAACTTAGAATATTGTTGAGCGAGTATATAAAGCTTTAAACAAGGATAAGAAAATACATAAAGCATTACAAAATAATATAATTTTTTTTTCTGTCGAAAAGGGAATGTATTTTGCAGTACAGTTTATTCACTGCAACATGACTTGAATGGTTGAATCAGTGAGTGAAGTTTTTCTCAAAATAAATATAACAGTAGTGAAGTGTGCAAAGAAGAATGTAAGAAAAGCATGATTTGAGTGAGTGGTCAAGAGTTGACAAGGGAGAGAATGACAGTGTGAAAAGTTAGTACATGTTGGATTCTGGAGGTAGAAGGTTCAGTTTTATATAAGTTCTGTTGAACTATTTGTGTCATACTTAAATTGATTCAAGTCTAAGTCTTGTAGACTTTGAATAGTGTTTTAATAAATAAAGAATCCTATAAGGAGCTAGATAAAGTGCTCAAAATAAAATAAGTATATGACTATAAATGAAGAATGATGTTATGAAGATCTTATATACAATTGACAAGTTATAAGCAAGAAGTATTTGTGAACCATGTGCTGCGTCCATTGATGTATTATATGAAATAAACTTATCATCTGAAGAAACATATGTGTACTCAAGTATTCATGTTTACTGTTGTTCAATAGGCAATCTTACACGCCTCTGAAATAATATAATAATAAGAATAATATAAAGAACAATACAGTAACAATAGTGAACTTTAAAAAAAGACATAGATTATCTACAAAAGTGGGAATCTAACTAGAGTATGTCTTTTCATGCAGAAAAAAATGCAAACTGATAAAAGGAAACAAATAATATCAGACTACTTCATTCATGGTAAAGAATTAACTCAAACTAACAATGCAAAGTATTTAGGAGTTATAATAAATGATAAGTTATCTTGCAATCTTCATATGGACGAAGACCCATCAACTAAAGAAAACATTGACAAATTAAAACAAATTCAGAAAAGAGCTGCAACTAGCGAATATTCACAACTGACAAGAGTAACACCAATAGTCAAATCACTAAACCTAGAAACACTTGAGGACAGAAGGGAAGAGAGTAACGTCTTAATAATACATACGGCATTAAACTGTAATTTAGAAATACAACCCTTTAACAGTCGATTGCAATGCTTAGATAAAGATAAACATAAATACAGAAACACTTTCCTTATTCCTTAAGTGAGAACAAATGCATATAAGTAATGATTCTTCTCAAGTGACATTCGGGCATGGAATTTGTTGCCTGAGCAAACCACAAAAACCAGTAAATTAACAGCATTTAAACATTAATAAAGTTGTTTAAATGATGTTATCTAATAAAGATGCAAGACTAGACTCGGACCACGGATGAGCGTAGGACGCAATAATCTTCTTTATAAAGGAGCGTCGGTAATGTTTAAGATACGATAACAATAGCATCGGAATGCTTCGTTCCAATTTAGTTAATATGACCAAATGCTGTCTACAAGGGCTTGCAAGACAATGTTTAAATTATTACTGACTTAGAACATTCAGACATTAGCTTTTGATATGTAAAAGCGGAAACATGTATGAAGGTATTACCGGAAACATGTATGAGGGCATAAACCTAACAAAGCACTATATCCCTTATATAAATCATTTATAGAAGTTCAATAGAAGAGTACACTCAAGATAATACAATTGGGGCACTACGCCAAACTGTAGCCCACACATTAGGACATGACCGATGTGGCCTAGTGGTATTTGAAACCCATTTCCCTTATGGTAGAATTAGATGAAGATTAACTTTAAACGAATCTAAGAGTTAAGATGGTCGAGCAACAGCGCATTCGCCTGGCGTACTGAAGGTCAATAGCCTAGGTCGCGTGTTTTTCAAAGCGAGGAATTGATCCCAACCGATGACAGACGTAGCTTCGTAAACACATAACAAAGTAAGATGTGGTTAAAAGAATGCTTTTGATATCCCGGTAGGCATAAATAAAAAAAAAAAAAAAATCAAGATAAATTAAAAGAAAAAACGTTTTGCCAAAGGCTGTGGAAACCAAATAAATGTCTTGAAGATATTTGACGACTAAAAAGGTTAGTAGCCTCCCGGTAGTAGGCCTAGATTTTCGAAACTCAACAAACCTAGTACTACAACTACTACACAGGTCACAGTTAGTTGCGTCAGCTGCTAATTCTTGTTAAAAATAACAAGTGATGAAAGATTAGAGATGGCTAGAATTCACAGAAAGAAGGAATTATCCTCAAGGTAACTTATCTCCACCATTGTTTAAATATAAAAAGCTTACGCCTATATTTGAAGACAGGGAAGTAGACCAGTTGTTTTTTTTTATCTCTTCGAGACAGCCGCAAACATATCACGATTTTCCTCAAGATAAATGGACTGTACAGGTAAGAGGGGCTTTAACCAAAGGAAAAGCTTAAGATATCATTCTCTCCCTCCGAGACAATAAGCTTGATGATTACCAGCACATTAAGGAAACATTCATTAAGGGTTATGACCTGAGTCGTACAGGAAGATGTTTAGAAATCTGTCCAAACAGGAGTCAATGACATACTCAGAGTTTATGCGATTGAAAGATAAACACTTTGGTCGATGGTTGAGATAAAAGACGATTTTAAAGCTCAGAGCTCTAATTATAATTGAAGATTTCCTAGACTGTGTAAAACCCGATCTTTGCATACACATCGCTGACCAACGAGTTGACCAGATTAAACAAGTGTCGCACGATTGGCCGACGAGTTTGCTCTTATTCGAACAGAAAAAAAGAAAATCAGATCAACACTAAGCCTAGCCAGAATAAACTAAGCTACACGCACAGGAAATTGTACTAGAGTACGCCTAAACACCCACGCTCTAGCGAACCACAGAAACAATCTGACGAGGTCATGACAGGTCATGCGAGCAGCTATTGCAAACGCATTGGTCACGAGAGATCACAGTGCTGAAAATTAAAAAACAAAGAACAAAGTCGACTGGTGCTTTGTAGGAGATTAAATGAGTTGATAGATGTATTTGTTTAGTTTCGAAATATTATGTTATTTAAAGGAGACAATTGTGAAGTTTGAATATTTTAAGCTATTTGTATAGGTCTTTTGATATGTTTCTATTTATGTAAAAAACAAAGCTCTAATGAATTATAGTACTCTATTATATTGTTGGTTTTGTGGTTCCTGGCGTTGTTCATGTGTCGAGCTTAATGTATCATGTTTTAATGTTTAGCTCTTTAAATAGGTCTTAGTTAGCTTTAGCCTTAGACCTATATGGCCACTTTGGTTTCCCAAGGTAGCAAAGAAGACGACCATCTATTCTTCATTGCCACCCGTTACATTTAATTAATTAAAGTAACCAGAAAAATAATTGCATAGTGACTTTAATGAACTAAATTAATTAGACTACGAATTGCATAGTGACTTTAATGAACTAAATTAATTAGACTACGAATTGCATAGTGACTTTAATGAACTAAATTAATTAGACTACGAATTGCATAGTGACTTTAATGAACTAAACTAATTAGACTACGAATTACTTAGTGACTTTAATGAACTAAATTAATTAGACTACGAATTGCATAGTGACTTTAATTAACTAAATTAATCAGACTACGAATTGCATAGTGACTTTAATGAACTAAACTAATTAGACTACGAATTACTTAGTGACTTTAATGAACTAAATTAATTAGACTACGAATTGCATAGTGACTTTAATTAACTAAATTAATCAGACTACGAATTGCATAGTGAATTTAATGAACTAAATTAATTAGACTACGAATTGCATAGTGACTTTAATGAACTTAACTAGCTAGATCTCGACTACGACTGTAAATTTTATCAATTAAATAAACTTAAACAATTTTGTACAATGAGTTTCATATACAGGAATACTAGAACAAAAATAGGATAGTAGATTTATAAACTAATTTAACTAGGTCATGATTCGGACAATAACTTTAAAGAATGAGCTAAATTAACTAGAATAATAAATTTAGATTAGAAAGTTAGTCAACGTAAGTGCCGTCTTAGAATATTAATGTACATAAATATGTAAGTTATTATTTGAAAAAAAACTAGATATTAATGAAGCTTTTAATTAGAAGAAATAGTAAATAATTTATATTTATCGTATTTACATATCTATTTTGCAAAATAGTAAATTATCTTAAATATACATTTTTAAGGTAAATATAACCTATTTGTACTCATTAAGCTGGTATTGAGGACTGAACCAGCCTCTTTCAAAACCTTCTGGAACCAGACATAATGTGTGCAGTTATCCCCCTTACAGTGACATTTAAATTGACGCAACCGTCCAAACCAGTTACCGACACACGCAACTGTTATATATTATATGACATCCTTCCATCCTCAAGGGACGATGGCGCAGTTCTCTCCGCCTCTCGCCTTTCTCCTGGCTCGTTTCTCTTCGCTTCTTTCTGCGAGGGTGGCTTCTGCAGCTTGAGTGCCCTCGCGCAACCTGGACCGCCAGGAGGTGCGTTTCTCAGCATGGCTCTCCCACGTGTTGGGAGAGCCATGTTATATATATGCATGTTTTAATTATTATACACTAAGGTGATAGTATCTAGGCCCTACTTGTTGTCTAAAATGAATGTTTAACACGCACGTAAGTTGCTTAAACGAAAACACATTCATCATTGTCATAACATACATACTTCTAGATAGGCTGGTGCTCGGTAAATTTGGCAAGGGTAAATTTGGCCATCGTAAGTTCGACAAGGTAATTTTGGCAAAGGTAATTTCAGCAAAGGTAAATTCTGCAAAACTCGCAAAACGATAAAATGGGCAACGGTAAAATAGAAAAACTTAGAATATCTAGAGTTTTTATTGAAACTGGTGATATGATTACACTATTGTCTACTAAATGAGGTTCATGGCTTGAAACTAGGTTGTCTCCAAGGAAAATTATGTTAATAAGGGGTCCCTTAAATAAAGTATTAGGGACACTTGCAAAGAACCATTTTATTTGTATTATTCAGTGAGATTAAGGATGTTTCTTCATATAATTAATTTACACAGGGGTCCCTTGTAAGCTTGATTAAATACTGAGACTACGCTGTTTAGTGCCGTTTACTTCATAGTAGACAAGATTCCAGGCCTAACTAATCATACAACCACTTTTAATTAAAATAAGTAGATATTGTGTTTTTGCCATTTTCTTTACTGTTTTTTTTAGATCCACTACCCAAGTCTGCCTTTTTAAGTACCCTACAACAAACACTCACCATAAAACGGTTTCATACTGTCGCTTATAACACGTGGCTAGTTGCTTGGCATTAAGTACAAGTAACTTTTAAATCCGCCCTCAGGCAATCTGTCGAGAAATCTCCCGTACCTCGGTAGAGCGGAGTAGGGTCTGTGTTCGTTTTTGCTAGATGTATAGGGTAGGAGGATTGTAATGTAAGTTATGTAATTTTACATTCGCGATGTTTCCCCCATGATCTAAATACGCCAGAGTTTATTAAACGTAAGGACTTAAAATGGTCATGTAAAAACAAAATAAGCACGCGTAGAGAAAGAAAAATTATAACGTTGCATACTGTAGTTTAAAAAAAAACAACTTAAAAGGCGGGTTAGAGACGTTAGCCCTAAAAATCACCAATGCATACAATTTCTGTTTAGAATAAGTCTTTTATACAAGTAAATTGCAAAAAAACATTTTGTAGTGTCCTTAATAATTGACTTAAGGGACTCCATATAAACTTAATCTTCCACGGAGACGATTTCGATTCAAGCCATGAACATCATTTAGAAGACAAAAGTGTAACGATATCACCAGCTTCAATATAAACAGTTTATATTATAAGTTTGACAATTTTACTGTTGGCCATTTACCGATTTGCGAGTTTTGCCGAATTTACCTTATCCGAAATTACCCTTTGCCAAAATTACCTTGCCAAAAATACCGTGGAAGAATTTACACTTGCCAAATGTACACTGATAGGCTACATAATCCAACTACAGGAACAGCAAAGATGCATAATGACTAATCTATGTATACTCAATATACTGACTTAGGGTCTCAGGTCACTAGAGGAGCCGGAATGACCCGGAGGGCAAACTGCTTTCCGTCCGACCCTCTACAATAGACTGCCGTCAAAATTTAAAACTAATGTTAACTGCCGCTAAATAAGCGTTCATGGTCACGTGGTGTAAGAGTGGGTGGGTCAATGCGATTAACGTGTACAAAACGTGTACGATTGGTCGACCTATCGGCTCTTTTCGATGTTTGATTGACACGTGTAGTTTAGTAGCCTACAACATAGCGAGGCAAGAGGAGTGTGACTGGCGAGGGGAGGAAGGGTTTAAGTGGGGAGACTCGACAAGCCATCTAAGGTAATTATTTCGTCCCGGTGGCGTCTTGGGTGTAGATACAAAAAATATGTCCAGGGAAACATGTCCATACATGCTTTTTCTCGTTGGGTAATTAGCAAGGGCCACGTGGGCAGGGATGAAAAGAGGGAAGGTGAAGGTCAGATTGCGGCGGACTCGAGTTTGGTTGTGTCACGCATGACCTTGGTGTCTATCCACGTTGTTTCGATGTACCAGAGAGGGGAGGGGAGGGGTAGGCTACACACAAGCCAAGTTACTTAAAACTAAATTTACTTTACTAAGTTTATAAGTAGCCTACCATTAAAACGTAGAATATATTCATTTAAAAAATCAACCCCACCTCGCAAATTTGTTATAACAGGAACAGGAGTTTGGTTGTGTCACGCATGACCTTGGTGTCTATCCACGTTGTTTCGATGTACCAGAGAGGGGAGGGGAGGGGTAGGCTACACACAAGCCAAGTTACTTAAAACTAAATTTACTTTACTAAGTTTATAAGTAGCCTACCATTAAAACGTAGAATATATTCATTTAAAAAATCAACCCCACCTCGCAAATTTGTTATAACAGGAACATATGAAAAAATCCAACTATTTTAAGCAACATACAGTCTCAAAGATGATTAGCTATTAAATTGAAAGGACAAACCATTTTTTAAAAATCAAATTCGCTTTCTCTTTTTGTGTTGTTTTTTTCAAATAGTTTTTTTTTCGTTTCGCTTACTGAAAGCCTACTTTATCAGTTAAAGGTCAGTTAAATTTTCATTAGCTTTTGATCTCTCCGTCTACGCAGTTAGAAATAGCTTCATGTGATGACGTCCATATAATGAAGTTATATTAACACACATAGCTTTAGAGGTTGTTATGGTGTCCACATTCCCACCCCTACGCAAAAAAAATAATATAAAAAAATAATAATATATTGTCAACATATTTGAAAGCAGGATGTGTAACGCGCGTCATGTCAACGTAGTTCCTGTCAGGGGACAGTAACTCCTCTCACCTCACAGGTAAATACACAATAGGTTGAGAACATAGCTTTATATTTAATTTAGGTATACAGTAATAATATCAATAAAAAAAAATGTTTCTATGATTATCTAGTATATTGCTTTAGGCCTTTAAAGTATTTTGATAAACACATCAATATTTTAAAGCAACTAACAATTGAAGATACAATTTGCATCGTGTAAAGTTATAATGTATTATTTATTTCACTCCTTTAAAAAAAAACAACAACATTTGAATTCTACAAGTATATAATAATAGTTGTTTGATTAATATAAAGCGTGTTCGTAGTGTAAAATGAAACTGTAATGTCATGTTAGAAATTATAAAAATCGGCAAAATTGTTTGAACTTTCATTTGTAAAATGTAAACATATTCAATTATTTTTTGTTATATTAAAAATGGATGATGCTTTACTATAACTTTTCTTTTAACAAAGAATAACATTTGTCAGAAGGAATAAACGTTGAAAATAAAAAATGTTTTAATGAACTTAGGTCTTACCGACAATAGAACGAGTTTAAGTGCAAGCTACATATAACGTGGACAAAGTTTTGTGATAAAAATAATGCATCTATCCGTAAGTCTACAACTGTGTTTCTTGATTTCTTGGACAGCTAATGCTTTCGGACAGCAGGGTATGTATTTTATTATAGACCTAGATATACGAATATTGTATTATAAATTAATATTGTAATCATTAATCATCTAGTAATATAGCCTAATTAGTTAGCCAAAAAGTAAAATGTGTAATATAGTAATATAGAGTAGAAAAGTGTTTTATCAGAATGTTTATGCAATATTTCAGTTTTTGAGTTTTACGACTTAATTTCTTTCGATGGTGTGCCGAAAAATCGATAATCATATTCAAGACATTATGTATGGTATATCGACAAATATACCAGACAAATAGAGAAAAAGAATATACATGACATATTTTTTATGGTCTACATATTATTAACTATGTTTTGAATAATACAATTGATGTAAAAAATTTCATGAAATTTCTTGAAGATTTCAAAGACAATGTAGATTTTTTTTTATTAATAATGATCATACAATGATCATGTGTATATACTTTTTC
The DNA here is from genome assembly GCA_949126835.1 of Anisus vortex. Classification (NCBI taxonomy): domain Eukaryota; kingdom Metazoa; phylum Mollusca; class Gastropoda; family Planorbidae; genus Anisus; species Anisus vortex. The sequence goes on from OX421493.1 coordinate 12,126,320, forward strand.
ATTTAACAATGATAATACAGGATGGATTATATATAAATTGTGTTATAAAAAAAAAGTTTTCTTCGACTCTATTGTCTATAGATATGAATATAAAAAAAAACATTTATTGTGATTGTATTGTGCATATTATATTGTATTATATAACATAAAAAGTTATGTCCCTAGTTATTATAATATTGTATGTTCAGGTTGCAATGTCACCAATAAATTTGGTGAAAACTGTCGCTACAAATGCCACTGTAAAGCTGACGCAGCCTGTAGTCAAGATGGATCATGCAGTGGAGGTTGTCAGATTGGTTGGTTTGGCCCTGCGTGTCAGTACAGTAAGTTGACATTTATATTGTCCACCTTTCTCGTCTATCACTCGCTTCGTCTTGTGTGTAAAACATAATGTTAGAGGGATTCTCAAATCTTCTAGAACAAGTATAGTCAACTCAAAGTCATTAAGACTTTTGACTTTTATAAATAATTGAAATATTTTCAATCATGGTTGGCAAGATTTAGGCTTTGTCCATTGTGCTCCGTTTGTCCTTGACGACCGCCTGCCTCTCTTGATCGGGCACAAAAGAATGGAATCATTGTATCAGAACTTGCAATTAAAAAGAACTTGACAACTTATTTTTTTAAGATATATCTAACATGAACATGCTTAATTCTTAAAATAATACTATTATATTATGTCTGTAAAGACTGATCCATTAGCGCTTCAGAATCGCCCCCTAACCGTCATCACTGAATCCTTATCCGGTCTGTTATGGTGTGCCAGTTCTTTTCACCCTGTACACCCAACGCCGCTCCCTTGTCATCGAGCGCTACAATCTGAAATATCACTCCTTCGCCGATGACGCCCAGCTCCATAAAAAAAGCCAAGCCCGAGGACTTTGATGTGCTCCTTGCTTCCATCTACATCGGTTTTCTGGACACCAAGAACTGGATGACTGAAAACAAGTTGAAGCTGAAAAGTGAGAAAACAAACTGAGGCTCTTGTCGTTGGAACGAGACAGAAGGTCGCTTCCGTTACTGCCGCCAATCTTCAGCTGACTGACGCTCTTGTGCCTTTCTTCCCAACTGTCAAGAGCCTAGGCGTCTTTCTGGACCCCAATCTGTCCATGCAGCACCACATATCCTTCCTGATCAAAACCTTCTTCCATTTGCTTCGTATTCATGCCATCCGTCGCTATCTCACACAGGAAGCTTGCGTGAAGCTTGTCATCTCTCTCCTCTTCTCATGATTGGATTATTGCAATTCGCTCGTGGCTGTCCTCTCGGCCCCCTCTCTCCAGGGCCTTTAACTTCTCCAAAACTGCGTTGCCCGACAGTCCTCAAGAAGAAGAATTCAAATTATATCATTCTTCTGCTCCGATCTCCGCAGAGACTACCCATCTACAACCGGATCTCCTACAAACTAGCTTCTCTCTGCTACAAGTGCCTGAATGAATCTGCCCCGGATTACCTTCGCTCCTGTCATGAACTCTACACCCAATTCCGCCCACTTTGCTCGGCTTCTGACGCACTTACTCTTCGGATCCCTCTCGCGAAGCTAGTGTCCGCTGGCAAACGTGCATTCTCCTAGGCGGGCCCATCCGCCTGGAATCCCCTCCCACTTCAGCTTTGCCAGAGCCCTAGCTTCGACACCATCAGGAGCCGGCTGAAGATTCACCTACTCCAGTAGCGTACATATATACATTTTCTTATATTTTTTGTGTTTGTACTCTGTCTGTAACTAGTATTAGTGTCAGCGTATAGAACTGTCCTCAACGGGATATGCGCTATATAAGCATTATTTTTTTCTTAAATGCGCTCTTAGCTTTCTTTATGTTTCAAGGAAGCTTTTTATATTTAAAATTAGTATAATTATATGGCCCCATGGCCCTAAACTTTTAACTAACCATTCGAAAGTAAACGTATTAAATTAGCTCACATGGAACTCTAAAATAATAATACGCCATATTGATGCATGAGGTGTGACGGAGCAGAGAGCTTGAGTGTCCTAACTCATCGCCACATGTTATGCATCTATTTTCTATGAAAGTTATACTTAGATAAAGTGGGTATGCTCTTTAAATAAACTATTCGCACAGATTGGTTTTACGAATTGAAATGAAAACGTTAACTGCCTTAGAATCTATTTGTACAAATATTGAACTAATACTTAGCCTATTGTAAACATGCACTATTTCTCTAGAGGACATGGCACCCAGTGGCGTTATGGACGAGTCTTGGAATGAAACGAGTAAACAGAACATGCATAGATACGATTGGGATACCCTGTTCAAATTTACTTGGATGAAGTTACAGTTTAACGAACCAGTCAAAGGTATTGTTACAAATAATAAAATTTTAAAGATGTCTTATCTAATCATAACATAAACTAAACATGCGTTTTATAGAGAGACATTATAGCGGAATAAATAACAAATTAATGTTGAATATATATTCCACGCCCGTTTGCATTTCTCACATAAGATGATCTTACTTGAATATATCTTTGAGAAAACTAAAAGTACTCACTCTTGTGGGATATTTTGTGTGGTATTCCTGGAAAACTTATCACCGATTGTTTAGCCCGACATGAGCGTGAGCAGCCTGCGTTTGCACAAATCGTCATAATCTACGTACCGTGGTTAAAATATGTGCAGTTAACTCTTTGACAGAGGTCTTAGGCTTAATTTAACCATGACAAGACATAGGTCATTCTCTGTAACACTTAGACCAGTCTTTAAAAAGTTACTTTAAAAACTAAAGCTAGTGCATTTGCGATCCCTTGCCGAAAAATATGAGAGACAACGACTGCTTAATTGGCAGTAGACTTACATTGGCTCTGGTTATGACCTATTCCTTACATCTACATGTTCTTGATTAACCAATGAAATGTCCGTCCCTATCATTCAATCGAGTCTGAATTACTGAAACGGTTGTTTGAGTGACACACCAAAAAACCAGCTTCAGAGACAGCATAGGGTACATAACACTACATTACGCGTTGTATTGCTGAAAAATAAGTCTAAGCACATCATTATGTTCTTAAAAACTTCCACTGACTCACTGTGATTTTAAACGTACTTGGCTTACGCACAGCAGTGTGAATGTCACTGCTCATTTTGAATATTGCGGATTTCATTTCGAAGCATACAGCCTTCAAATGTGCTACACTCCTCATTGAAGTGAATAATCAGCTTCCACTGTGGTTGGACACATACATAAGTTACTATTTTAATATTTTTGTTGTTTTGTTTTGCCAGCCCAAAATCTGCAACTGAATTGTGGAAATAGAGTGCACTGAGCATTAGATTTATTCCATTATTATTATTTTTCAGCATGGAAAGATGCGTTTTACTTTTGCATTGATATCATCTTGTACCAAAAAACAATCATATTTGATAAAAGCCATGTTTTTATAGTATGTATGAAGTTCTTTAATTAAATTATATTTTTAAAAAAGTCAAACGCACCATGAAGTCTACCCAACACTGATGGATTCTCACTAAAGATGACTGATAATATGTTGTGTGTCAATGCTTCATTCCCTTTTAGGCTAATAACACTGATTATTTATAGCTGTTGCTATAATGATTTGATTTGCAAACTGTTCATGAGAAAACAAATTTAACTTCTCATCAATATGCAGGTCAAGGCATAATCAGTATCTCATTCATGAACCAAGGTGCCTTGCAGCTATGTAAAAAGTACATAGTCACTTTAATAGACGACTACACGTACAACGTTCATTGTGATACTGTGATGTTTATTAGTTCACTAACCATCTATACAGATAGTCGTAGTCACTTGAAAGAAGTCTACATTAGTGGAGGTAAAGCAAGATAACTTAGTATTGAAACTAATAAATTAGTGCATTGAGTGAAAGTAAATATTCCATATGAACTAACTTGACAGTGTAAATGTAAACAATCAAATTATTGCCTTTTTAGTGTATGCAAAGAAAAACAATTCAATTGAAATCTGTTTTGTTACTTCCTTCACTTAAAGCCTGTTTAGTTTAATTACACAACAGTAGTAGTGTTATGTCAGATTTAGGTATCATCCCCCCGCTCATCCCCCCGCTCCCCCGCTCATTCCCCCGCTCCCCCACCGTCTCTCCCCACCCCCGCTCATTCCCCCGCTCCCCCACCGTCTCTCCCCACCCCCGATCCCCCGCCCCCTGGTAGAGTAATGTTCCCTTTATGTATATTCTTCCTCCGAGGATTAATTGGGAGGATTAATCCTCTCGACAGGTGTTCATCCTCCCGCTTGTTCATCCTCCCACTCCCCCACCTCCTCTCGACATGTAGCAGGATCTCCCCCTCTCGACATGTGTTTTTCCGTTCTCCCCCCACCCCTGTAATGTATAGTTGAAAAAGACCGTAACCCCACCCCCTGTAATTATATAGAGATGACCCACATTAGCAATAGGTGTTCAGCCTCCCACTCCCCTTCTTACTCCTCCTCTCAGCAATAGATGTACATGTGTTCAGTACATTTTTAAATAGTTTTTTCCCCTTAGTAATTTAGTTATCTTTATATTTATGTATGTAAAAGAGATGTAGGCTATCGAACTTTTAGTTCCGGCTTGTCGTCCTAGGTTATTGAACTTTTGCCCTGGCTTGTACATACTTAAAACACCAACACTGGCTCAATAATGTATAATTAATTAGATGAAAAGATTCATCCTCTCGACATCCTTCCTCCCCACACCCACCATACATTCACCCCACCCACTCGATCAATAATAATTTGAATGTATAATGTCGCATATGTTTACAGCTAAACTCAAGCCCACATCTATAATTAAGATGTAATTTCGGATTATTGATCTTTTGCTTCTCGTGCAAAACAACTCGAAAAGTCCCTCTTACTTCTAAAAACAGGTGTTGTTTCTAAATATATAATTGATTTGAGCAATAAACTCAACTGCAGATCAATAGAATATTCATTTTTTTCACACACACACATACACACATCTAAAATTCCTAGGATATTGACCTTTTGAGACACACACACACACATACACACACACACACATACGTACACACATCTAAAATACAATGCCCACTTATTGAACTTTTCGTCCTGGCTTGCTGACATTTTCTCTGATTATAATCCCTCCATCTTTTCCTATACGGGCGAGGTTGTCTGATCCGCACATGGTCCCCTTGGTTAACTACATTTTTGGGCGCCATGTAATTGGATAATTGTTGACCAGTCAACTTTTTTGTCGTGGCTAGCTGACCTTTTGTCTGCTTATAATCCCCCATCTCTACACAGCTAAAAAGTCCACTTATCATTTTCCTCACCGTCTTGAATAATTTGGACACAATAAAATGTCAATTTTTGTTAACCTTTTTTGTACTATCATTTTCTTTTCTTCCATTCAGACATCTGTTTAATTCAATCCTCCCACCCAATCGATAATGCCAACATTTCACTTACTATTTTCACGTTTTCCCAACGCACACACACACACATACATACAGACAATCACATTTACAAACGCACACACACACACATACAGACAATCACATTTACAAACGCACACACACACACATACATACAGACAATCACATTTACAAACGCACACACACACACATACAGACAATCACATTTACAAACGCACACACACACACATACAGACAATCACATTTACAAACGCACACACACACACATACATACAGACAATCACATTTACAAACGCACACACACACACATACATACAGACAATCACATTTACAAACGCACACACGCACATACATACAGACAACCACATTTACAAACGCACACACGCACATACATACAGACAATTATTTACAAACGCACACACACACACACATACAGACAATCACATTTACAAACGCACACTAACACACACATACATATAGACAATCACATTTACAAACGCACACACACACACATACAGACAATACATTTACAAACGCACACACACATACATACATACAGACAATCACATTTACAAACGCACACACGCACATACATACAGACAATCACATTTACAAACGCACACACGCACATACATACAGACAATCACATTTACAAACGCATACACGCACATACATACATACAGACAATCACATTAACAAACGCATACACGCACATACATACAGACAATCACATTTACAAACACACATACACACACACACACACACACAGTATTTTTATCTCTCATACACACACACATACATACAGACAATCACATTTACAAACGCATACACGCACATACATACAGACAATCACATTAACAAACGCATACACGCACATACATACAGACAATCACATTTACAAACACACATACACACACACAAACACACAGTATTTTTATCTCTCACACACACACATACATACAGACACTCACATTACTCATACTGGCATACAAATACGCACACAGGCCAGTCAGACCATATTTACATTGTCACATCTGTCTCTCTGCAAACGCTCCTTCTATAAAGAAGCTTATTGCTTCCTACGTTCATCCGTGGTCCAAGGCCAGTCTAGTTGCATTTTTTTTAATAAATGTTTTAAATTATGTTACTGGTTTGTTCAGGCAACCCATTCCATGTGAACCTTGCAGCTCGTTTTATTTTTAATTTTTTTTAATTTTTTTTTATTTATTTTTTTTTGTAATTTTTTAATGTTTTCGTAAAAGTATCCAGGCATTTTTAGAATTATACACATGCATCAGGCTAAACTAAAATATTCAACGTGTCTCTGATGGCGTCCTTTTTAACTTTCTGTTATACAGAAGTCATAGTCATAGTCCCATGGTTCTTTTAGGAACACGTGGTATCCAATATGGCGGAAGGGATGTATCCAAGGGGAGTAATCGTGTAATTATTATTTTTTGTCATTATTACCTTTTGTATTTTTTTTCTTTTTGTTGTAAACTTAAAATGTTTCAGCTATTAGTATAAATATTACGAGCTCTAAATTTTCACATAATAGTGAAGGGTGATATTCTTTTTTTTTAATATAATAATTATACTTTAATGCAATTTTGTTTTCTCTTTTTGATATTATAAGACATGTAAATTTATAGTAATTTTGTATTTTAACTTTAAGAATTCGCATGTCATCTTATTTACGATTGCACTAGATGTATAAACTTGAATATACTGCATTTAATCAAGTAATTATTTTCTTTAGCATAATTAACCCTTCCCGTACCGACCTACTTCTATCTATGCTGCCTCCAGTTCCGCTATATACGAGCCCGGGACTGTAAGGGTTAAGTGAGCGAGAAATATTGAATAGATTAAAATCAAGGGTAGCAATCGTGTAATTAGTTGTTTTAATTTTTGTAAAATTTATATTAATCTTGTCTTAAGTTAATGGATTTTCAGGGCGATTTGCAGCTCGTTGTTTTCAACTAAAGAAATACTACATTGTAGATACGCTTCTACTATGGTTAACAACATATATTAATACACATCTGTCGAGCTTTATGAATAGTCATAATAACTGGGTGAGTAACAGGTTCACAATAGTAACAAGACAGTCTTTGTTAAACAAAAAATCACCATATACACAGTTAAATATAAAAGAGTATATTAAACTAGATTCCATCTTTCTTTTCGTCACAGAGGTGTCCCTGAGTCTGCCCAGCTCTGATGGGTACCTGACATTAGTTGGGGTAAAGTAAAGTCGGCTGGGCATTGTGCTGACCACACATCCCGTTTTATGACGTGGCCACAGAAACTGGTGAATGCTGCTTTACCAGCCCTATGATCAGTTTGGTCCGAAGGGTACTTTACTAAGTCATGTTTTGTTTGTTATTATTATTGTAAACGTGTAACGCTAGTATGGAAACATGGGTGTCATTTATTTATGCCATTCAATTCATTAAAGAATAAAAGTGGGGAAAAAGAAATGTTTGTTTCCTTTGTCTTTATTTCATCTAGTACATCTAAGTCCAATGTTTTCATTGCCCTAGTATGTATAAAATAGTTGTAATTTTAAAGTTATTTTGAAATATTAAGTTAACCCAATGGATTCGTTGTAAAAACAAATAAGCTCCAGAAGATCTTTTACGTCTGCTTGCTCATCAATTAGGCGCTGACAAGATTCTTGCAGAGATATGATGACTTTCGTAGACCTACCAAGTATCTGAGCTAGCCCTTCAGTATCCGCATCCACAAATTGCTAGATAAGACATTGAAAATAAAAATTATATTTTTTATTTATTTATTTTGTTTATACCTGCAAGATGTAATAATTTGGTAGTATTTGTGTGAGAGAGATAGTAGTGAGAACGATCTGGATCTATAATAAAGAAACGAGGCACAAATAATGCGAATGTAACAGCTGACAAGGGAGTTGAAGATAAGAGTTTGTAGTTCTATAAGATTTGATAGAGTGGGAGTTAGAAAGAGGGAACGATAAAAAGAAAACTAGGCGTAGTCAACAAATATTATATTGCCAATATTATTAATATAAATTTTACAAAAATTAAAACAACTAATTACACGATTGCTACCCTTGATTTTAATCTATTCAATATTTCTCGCTCACTTAACCCTTACAGTCCCGGGCTCGTATATAGCGGAACTGGAGGCAGCATAGATAGAAGTAGGTCGGTACGTGAAGGGTTAATTATGCTAAAGAAAATAATTACTTGATTAAATACAGTATATTCAAGTTTATACATCTAGTGCAATCGTAAATAAGATGACATGCGAATTCTTAAAGTTAAAATACAAAATTACTATAAATTTAAATGTCTTATAATATCAAAAAGAGAAAACAAAATTGCATTAAAGTATAATTATTCTATAAAAAAAAAAGAATATCACCCTTCACTATTATGTGAAAATTTAGAGCTCGTAATATTTATACTAATAGCTGAAACATTTTAAGTTTACAACAAAAAGAAAAAAAATACAAAAGGTAATAATGACAAAAAATAATAATTACACGATTACTCCCCTTGGATACATCCCTTCCGCCATATTGGATACCACGTGTTCCTAAAAGAACCATGGGACTATGACTATGACTTCTGTATAACAGAAAGTTAAAAAGGACGCCATCAGAGACACGTTGAATATTTTAGTTTAGCCTGATGCATGTGTATAATTCTAAAAATGCCTGGATACTTTTACGAAAACATTAAAAAATTAAAAAACAAAAAAAAAAAAAAAAATTAACAAAAATAAAAAATAAAACGAGCTGCAAGGTTCATATGGAATGGGTTGCCTGAACAAACCAGTAACATAATTTAAAACATTTATAAAAAAAAATGCAACTAGACTGGCCTTGGACCACGGATGAACGTAGGAAGCAATAAGCTTCTTTATAGAAGGAGCGTTTGCAGAGAGACAGATGTGACAATGTAAATATGGTCTGACTGGCCTGTGTGCGTATTTGTATGCCAGTATGAGTAATGTGAGTGTCTGTATGTATGTGTGTGTGTGAGAGATAAAAATACTGTGTGTTTGTGTGTGTGTATGTGTGTTTGTAAATGTGATTGTCTGTATGTATGTGCAAGTATGCGTTTGTTAATGTGATTGTCTGTATGTATGTGCGTGTATGCGTCTGTAAATGTGATTGTCTGTATGTATGTGTGTGTGTATGAGAGATAAAAATACTGTGTGTTTGTAAGTGTGTATGTGTGTTTGTAAATGTGATTGTCTGTATGTATGTGCGTGTATGCGTTTGTAAATGTGATTGTCTGTATGTATGTGCGTGTATGCGTTTGTTAATGTGATTGTCTGTATGTATGTATGTGCTTGTATGCGTTTGTAAATGTGATTGTCTGTATGTATGTGCGTGTGTGCGTTTGTAAATGTGATTGTCTGTATGTATGTGCGTGTGTGCGTTTGTAAATGTGATTGTCTGTATGTATGTGTGTGTGTGTGCGTTTGTAAATGTGATTGTCTGTATGTGTGTGTGTGTGTGCTTTTGTAAATGTGATTGTCTGTATGTATGTGTGTGTGTATGTGCGTTTGTAAATGTGATTGTCTGTATGTGTGTGTGTGCGTTTGAAAATGTGATTGTCTGTATGTATGTGCGTGTGTGCGTTTGTAAATGTGATTGTCTGTATGTATGTGCGTGTGTGCGTTTGTAAATGTGATTGTCTGTATGTATGTGTGTGTGTGTTCGTTTGTAAATGTGATTGTCTGTATGTGTGTGTGTGTGCGTTTGTAAATGTGATTGTCTGTATGTATGTGCGTGTGTGCGTTTGTAAATGTGGTTGTCTGTATGTATGTGCGTGTGTGCGTTTGTAAATGTGATTGTCTGTATGTATGTGTGTGTGTGTGCGTTTGTAAATGTGATTGTCTGTATGTATGTATGTGTGTGTGCGTTTGTAAATGTATTGTCTGTATGTGTGTGTGTGTGCGTTTGTAAATGTGATTGTCTATATGTATGTGTGTGTGAGTGTGCGTTTGTAAATGTGATTGTCTGTATGTGTGTGTGTGTGTGCGTTTGTAAATGTGATTGTCTGTATGTATGTGCGTGTGTGCGTTTGTAAATGTGGTTGTCTGTATGTATGTGCGTGTGTGCGTTTGTAAATGTGATTGTCTGTATGTATGTGCGTGTGTGCGTTTGTAAATGTGATTGTCTGTATGTATGTGTGTGTGTGTTCGTTTGTAAATGTGATTGTCTGTATGTGTGTGTGTGTGCGTTTGTAAATGTGATTGTCTGTATGTATGTGCGTGTGTGCGTTTGTAAATGTGGTTGTCTGTATGTATGTGCGTGTGTGCGTTTGTAAATGTGATTGTCTGTATGTATGTGTGTGTGTGTGCGTTTGTAAATGTGATTGTCTGTATGTATGTATGTGTGTGTGCGTTTGTAAATGTATTGTCTGTATGTGTGTGTGTGTGCGTTTGTAAATGTGATTGTCTATATGTATGTGTGTGTGAGTGTGCGTTTGTAAATGTGATTGTCTGTATGTGTGTGTGTGTGTGCGTTTGTAAATGTGATTGTCTGTATGTATGTGCGTTTGTGCGTTTGTAAATGTGGTTGTCTGTATGTATGTGCGTGTGTGCGTTTGTAAATGTGATTGTCTGTATGTATGTGTCTGTGTGTGCGTTTGTAAATGTGATTGTCTGTATGTGTGTGTGTGTGTGCGTTTGTAAATGTGATTGTCTGTATGTGTGTGTGTGTGTGCGTTTGTAAATGTGATTGTCTGTATGTATGTGTGTGTGTGTGCGTTGGGAAAACGTGAAAATAGTAAGTGAAATGTTGGCATTATCGATTGGGTGGGAGGATTGAATTAAACAGATGTCTGAATGGAAGAAAAGAAAATGATAGTACAAAAAAGGTTAACAAAAATTGACATTTTATTGTGTCCAAATTATTCAAGACGGTGAGGAAAATGATAAGTGGACTTTTTAGCTGTGTAGAGATGGGGGATTATAAGCAGACAAAAGGTCAGCTAGCCACGACAAAAAGGTTTACTGGTCAACAATTATCCAATTACATGGCGCCCAAAAATGTAGTTAACCAAGGGGACCATGTGCGGATCAGACAACCTCGCCCGTATTGGAAAAAATTCAGGGATTATAATCAGAGAAAATGTCAGCAAGCCAGGACGAAAAGTTCAATAAGTGGGCATTGTATTTTAGATGTGTGTACGTATGTGTGTGTGTGTATGTGTGTGTGTGTGTGTCTCAAAAGGTCAATATTTTAGATGTGTGTATGTGTGTGTGTGAAAAAAATGAATATTCTATTGATCTGCAGTTGAGTTTATTGCTCAAATCAATTATATATTTATAAACAACACCTGTTTTTAGAAGTAAGAGGGACTTTTCGAGTTGTTTTGCACGAGAAGCAAAAGATCAATAATCCGAAATTACATCTTAATTATAGATGTGGGCTTGAGTTTAGCTGTAAACATATGCGACATTATACATTCAAATTATTATTGATCGAGTGGGTGGGGTGAATGTATGGTGGGTGTGGGGAGGAAGGATGTCGAGAGGATGAATCTTTTCATCTAATTAATTATACATTATTGAGCCAAAGTTGGTGTTTTAAGTATGTACAAGCCAGGGCAAAAGTTCAATAACCTAGGACGACAAGCCGGAACTAAAAGTTCGATAGCCTACATCTCTTTTACATACATAAATATAAAGATAACTAAATTACTAAGGGGAAAAAAAACTATTTAAAAATGTACTGAACACATGAACATCTATTGCTGAGAGGAGGAGTAAGAAGGGGAGTGGGAGGCTGAACACCTATTGCTGATGTGGGTCATCTCTATATAATTACAGGGGGTGGAGTTACGGTCTTTTTTCTACTATACATTACAGGGGTGGGGGGAGAACGGAAAAACACATGTCGAGAGGGGGAGGTCCTGCTACATGTCGAGAGGAGGTGGGGGAGTGGGAGGATGAACAAGTGGGAGGATGAACACCTGTCGAGAGGATTAATCCTCCCAATTAATCCTCGGAGGAAGAATATACCTAAAGGGAACATTACTCTACTAGGGGGCGGGGGAGCGGGGGTGGGGAGAGACGGTGGGGGAGCGGGGGAATGAGCGGGGGAGCGGGGGATGAGCGGGGGGATGATACCTAAATCTGACATAACACTACTACTCACAACTGTCTAAAGTTTATGTAATATTATATCAGGATTTTAAAGGCATACACCTTAAACACATCTATAAGGCTTTATACACACAGCTCGACGTGAATTCCTCAAACTACGGACGATGGGGTTGAATGCGGCTCACCTGGGTCCATAACCTTTTCTTAGGTGTGCACAACATGATTGCGTAAAGAGGGAACAAACATTTTCTTTGTAGGCTTACAATCTAGATTGTGTCTCCATTAGCAGCTTACCGAAGAAAAAAAGTTAACCGAGTGTTGATACTAATTTTTTTTGTTTTTTGTTGTTTTTTTGTATTAGATATGCATGATTTTTTTTGTAACGTATATTGAATAGGTTTCGATGGTGAAATGAAGCTACAAACTGGGAATACAACGATGGTATGGTCAAACCCATCTGAAACAGGTGTTGAAGGGAGTACCAATGGATATAACTGCACGTCTTCTCTAGTTAATACGACTAATGCCGACGTAAACAACAAGGATATTATTGTCAATCATTATAGTAAATTATTCGTTATTTTTATCTTTACAATTGCATTTACTATTTGTTTTTGTGTTGTTTTTGTTTTTTTAATGTATAGATTTTATGTGTTAAAAAATTATTTACATTTAGGCGGTCTTGAAATTGATGTTACTTTTACAACGTTTTCAAGAATGAACATGATTTATTTGTATATCTTATAATACAATTCGCTGCCCTTTGTAGCATTTGTTAGAATTTGTCACCAATCATTATTTTTTGGCGTCCGCATCTCGGAAAACGATAAGGTATATTTCGCACATGGGTTGGATATAAACCAGCTCAATATCATTTTGACCTTTTGTTTGCTGTGGTCCTGGAATCCCATTCATGTTATATTTTTCTATTCATTTCTAGACAAATTGCATCTCTGACATGGGATTGTAGGACATCCCAGAATATTACGGTTAAGGCAGACTTAGCACTGTATCTATTTGATTCCTTAAATTAATATCAATTACAATACATGTGCAATTCGGTTGAAATGTTAATTAATTTGCACATAAACACTTTAACAAATGAAAGTGTACACTTTAAAGATTTTTCACATGCAATTTTTTTTTAACAAATATTATTTTTAGTATAATTATTGCTTATGTGATTATATAAAATCTGAGCTTTAATATTTTGAAAAAAAAAATGAAATCATCTCTTCCAGTGTTCTCAAGCTTAGATGGCCAAGATCAAGTATTCAGATTGGTTAAATACAGAAACAGTGAAGTTTACAGCTTCAGTGACTCTGGTCATCTGGCCTTCATGTACATGAGCAATAACGAAACTGTCCAACTGAATACATATAATGAAATCTTTTTTTCTGTGTATACTTCTGGAGTTATACTTGGGCTCTGTGAAGCTCATTTGTTTAAAGGTAAAAAACATTTTGTCTATTGCAACTATACTTAAGAAAATATAATATTTTATCATAAGAAAAATAATTTCTTTTCTATTATGACATTTTGTTGTGTAAATCCAAATTATAGTTTACTATTTGATTGACAATAATGACATTAGCGTTTGAAATTGCGAATTTTATTGGAAGAATATAGCTTTATTGAAGCAACTTTATGCACTGTTGAAATAATTGCCGATTAATTATAAAGGTATTCATTAATATTATCATAGTTTATTAATATATAGTATCTGATCATATGTATATAAACTAACCGATTTGACTTGGATAATTAAATAGGCTAAACTAAGATTAAACACATTATAAGTCTTAATGAACTGGAAAATGCTGCCCCATTTTAATAACTGTAGCCTATATCAGTGGCATATCTAGGGTGTTGCGCGGGTTACGTTCTGCATATAGGGCAAACATTTTGAGAAAATAGCTCTATGTAAGCACATACATTTCTTTTAAAAAGTTCGCCTTATTACGTTGGGGTCATCAACGGCCGGTTTGTACCACGTCACAAATACACCGGCTACACAACTGATGTATTTCTATTTTATTTATAAAAAGCTAAATTCCACGGAGTTACCCGGGGAACAAATTACATAAGCATATACAGGCTAAGTTACGGATAAAATTAAATAAAAATCAATAAATATAAAGTTATAATAATTTTTAAAAAATATAGAGTCTATTATTGAATAAAAAAATTTAAGAAAGTAATTTAAAATAAATATTGTAATCAGTTTTAAAAAAGGGCGTTAGGATTATCCCTGGCTCAGAATCGAACACACAAGTCTCCCGCATGCGTCTAAAACAGGGGTTGGGAACGTTTTTGTCTTAGAGAGCCATATGGACACCACATATTTTGAAAATTAATTCTGTGAGAGCCATACATTATGCTTAAAACTAAAAATTCAAGTAAATGTGTGCATTTTTGTGTAATTTCAGCACTAAAAGTACAATAATTATGTCGCTGAATTCTTCAGATGCTGAGCTGCTGTAGACTTTAGCTCATTTGTAGAATGAAATATTGATATGCAAATAATATGCAGATCAAAAAGTCTAGAAAAACATTATTTTAATAATCGAAAATTTGTCTGCAAGCCAGATGCAGCCATCAAAAAAGCCACCCCTGGTCTAAAACATAATTATAAGATTTTACTTATTGAAAACATTTTAGGAAAGCTTTAAGTCATGAAATTATTTACAGTGTTTAAAAATATTAATAGTAGTAAAAATTTTAAAAAAAGTAAACAAAAAAGGTATCAGTAGGTAATCGAATTCAGGTCGCACGCATGGCAATCGGATCCGCTAAACACTCAGCTAGAGAGGACACACACCAGAAGCTGAGTTGCAAAACTAAAATATAAAACAATACGGTCAAGTATCTTTAAATTAACCAATGGGTTACGGAATCAACACACACAGTCTACTTTATGTAAATAGATTACGAAATTTAGTTTTGTGCTGCTAAAAGGACTAAATATGATCCGTTTGCACAATCAAGCTACCCATTACTATTAAATGAAATACATAATCATTTAAATGGAAATAAAGTTTATTAAACTTTGAAATCTGAATCTATTTATTGCATTTTTTTTCTTTGTTTTCTTGTATTTGTGTCTATATCTATGTGCAGATAAAAACGCTTGAGTTGGTTTGGCTGTATCTTGTTTTGGTATTTAAATGAGCTATTTTTATTTTTTTTCCAAAATTAAACCCAAACATAATCCATCAAGTTATTTTTTTTTCTCTCAGCGATGCAGTGTACGGAAATACCTAGATACATAGTAGACTGCAACAGAAGGTTCAATTGTTTAAACCAAACTGAGGATTGTTTGTTTAGCATCGGCCAATGTCCATCTGGATGTCCAGTTGGATTTACTGATGAGTGCTGTACAAATTGTAAGTAGGGACTTTTTAAAAAAATCTATAGGGACAACATGTGTCAGCGGTTGTTTAGTATAAAGTTGTTTAGCATAGATATGCTTAGACTATAATAGTTTTGTATAGATTTGTTTAGAAATTGATTTGTTTAGAATAGATTTGTTTCGAATCAATTTGTTTAGATAATTTTTGTTTAGTATAGATTTGTTTAGTATAGATTTGTTTAGTATAGATTTGTTTGGTATATATTTATTTAGTATAGATATGTTTTGCATAGATTTGTTTAGCTTAGTTTTGTTTAGTATGTTTTTGTTGTTAAATTATATAGATTTGTTTGGTATAGATTTTTCTATATACATAATTTTTAATATACATTTATTTGTGCATAGATTCATTTAACATATATTTGGTTAGTATAGTTTTGTTTATTTTAGATTTGTTAAAAAGGAATTTGTTTAGTATAGTTTAGATTAGTGTAGAAAAAAGAAAAAATCTAGAAGTACGACATACAATGGGAAACGCTGTTGGAAAAGCAGCGTAATGCCAGTATCTGGTAATGCCAGTATCTGGTAATGCCAGTATCTGGTAATGCCAGTATCTGGTAATGCCAGTATCTGGTAATGCCAGTATCTGGTAATGCCAGTATCTGGTAATGCCAGTATCTGGTAATGCCAATATCTGGTACAAATCATACCCAAAATTACAAAGGTACCATGTAATTAAATGTCTCTGACATAACTTTCAGTTGTTTAAAGTAAAAGGTGGCTGCGATATGATATGGCCTGACAATCCCTCTTTATACGTCAGGGCTTCGAAAACTAAAAAACGATCCGTCTCTAGCCCAGATGCTACTTACGTTTGTTAAATGTTGCTAATGCCGACAGATGTTTATTATTAATGTTAAACCTTTATCTTTTTTTTTTACCATGTTTTAAGTTAACACGCTTAACTAATTAATATTAACACTTGCATGCATGCTTAAGTAATCTGTGCGACATAGTGAATTCAATTGACCGAGACGTAATTTGATAATGTATTTTATACCTGAAGTACATAATATTGAAAGGCAGACGGAGCCTTAATATTACAGTGTATTTGATAGACATAGAAGACATATTTTTTTCAGAACTATGCTTTAAATATATGTAACATTATGACCCCTTTATGTTTTGTATAGCTTTATGCCATCACTGTTCATCTTCAGTAAACAAAATATAGTGCGATGGACAAATACACGAGACCCAGGTAGAGATGGACAAATACACAAGACACAGATAGGGATGGACAAAAACACAAGACACAGATAGAGATGGACAAAGACACAATACACAGAGAGGAATGGACTAATACACAAGACACAGATAGAGATGGACAAAGACACAAGACACAGATAGGAATGGACAAACACACAAGACACAGATAGAGATGGACAAAGACACAAGACATAGATAGGAATGGACTAATACACAAGACACAAATAGGAATTGACTAATACACAAGACACAGATAGGGATGGACAAAAACACAAGACACAGATAGAGATGGACAAGGACACAAGACACAGATAGGAATGGACTAATACACAATACACAGATAGGAATGGACTAATACACAAGACACAGATAGAGATGAACAAATAAACAAGACCTCAGATAGAGATGGACAATTACAAAAGACACATATAGAGATAGTTATATACACACGAGACTCATAGAGAAACAGACATAAAGAAATACATAAAGATATGGACATTTACATGTGAGTAGTAACTTCGTAAATGATTATCTAATTTTAAAAAAAAATCTCCGTTTAGATAATACCATATTTTCGTCAAAATTTCTGAAACAAGAATTTGCTTTGCACTTTAAGGTAACTATTTTTACATTCTCATTATCTATGCATTTACTTATATGTAACTTATCGAGGTAATTTGTTCAACCAAAAGCAAGACAGCAATGTATATATATATATATATATATATATATATATATATATATATATATATATATATATATATATATATATATATGTATATATATATATATATATATATATATATATATATATATTTCATTATCATATCATATATCATTGTAAAGAAAATGAAGAAAAATATTTTTTTTAGATCTTACTATGTTTTTTTTAGTTGTTAACACATGAATACGGTTTGACGATAATTGTAGCCTATCTTATAACATGTCGTTGATGTTTAACAAAAATAAACAATTAAATGTGTTTGAAAACAATAGAAGCACTATCAAGAATAATACTATACAAGTCAAATACTATTGGCGCGGACAGCGCCGTAAGTATTGAAGATGGTGCCTGTTGCTCTTGTCGAAATTGGCAGTTTTCTATATTGTTATTTTTACTTTATTATTAAGCTAACAGGGATTTTTAAAATATGGTGGGATGTTGAGTTGCAGTGAATAGATTGGATACGTGCGCAAAGCTGTAAATAAAAATTCAAAACACTTCATCCATTGAATGAGAAACAATATTTACAAAGTTACAAATATATTTTTTTAACAGATTAATTATTAATATCTAACTAATTCTTTGTAAAATAGTTAGTATTTAATTTCTTTAAGCGTCAATTTGGCGCTGAATGCAGGCACCATTTCTTTCTTTTAGTTACGAGCGCTCTTGCAGGCTTAGATACATTTTTATTGTATCTTAAATCATTTAAGGTGAACTGCAGACAATAACTTACTTGGTTGACATCATTGTCGCCTTGAATTAGTTAAATTTATCACTACAGGGAGGAAAATGTAACATTTATTAATTTATCTAAAAAGATCCGATCATTCCCAATAAAACTTTAGCCTTTGCAAAATTGGATGAAAATAAAATGTATATGTTGTCTACTTCAGGCCTCACGAAGAGGGTATGTGTGTGCCGTTATTGCGTTGCGCCTGGGCCCATAAGAGTTTATCTTTGTGATGTTATTTTTAAGATCATTACTGAAGTTTAGGAAAAGTTACATTAATTTAAATAAAAAAATGTACTTGATTAAATTTTGTGAATAGGCCTTCAAGGCTGTGAATGATATCATTACATTCTAATGGTAAATCTTATGACAATTTGATAAAATGGTCCACATACCTTTTAAAAGATATCTGATTTATCTAAACGTATGTAATGCAAATAAATCGTCTAGATAAGACTAGTGTTGGAAAAAAGGATCAAACCAAGCACTTATTTTTCTCATACGGCTCCTGGTCAACATTATATGTTTTCTTTAAGCAGACAAAATATGACGATGATAAATTCTGTGAAATAAAACTTTCACATGCTTGCAGACGAAATTGTATGGTACTTTCCAAATCTACATGACACCACATATCTATGTACTTGTCAGAAGCCCAGTCACATTCAAAGTTAAAGAGAAAGCACAAAATGAGTTCATTAAGCGTATTAACAATGATGCAGAGAGAACTGATTTCTCTATAATGCGAGGTACACAATTCTGGATCCAATGTTTGCAATCATAAAATATTTTGACTGAGATTGTGTTGAGCTATTTTCTTCCATTTGCAACAAAATATCTTAGTAAACATGCTTTTCTACCTTATTGGTTATCTAGCCTAAACAGAGTAGACTTATTGTTGGAGATGAACTGCTTAGTTGTGCTTTTGCAAAGAATGTCCTGAAATTTCTGAACCGATAAAAAATACGCAATGTCAACCATCACAATAGCTGACGTTCGTGTTGTAATTAGAAATATAAGCCTAAGCCTATACCGGTATCTTGCAACATTAAATTACATTTGTTTCTATGTTTCTTTTTTTTTTAATGATTAATCGCTATGCTTTAATAAGGTTCAATTTTTAACAATAAAAATGCATCCAAATACAATACAAAAGATCAGTCGCAAAATGCAGTAGAATAGAGTAGCGACGAAATTCTTTTTTTTTTCTTTAGGGGGGGGGGGGTGTCGCCAAAGCATGATAAACTCTATAAAGGGGTCGCGGCTTAAATAAGTTTGGGAACCACTGCCTGACAGTCACCTTGGATTCCGATAGGCCAGGTTGCATAGACCACATCTCGCCCATTCCTTTTCATTCCCATCTTCCTTTCTTACTACCCCCAACCCTTACATATGTTAATTTTACAACAAAAAGGCTTCCTGCAAGCTAACAAAAACGGAATGGGAAAGTGAAAATATCAAATATGCCACTGAAGTGAATGTATCTAGGCTTTGCGTCTTGTCTGAAATGAATATTTAACAGACATGTAAGTTGCTTAGACAAAAACACGTTCATCATTGTCAGTTATTTAAAGGTTGCTGTTAGAGAAGATAAATGTCCTGAAAAAAGTTTTAAATTTATTGTCATTTTTTTTTTCTTCTTTGTTTGCAGAAAACTTTTGAGGCGTTAGAAACGGGTTCGGATTAATTAACAGCCATTTCCTGTTTATTCATATTATTGTAAATAATGTTATTGTCACTTCTAGAATAAAAATGCAAGTCATTTTATGCTTATTCACTGAGAGGTTAAATCAACCGTTTAATTTGCTTTAATATTTAACATTGAAAGAAATTTGTTTTTCTAAGTGCACTTCAAAGTAGATCTAAATATTAAACGAGATCTGAACAACAAGAACTATAGTCTATTCTATGCCAAATAACCTTATTACCAGTGCAGTCTAACATTGTCTATTAGTTTCGAGAAGAAGTGTATTCTAAATACTTGGTAGACGTTTTATACGTTTTTAATATTATGTCACCTATTGTCACCAATTGTTTAACCATACCGGGATAATATTTGCTTAAAAAACTTCGACTTTTTATTATGTTTTCTGTATCCTTGTCTTAATTAGTATTAGGAATAATAACTGAACAAATTTTCATAAGTTGAAAGACAAGAAAATTGGCATTATAAAATTATGTTTTATGCTTTTTGTTTAATACTATTTTTATCTGTAAAGATGGAAAACCAGTAACTTAACATCATTTAAAACACTAATAAAAAGATAATCTAGGAGAGGAAAATTACTGAATTCAATTTCTACTGCCTTGCAGCCACAATTACTTGTAAAAATTCTAGGGGAGTAAACACAGACCACAAATCCGGAGTCAAACCAGGCAGTCTTCTGGCTGCGACAGTCTTTGGCATCTTTAAGCAAGCCTGTTGAGACAAGCCTTTAGAGCATCAACTGAGAAGATCTACATACACACACGTTTTAATGGAGAACTGTTCAATCTTGCCAAGCTGAGGTCAAAAAGGAAGATACGCGAAACAGTCATTAGGGACATGCTTTTTGCAGATGACGCCGCCATGGCAACATACACAGAGCAGAACTGCAAAGCCTAATCGACCGTTTCGCTAAAGTCGCTAGCGACTATTAGCCTTAAAAAGACTAATTTGATGGACCAAGAAGCTGACCTAGCTAAGATTATCATCAACATCTTTCATTTTGTAGAGCGTCTACAATCACTAGCAACATTTCACACAATTCGGCAAGGCCGCCACAACACTGGCAATACTATCACAGAGAGTGTGGAACAATAAAAAGTTGACCATCAACACCAATGCTGTTGTGTAGAGTGAATGCGTGATAACCACTCTACTTTATATTAACGAAATCTGGACCCTGTACATCTAACAAGAAGATAGATTAAACACCTTCCATATGATTCGTGACCTTCGACACATACATGTAATATCTTGGCAAGACCATGTCTCCAGCATGAGCAACTTCAGCTGATCCTAAGTACCAACCATGTGAACTCTTCTCCGTCAACGTCGGCTCAGATGGCTAAGACAAGTGTGTAGGATGGACGATGACAGAATCCCTAAAGACATCGTTAAAGTCATCGGCAAAATAATGCGCACTGAACATGTTAAATTCAATAACATGAAAAGATGAGCTATGTTATTAGTCATAATTATTTTTATTGAACAATGTGTTTCAATATAAGAAACTTTTGTTAGAACACCTGCTGTCGACGATATCAACAAATGTCCAATAATTAGCTTGTGTTAGGTAATATTGATCTACTGATACATTGTTATCCGAAATTAAAAACAGCGACTGCCATTTGAGCGACTACACAAGGGCGACGTAATCAGGTTGGCATTTCGACTTTTAAGACGACCCTTTCTTTTCGTACTTTTAACAAACCTAACTATTGTTTAAGTCGCTCAAACGACAGTCGCTGTTTTGAAACAGTCGCTATTGTGAAGTCGCTCAACTGACACTCGCTTTTTTCACAGTCGCTATTATGAACCCGAGCCTGGCCTGGGCTATCTTATATATTACAGACTCTCCTTCTAAAAGCTAACAGAAGATTATTGCGTTCTACGCTTTCCTTGTTTTGAGTCTAGTCTTGCATTTTAATTAGTTTATTAAATGATATGAAGCATTTTTTCATCGTTTATGACAATAAATAGAGATTACAGCAAAACATACTTTATTTAGTCATCGCTTACCTTTATAAAAAGCTAAGACGATTATTACAAAAACAAGTAATGATTCATTCGGCAAAATAAAGTTGTACTTTAAATCCATTTTGTGAATAATAAAAACGTTTGCTTTACGATAAATATACTAATTCAATATGTATAAATCAACGTAATAAAACTTCATTCATACATAGCCAATGGGTAATTGTTAAAAGAAGTCACTAGTTTTCCAAAAGAATATGACTCAGTCCAACCAAAAGGGCGAAAATCTGGATTTGTATCACATGTTTGTTGGACACGAAATTTAAATAATTAGAAATTGACATAAATAATACGGAACTATACTGTCTTTGCATCATGAACTCCGTCTAAGTGTATCAAGAGGAAGTTATTTTTTTTTTCTACAAACATAGTTTGTCCGGTACAAGATCTGTTGCGCTAGACGAACTGGCATGGTAGACGAACTGGCATGGTAGACGAACTGGCATGATAGACGAACCTTCTGGTATACCAAATGCCGCGTTAGACGAAGTGGCGTTAAGTCAAGTGTCGGTAGACGAAGTGTTGATAGACAATTTGTCGCGATAGACAGGATGTTGGTCGACCTATGTTCTGACGGCGAGTTATCGTGGCACCTTAGTAAACATAGCCTTAGTGAAGATGCATTCAATTAACCCCCCCCCCCCCCCAAAAAAAAATGTAATACAAAAATAAAAATAAACAAATAATAAAAATAAATAAATTATAATGTCGGTAGTTGCAGTGTCGTTAGACGTAATGTCGCTAGATCTTCTTTCTGTAGACGAGTTATCGTGACATCTTAGTAGACATAGCCTAAGCGAAGGTGCGTTTATGTTAACCCCCCCCCCCCCCACCCCAAGATTAATGAGTTACAATATTGTACAGACATTTGACAGCAGGATATGCAACGCGCGTCTAGCTCCATTCACCGCACAGGTATACGACACTTTAGTTAAAAAAACACAATTTCAAATTGAAATCTTCAAATATTTAGTAAGTAATATCAATATTAAATAAATTTGATCATATGTTTACCGAGAAATGTTTTGAAGGCCTTAAAACCATTTTGATAAACACATAAATATTTTAAACAAATTAACAATTCAAGATACAATTTGCATTGTGTAATATTGTAATGAATTATATGTTTAACTTCTAGTTTAAAAACACATTATAAAAATTCTAAAATGTGAAGATCGCATCATGCAAGTATATTATGAGTTATTTATTTCACTCGTTTAAACAAACACAAAATAAACAAAAGAAAATTGTATTATTAAAGTATATCAAAATAGTTGATTGATTAATAAAGCGTGTTCGTAGTGAAAATAAACCTTTAATATCATTTTAGAAATTGTAAAAGTCAACAATATTTTTTGAACTTTATTTGTAGAATTTGAACATATTTAATGCTAAAAAATAAATAATTAAAAATCGATGTTGCTTTTGTTACGACAACAATCCCCTTGTGGTCAGAGCCGTGTAACTGTTGTCGATAATTCTCGTTAGTCCTAGGGTAGACTTTGGTTATTATTATTTAGGCTATATTTCAGTATTACACGAACTTTCATTATTGTCCTGGGCACAAACTCAGGATTTGTGTTCTAACAGTTCCTTTCCTTGACGTTGTAGTTGTAAAAAAATATATTATCGTATTGTAAACAATGAAACAAAAATAGAACAGTAACTTGACGAGGAAGCTTCAGTGTAAATATTGTTGATAATTTAAATCAATGATAAAGTATATACAATAAATGTAGTATTTGCAGCAATAATAAAATAGTGCCAACACAAGCGTCCACTCTGTATAAAACTCTGTACAAACTATTATGCACAAAACTGACTGAATAGCCTTAAATACTCGCAGAGGAGAGCGAGGAACAGACCTATTTCTAGGAGGGGTGAAAATAATGGTATCATTACAAAGCTCATAATAAAAATTATAGTTTTAACATAAACTTCTCTGTAAGAGAAATAATAGTTTATTCCTTGCCATTTGAGGTCGGTACGGGAGTGGATTCTTAGAACAGTCCAGCCCAGCACCGCCCACAAAACTCGTGTTGGAGAGAGAGAGAGGAAATTAGTAATGTGTGTTCTAGCATTTGGAACCACCAATATGTGACACTATTATGTAATGTGTTTTTCTTTTTAACAATGAAAAGCATTTGTAAGTTGGAATTAAACTTTAAAACAAAAGTATTTTAATAATTTTAGGACTTTCGTGCAACAGAACGAGTTTTAGAACAAGCTACAGCTAAAGTGGAAAAAGGAAAAAAAAGTGTGTTATAAAAAATAATGCGTCTATCTGTATGTCTACAACTGTGTTTCTTGGTTTATTGGACAACTTCTGCTTTAGGCCAGCAGGGTATGTATTTAATTATAGACCTATTTATAATAATATTGTTTTAAACGATGATATACTAATAAAATAGTTATCTAGTAGTATATCATTTATAATATGGTATTAGACTATAGTGTAGACAATTATGTTATCATTATTAGACTGTTTATGCAATTCTTAAGTTTAACGAAATGATTTCGTTTGTTAATGTTTGAATGTTTCATAACTTTGAATTAAAGTAATTCACATTAATTGATGTTTATTTGTATAATTTAATTGCCTTAATTTGTACAATATAAATCAAGATAAACTTATATGACTCTATTGTCTATATACTGTATATTACAATATCATTTATTGTCATTGAATTGTGTATATATTGTATTATATATGAGAAATTGTTATGTTCCTATTGTTATTATATAATTGTATGTTCAGGTTGCAATGTCACCAATAAATTTGGTTATGACTGTCGCTACACATGCCACTGTAAAACTAACACAGCCTGTAGTCAAGATGGATCATGCAGTAAAGGTTGTCAGTATGGTTGGTTTGGTCCTGCGTGTCAGTACAGTAAGTTGACATTTATGTTGTCCACTTTTGAAGTCTGTCGCTCGCTTCGTCTTGTGTGTAAAACTTAACGTTACAGGGGTTCTCAAACCTTCAAGAACAACTAGGGTCATCTCAATTTTATTAAGACTTTTAACATTTAGAAATATTTGAAAGATGTTTCCATCTTGGCTGGCAAGATGAAGATACTTTGATTGTGCCGCGTTTGTCATTGACTACCTGTCTACATCTGGCCCAAAAGCCTGGAATCAGCTCCATATCCAGCTAAGGCAGACACGTGGTATACCAAATTTTAATAAAAATAATTGTAAAAGTCATTCTGTTAAGATTTATCTCGATGAAACATGTTTAATCCGTATAATTGTACTTTTATATTAGGTCGGCAAATATTGCATCTATTATCTCTGTCTTATTATCTATTCGTTTATATATATATATATATATATATATATATATATATATATATATATATATATATATATATTTCATTTACTGCTAGCATCCCACTTATGTGACACTTCGTAAATAAATTCCTATTAAATACGTTTATGCCTAATGAAAACAAAAAAAATTTTTTTTGCATTGTACGATAGTTAGACTCTTTTTTTCCGTGCCGGCTGGCGCTTGAGGCAAAAGCCAAAGATCTTCATTTTATCTCTTTCCAAAGCAGCTTGAGGTGCTGTTTCCAAGTTCAGACATCTAGCCTTCATGTCCCTTTCTGACGTACTTCTCTATATTTCCTTTGGTCAGCCTTTCGAACTTTTTCCCTGGTGGTCCATCTCAGGGCTTTCCAAGTGATGTAGCCAGCTGACATTCTGCAGACGTCTCCCATCCATCTACATCTCCTTGCTGAGATGCTCTCTGCTAATGGGACTACTCCTGTTTTCTAAAGTAGGTCATCGTTTGATATCGTGTTTGGCCAGAAGATCTTAAGGATGCGGCGAAGGCTTTGTGTCTGGAACACCTCTAGTTTCCTTTCTATGGTATTTGTGGTTTTCCAGCACTCCGACCCATACAAGAGGATGCTGAGGACATTTCTTTTTAATATCCTTATTGTTGTGTTGAGGCCAATGCTCGACGTCCTCCATATGGGTCTGATATATTCATGTGTCTGCTCTAGGATCTGTCGCAGGACAAATATGTTGTCGATGCATGACCTCCGTTTACAAAAACCGGCTTGCTCTTTGCGTAGTATTGTGTCTAATGAGATAGTAATTCGTTGCAGGATGATTTGGCAGTAGATCTTTCTAGTAAGGGATAGTATTGTGATACCTCGACAATTGTTGCATTCTTCTAGGTCGCCTTTTTGGGGGGTTTTACTATTATGCCTTTTCTCCAGCTCTCTGCATATCTTGGAGTATAGGTTGCAATACTAACGGAGTTGTTTCCTCTTCTGCTTTTAGCATTTCTGCACATATGCCGTCTTCTCCTGGGGGCTTATTGTTATTTAGCTTTTGAATGGAATCAGTGATTTTCTGTAGAGTTATGGGTTCCATATTTATATCTAGGTCTTCTTCTGCTTCATAAATGTTTGTAAGTATTGATGGCTCTGTTCTGTTCAAAATCTCTTTAAAGCAGCGGTTCCCAAACTATGAGTCGCGACCCCCTAGGGGGTCGAATGACCCCCTAGGGGGTCGAATGACCATTTTGCAGAGGTCGCCAAAGACCTTCGCAAAACGTATGTTTTCGATGGTCTTAGGAGCCGAAACACAGTTCATTTTTCCGTCTCCAAGCTAGTCTACCGACATGCAGATACATCCGCATACTACGTGTAGGCTACTTGGTGTATTGACATCAATTCAGGCTTATGTAACAAGGTCGGCGTCATTGTGTTAAAAGCAGTAGTATTGGCGATAAAACGACCAACACTGCATTTTAATTTTGAAATTCAGTGTAGATTCTGTTCAGTCTGGATTTCATCAGAATGAGTGATTCAAAGTAGCCTACTGTATGATACATGGGCAAATATGAGCAACGAAGACATTGCCACAACAGTTAAAAGAAGTAATAAAAAGCGTCATAATTTGTGCCCTTTGTAAAGACAAGCTCCTTAAACAGACGACTGTTTTCACAATAGTGCAACGGGTATGATGCTCGGAACAATGCTTGCTATTTCAAATTTGTGAGATGAATGTCGAGAGAAATTAAAAAAAGTTTTTTAGCTTCATGGTGAACTTTTTTTTTTTATATAAAAAAGCAAGACTACTCTTTGAAGCACTTTTCGGTGATAAAAATGAACTGCTGACAATAACTTACTTGGTTGACATCATGGTCGTCTTGAATAAATGTATCACTGCAAGGAGGAAAATGTAACATGCCTTGATTTATTTTGAAAGATCCGATCATCCCAAATGAAACTTTACATTGCATAAAAAAATTGAATAAAAATTAAATGTGTATGCTGTCTACTTCAGGCCCCACGAAGAGGGTGTGTGAAGTTATTGCGCTGCGCCGGGGCCCATAAGAGTTTATTCTTGTAATATTATTTGTAAGATCAATACTTAAGTTTAGGAAAAGTTACAATAATTTAAATTGAAAAATGTACTTGATTAAAGTATGTGAATAGGCCTGTAATGTTGTGAATGATATGATTACATTCTAATGGTAACTCTTATGACAGTTTGATAAAATGGTCCAGAGACCTTTTTAAAATATTCCTAATTTCTATAAACGTATGTAATGCAAAAAAATAATAATTTAGATTTGACCAGTCTTGCAAAGAAGGATCGAACCAGTACTTTTTTTTACTCTTGCGGCTCCTGGTCTACTTTATCTGCTTTCTTTGAAAAACATGCCATTTATGCATATATCTATGTACTTGCCAGAAGCCCATTTACATTCAAAGTTAAAGATGTTCATGAGAAAGCAAAAATGAGTTCATTGAGCGTAAGAAGAACGATACATTGAGAACTGATTTCTCTATAGTGCCAGGTACAAAATTGTGGATCAAATGTTAGCAGTCATAAATTATTTTGACTGAGATTGTGTTGCGCCATTTCCTTCCATTTCTAACAAATGTAATTAGAGTGTTAAATGTTGAGGCTATTTAAGAAATAGACCTTAGTTTTCGGTAAAGATTTTTAATAAAAATGAGCTTTTACAAAGGATTATGTTCACTACATAGAAATCTTATTTTAAAATTCTATGTTGTTGTTTTTTGCTAAAAAAATGTTATTACACTATACACGAAGTCTGGTCTTAGAAAAACAACTCTGTTAAATGTTGGCTTTAAAGAGTACGTTTATCGTTTTCCTTAAAATCTAAGTCTATTTGTGGTCAATGTAAGAATTGGGATACTCAAAGTAGACCAACTTCATTTGAAATTCGCACTACATCAAACATATATATTATCTGTGGAGCTGATCGCATAGATCCATTCTATAGAATCTGCAAGAATTTCCAGATGTCATACTTTCTTGCTACAGTTTCATTTCCAAAAGAGGCTCATTCAGGAAATGTTCTAATGGGTGTATCCATTGAATGTCTTGCGACCATTGGAGTTGCCTGGGTTAAAATGGTCAGTTCCACAACACCCATCCCACTTAACTCGTAGGTTGGTCGCTGGAAGGACATTTGTTGACTGCCGATTCATCACTCACTTCTCGTCACGATCTTATGCTGCTTCTTGGGCACCAATGAAGGACAGCCTGGTCCGTTCTTGTATTTCTTACTCCCACCTTTTCTTCTCTCGGCCACTGCTTCTTTCTACCAGTTATGTGCCGAGCGGGATGGGCTGTGCAGTAGCTTCCAATGGTTTCTGTCCATTCCACCATAGTTACTTGCTCTGGGTGGTGCTGCGTGGATTCTCATATGCGCCGTTATATGATACATTGTTTGCGGACATCTTCGTTTGTGATAATCAAAATCTTGTTAAAATATCTCATTTCTAGGAACCCGACCATTCTCTGGAGATTTTACCGGAAAACTGTTATCATCAGATAGCACATAAGTCTAATATTTAATCAGAGGGAGATTGCTTCGCATTACCAAATGATCTTTAGCTGGTTTAGTGCTGCCATTGTCTGCGCTAAGAATGTATTGCTTTTAGCGTTCGTCTAATAAGTGGCCAGTAGCTGACATTTTATCCAGGACCATATTTGCAGATAAACAGAACCTAAAGCATTTAATCTCTAATTAGGAAACAGAAACAGGTCTTAGTAAACATAGTCTTGATGGGCAGCTGCATCATGTAAACTTCTGTTCTAATAAAAAAGGGCCACCAATGTGGCTAAAAAGATATTATGTGCCAAAAGTGGGATGTCCTATGGATTCTCCCTTGTTATAGCGTCATTTTATAGTATACTTTTTTATAGAAAGTCTTTTTAACATAGCCTAACCTCAAATTATTTAAGTTACAAATTAATTAATTTTCTACATCAGTATTTATTTATTGTTGAATAATTCTTTTTTTAAAGCATGAAAAACAATGTTTATATATATATCTTCGAATTGTTTACCTTTTGTTTTCATAATTGTAAACATAGAACAGTATGGTTTATATATGTCTCTCATTAAATTTATTTATTTTGCTTCATTTTATGAAAATATGATAAATTTATGAGCAGGCTTATTATTTGCTGGATGTTCGGTGACCTACTATTTTTCCTTATAGAAATGTATACAATATATAAAAAAACGTTCAACTTCCCGCATGGCCTAGTAGTATAAAATGTTCATTGATTTATATTTAGAACTTAAATGATTGGTAGATGCACTTAAATTACACTTTAACACTTATAAATGTGAATCCGTTCAAAGCCTTTAACGGGAAAACAAGAACAACAAACTGACCCAATATAAATTTACACTTGTCCACTTATTGCTACTGTCCCACTTATGGGACGTTTTTTTATAACGTCAATATCTCCAAAAGTTTTCAATTTAAAGAAAAATCAAAGTCGTTCCTTCCATTGTGGCCCAAGAACTAAATAATATCTAAAAATGAAAAACAATCCACGACCTTTGGAGAATATTGGTGGGTAATTCGTACTTATGCCGTTTTACCTATTTTGACTGATTGTAATTCACATTTAAGCACGTTAACACATGCCAGCACATTAGTTTTGACTCCCATAGACAATTGTGGACATGGACAAGAAAATAAAACGGTAGGCTGACTTTATATTTTCTTACACTACTTGATGTTATTTTTGACCAGAGCCTCTAGTCGTACAACGTAGGTCTGGTTAAACCTAGCGCATTTATATTTGTTTAGTGTAATGACTATCCAGTCTGCTTCATTAATAAATACATTTAGGTCTCTTTTCTTTTGCCGATAATAACACAGAAGCAATAAACAATGTTAAGTCTGAGTCGGCTAAATCGTACCTCGCTATAGAGGGTAATACGTACCGGTACTAATTACGTTACAATTAGTGCAGAAGTACCGATATTCCACCAAAAAAAAAAGGTCTGGAGTTCAAAATAAAAAAATAAAGTTTTGCAATGGTACCGGGTACTGGTACGGTCAGAACAGCTCTAGGAATACTTGATATAATGTTTAATCTATAGAGCATAGGTACATCTTGCATCAGCCTCCCAAAGTGGGTCACTGAATAATTATATTTCTGAATTAATTATTATATACACATGAGATATATATAGAGAGACCTCAACCTATAAATGTCAACCTTACAAACAATATTTTTTCTTCATTTCTATTGGTACTTATTACCATGCTGGTCCAGCGGTTAGTTCACCGGACTGTCAACCAAAAACCAACTGACACGTCGCGGGTTCTATCCCGGCCACCGACGGATCCCTGTCCCCCTGCAGGCGTTTTGGGCCTGTAAACATATTTGCGCCAGCAGGCAGCAGAGTGTTTACAGAGCGCACTGAGCATGCTAAAATAGCATGGATAGAAGCGCTATATAAATAACCATTTTTTTTTCGGAGCTTATCGCCACAATTTTTAATATCATATGCATCTATTTTCTATGAAAGTTATATTTAAATAAAGTGGTTTACTCATTAAATAAACTCTTCGCACACATCAGTTTACGAATTGAAATGAAAACGTTAATTGTAATAGAAGCTATGTGTACAAATATTGAACTTATGCTTAGCGTTTTGTAAACATTCACTATTTCTCTAGAGAACGTGATATACAGCAGCACTGGGTACCAAGATGGGAATAAAACGAGTGTCATGTATAAACGTGAATGGAATGACTTGTTCAAATTTACCTGGATGGAGTTAAAGTTTAATAAACCAGTCACAGGTATTGTTACAAGGAATTACATTTAATAGTTGTCTTATCTAATCATTATATAAATTACACATGCGTTTAATAAAAAGAAAATATAGAGGAATAAATAAGCTAGTATCTAATATCTTGTTGGCGTTTTAAATGACACTTCGTAAAATGCAATTTAAGACATAAAATTAAGTTAATAATTTGCAATTGTTTCATTGAATGTTAACCCCTACAGTCCCGGGCGCGTATATAGCGGAACTGAAGGCAGCATAGATAGAAGTAGGTCGGTACGGGAAGGGTTAAGATACTGGTCTATCTAATTATTATCTTCATTTGTCTACCTTTTGTTATTTTGTTTGCGCTCAAAACTAATTTATGTCGTGAGTTCGATCAAATTGCGGAAAAAAAGTCAAGTCTGAAAAAGTGAGACTTTTTTTATGAGAATGATAAAAATTGACTCAAGCTTTAACATAACTTAGTTAATTAATGTTCGTAGAAGGCATACACAGAGATATTTAGTTTTAAACAATAAGAATAATTACACATTCCACTTGTTCCTTTTTTAAGGACGCCAGCAACAAATGATACCACGACCTAAAATAAAGTTTTTTTTGAGTGTTTTCTTTGCTAAAACTTAGAAAAACGCTCTTTTGTTGGATTTGTTTTTGAAAAAATTATGGAGTCTTTAACATCTGAAGCGAGTTGAGATGCAACCATTATGTCTATTTGTTATGTAGTTTTCCATTGTGTGAACTGTGAGAGTGCTGCCCCTAATGTTGTTGACCCATAATCCCCTAGTCTGTTAGCGACGTCCTTGTGCAACCATTTTGAATGTACTAGTCTTCGTTACAGAATAAAGTCTCAGTACAATTATACATTGCGTCTTTACGTTTCTCGAATTATTACAGAATTATATGTTGTTTGTCCAAATTAACTAGTTTTAAAATCACATTGTACATTTATATACATAAATATACGTTATTAGACTAATTCTAATATATATTACAATTTTATTCCCAACTTCTGTCACAAACTTTACTCAATTCAACATGCTATTACTTTAAAAAAGACGAAGATTATATAATGCACACTATACATTTATTCAGCCGCCATGTATGTAATAAATAGGATGTAACTAAAGACATACTAGTGAATTTCTAGATTCTAGGTCTTCTAATTATCTAAAAACAAATACAAATGATGTTGAATCTGAGATGAGACTATTCAACTTTACAGATTGTTTTAAAGCAAATTTATGTTGTCTAAATTCTAGAATACATCATTCAGCCGACAAAGACAGAGTTCTTCTTTTCTAAAGCTGACTACTCTTTTTCTATTACAATAGGATCGACACAAACATTTCTAGCTTTTTTTTTGTATTTTGCTGGCTCCAGAACATAGGCCAAAAGACAAACATGATACTTTCCAACAAAATCTGTCTGATATCCTGAACATAAATCCCCTGCCAAGACACATCAGCTTCCCAAAAAACAAATATGATGCCGTAAAGACGAATGAGATGTCCGTTAAACATATCCTCTACACATTTGACTAATCCAGTGTCCATAAGACCTATCTGATGCCCATAAGATCACTATGTTGCATAGAAGACACATCTATTGTCCTAAAGACGAATCAGCTCCCCAAACAATGAATCTTCTACACAGAAGACTAATCTGGTGCCCAGAAGACCAATTTGTTGCCCAGAAAACCAATCCGTTGCCATTTAGACCTATCCAATGCCCATAATACAAATCCGCTGCCCAGAATACCTATATGTTGCCCAGAAGACCTATTCGATGTCAGTAGCGTAGCCGGGGGGGGGGGGGGGGGGGGGGGAGAGCGGCCGCTCCATTTTCGAAAAAAAGGGCCTAATCGGGAAAAAATATATTTAATTAATAATTTTAACAAGCCACGAAAGCACAATATATGCTGTTTATAATTTTTTTTTTTAAATTGCATTTCAACAATTTAATTTATTACAATCATTTTGAATCGTTCAGCGTGCCTACAGCGTGAAAGTCAAACTGATTATCTATATTATTTTTATAAGACAATTTATTTAGTGCCGTAGCAAGACCAAAACCAAAAGAAAAGGAGCGTAATAGAGAAAATCATTAAAGTGTTTTATATTTAAAAAAAAAAAATTTTTTATCCATTCGTAGCTAATAATAATAATAATATCTGTATAGCGCTGCCAACAAACATAATGTAAGCTCAGAGCGCAATTAACATACAACTAAGAACACGGACAATACTCTAGGCTAGGAGACAAAACACAATTGCATTACTCAATTTACACATTAGATCTAATAGTTATCAACATTTAAATTTAGTTGTCAAGAAATTATTCAAGTAATAGTTAAAATCCGAAGAGAACATTTGTCAAGAAATTATTCTAGTACTAGATATA
The DNA here is from genome assembly GCA_949126835.1 of Anisus vortex. NCBI lineage: Eukaryota > Metazoa > Mollusca > Gastropoda > Planorbidae > Anisus > Anisus vortex. The sequence goes on from OX421493.1 coordinate 12,160,136, forward strand.
TCCCGGAGAGAATATTAAATTTGTCAACAAAATATTCTAGTAGTACATATACTATAACTCGAAAGCAATATAATTTTCTGTATTTACAATTATTAGGAAAAGATACATCATAATTATACAAACTGGATAGTTATTTTAATGTTGCAAAATGTACATGTATATTCTTTAGTCATAAAATATCTACATAATTTTCAACTATCTTGCGTAATTTGATAATTTTAGAGTTATGAATTGTAAGACATAAATTTTTTTTAAAAGGAAACAAAAAAGAAACATTAGAAATATTAATGTAAGGAATGCTGGGTAATTATATCCCTTCAAATATCTCCATATTTGATGCTAGCGATACCAAACGAGTTAATTGTTTTTACATAGATCTAACTAGTGAACTTCTGAAAATGCTATTCTATCTTAATTTTCCCTAAATTAGGGAAAGAGTTAAATGTTTTGAAATTGATTTCACGGAAAGATATGCCCAGTTTCAACGCAAATCCATTCCAGTTGCCCAACAGTTCAAGCACTTTTGGACCCAGTCTTATAAATGGAAGTTTAACTCACTAAAACGTGTCGCCATGTCATTCAGAAACATCGGCTTCAACAGTCGGTTCTCCTCATTCAATAACGGATTTTTTTTCCATCAAGATACACCTTAATTGCTTCCAGACAAGAAAATAATCTATCCAAGACTTTACCTAAACTCCGTATGACTTTCTTCTGGAAGAGACTTGAGAAACTATAAATTGACTATCTTAACAATAGATTAAATCACAGATTGCAAGTCCAATGACGGGAGCTTTGCATACAAACATTCCTGAACTAAAACAGTCGACGTCCAGTGTGATTCCTATGTAGTTCGCCATGCAGCACCTACCAATTATGCTGACATGCGTTGTTTTCACTTGCATTTAAAAATATACTTGTAGGTCTTTTGCGTCCCATTGAAAATCGTTGTGCGTGCGGAGTTTGGCACGCATGTCTTAGGTTGCCGACCCCTGCTATAGAGCATTCGCGTTGATTCTATAATACTTTTCTATACCAGATGTTCATCGCGAAAATGAGTAGTAGATGCAATCAATTTTGCAGAAATTATCATCATTATTATCTGCTAGAAAAAGAATCGTGAATGGTTAAATAAAAACTGCACTATTATAAAGTGTGTGTATTATGAGACACATGGATTTCTTATAACACTTGATACGTACGAATTCTTAGTTATTCTATTAATCTGGAAAAGTTGCTAAAAGTGGGACATTTCCCTAAAATTTCGCCCCCCCCCCCCCCGCGTCAAAACCTGTAGCATTACATAGGCCCTTTTTGGGTTGGATTTTACTATTTTGCTAACCTTCAGGCTTACGTTTACAAAGTAGGGGACATAACTCAAATAATTGGAAAATGTGACATGTGCCCTTTTTCCCCTGTGGTCTTCATTTACAATGCAGTATGATGAAAACAATACGAGGAGACTCCATCATAGAATACATTTCTTTCGGCCTATATAATGTATTATCGGAAAGAAGGAAAGAATATCAGATTTCGTTATAAGTAATGAGTGATATCAACTACTGTTGCCTATATATATATATATATATATATATATATATATATATATATATATATATATACATTTAGGTGCTTACGCCGAGTATCACAATACCTAGAGCATATTAAGCAAACAAACAAAAAACAGACAAAGATATTATTATATAAAGCATACTTTTGAAAAAAATATGATTGATATAATCTTATATTATATATTATACACACTTCTTCAGTACAGAAGATAATAATAATAATTGCGCTTGTATAGCGTCCTACGCTTATCTGTGGTCAGAGTATAGCCTTGTCTTTTTATTAGTGTTTTAAATGATGCTCTTGGTTTTTATGGTTTGTTTAGTTAACCCATTCGGTGCCACTAAATTACCAATGTTTTATTACGCTATTTTCTTATCTTATTGTGTAAAAAATTATAAATTAAACATTCTAACTTAAATTGATTTAAAAAACAATAGTGTCATAATTTACAATCTAAATATTCCTTTAAAAAATTCAAAAACAAACTTTCATATGTGTATTAAACTATGACTTTCTAAAACATAAGTAAAAGTAAAGAAAAAAAAAGACCTCAGCAAGAAATGGGTTCATGTTGAATTTAAAAAACAGTTTTTTTTTTTTTATAAAGCTACGTTGTCGGTCACTACTTACTTGTGCAGGCGACACATTACATGCCCGAGTGCCTTTCTCACATAAGATTATCTTACTTAAATATATATTTGAGCCCAAAAAAAGTACTTACTATTGCGGTAAATTTTCTGAAAAAATTGACACCGATTGTTTAGCACGACATAAGCGGTGAGTGGCCTGTGGGTACACTAATCGCAATAATCTACGTACCGTGTTTAAAATCGTTGTATTCAACACTTGGACAGAAGTCTTATGCTTAATTTAACCATTACAAGATGGAGGTCATTCTATGTGATACTTTAACCAGTCTTCGAAAAGTTACTTTAAATAAAATATCTAAAGCTAGTGCATTTGCGATCCCCTTGCCGAAAACTATGAGAGACAATGACTACTTAATTGTCAGTAGACTCACAATGGCTCTGGTTATGACTTATTTCTTACATCTACATGTTCTGGATTAACCAATGAAATTCACGTCCCTATCATTCAATCAAGGCTGAATGACTGAAACAGTTGTTAGTGTGACAAACCTCAAAACGAGCTTCAGAGACAGCAGAAGGTGCAAAACAATTCAGTACTCATTGTATTGATGAAAAAAAAAGTCTAAGCCCATCACTATTGTTTTTATAAACAGCCACTGGCTCCTTGTCTTTGTAAACATACTCGGCTTACGCACAGCTGCTTGGTTTTCACTGCTTAATAATATTAGAGATGTCATTTCATGTTACCTTTAAATGTGCTACGCTTCTCATTGAAGTGTATAATCAGCTTCCACTGTGCTTGGACACAAAAAGAAGTTACTATTTTATAATTGTTTAGTGTTTTCTCACCCGAAAATATGAAACTGAATTGTGGAACTAGAGCACTGAGCATGGCGGATGATTTATTAAATTATTATTATTAACATGGAAAGATACGCTATTTACTTTTGCATTGATATCATTTTGTAGAATTACAAAAAATCATATTTGATAAAAGCGATGTTTTTGTAGTACCGTATGTATGAAGGTCTTTAATCAAAATTGTATAAAAACTCAAGTAAAAAACACCTTGAAGTCTACCCAACACTGACGGTATCTCACAATCGGTTTAATAAAGATGACTGGTAAATGTGTGTTGTGGCAATGATTCAATCCCTTGTAGGCTAATAGCACTGATTTTTTAAGCTGTTAATTCAATTATTTGATTTGCGAACTGTACATAAGGAAAGCTTTTCACTTCTCATCAATATGCAGGTCACAGCATAACCAGGATTTTATTCATGAACCAAGGTGCCTTGAAGCTCTGTGAAAAGTCCATAGTCACTATAATAGACAAATACACGTACAACATTCATTGTGATGCTGTGATGATTATTAATTCAATATCCATCTATACAGATAAGCGTAGTTACTACAATGATGTCAAGATTAGTGGAGGTAAACTATTATAACCTAGTATTGAAACAAACGAATTATTGCATTGAGTGAAAGTAAATATTCCATATGAATTAAGCTAACATTGTAATTATTATTTATTGCCTGAATCTAAAAAAAACACAATTAAATTGAAATCTGCATTCTGATTTCTCCATTTAAAGTATTTTGTGTTTAATTAAACAACTGGCTGAAGTTTATGTAATATTAACTCAGGATTTTGAAGACATACACCTTAGACTTATCTATAAGGCTTTATGCACACAGCTCGACCTGAATCCTCAAACTACGGACGATGGGGCTGAATGCGACTCACGTGGGTCCATTACCTTTTCCTAGGTGTGCACAACATGATTGCGTAAAGAGGAAACATACATTTCTTTGATAGGCTTAAAATCTAGATGGTGGTTCCATTAGCAGCTCACCGAAAAAGTAGAGTAACATTCTTTTGAAAATAAACCTATGTTGTTGTTTTTGTACTAGAGATGCAAGTTTTCTTTGTAACGTTTATTGAACAGGACTCGATAATGAATTGGGGCCACCTGGTGGGAATACATCGACTATATGGTCAAGCCGATTTCACAAAGCTGTTGAAGGGAGTACCAATGGATATAACTGCACGTCTCCTCTAGTTAATACGACTAATGAAGACGTAAACAACAAGGATATTCTTGTCAACCATTACAGTAAATTATAAATTATTCATTATTTTAATTTTAACAACAATTGCATTTACTATTTGTTTTTGTGTTGTTTTTGTTTTTTAAATGTATGTTTTGTACGTGTCACAAATTGGTAGTTCCAAATACTGGAACACACATTACTTATTTCCTTTCTCTCTCCAACGCGAGCTTTGTGGGAGGTACTAAGCTTAGACAATTATATGAATACACTCTTGTACCGACCTCAAATTCTTGGAATGGCTAGGAATAGTTTATTATTTTACGTACTGGGGAGTTCATATAAAAACTATCGTTTTTATTATGAGTTTTGTAAATGATACCCTTATTACTCCCTTTATTTTAAGTTGCATTTTCTGTCTATCTGATTGCAATGGTGGAAGAATTGGCTTTGATTTTTTGACCAGTTCCCGTGGTCCGATCAAGCTGAAATTTGAACAGCAGACTTGTGGCGCCTAACAATACATTCTATCAAATTTTCAGTTAAAACAACTTAACAACTTAATAATACTACACTTATGACAATATTCATTTCTTAAAAGGAAAGTGTAAGAACAATTTTGGTTTCACTTTAAAAATGCCTGTGCAACTTTTTATAGTTTTTCGGCGCAAAGCTAGAAAAAAAAAGTTATGCGCTAAGATTATTTTTAGAACAATTCATACGGAGTAAGGAGATATTTTTGAGATTTGCGACACATATATTTTTCTGTACGCTTCATTTGCAGTGGTCAATCAATTATTTATTTACATGATGGTAAACTTAGTTTGCAAATAAAGGGATTATGGTTTTCTTGTTTTTACCCCTTTCTTAATAGGTCTGTTCCCCGCTCTTCTCCGCGAGTATTTAGGCGTTGGGCGAACAGCTAGACAGTTAGTTTTTGTAGATAATTTCCTTGAGCCTGTTATGGACGCTTGTGTTGGTACTATTTCATTCTAACTGTATATAATCTTCATATTGTATATATTTGCACATATCACCGGAATTAAAATATCTTCTTGATTGAATCATTTACACTGAAGCTTCCTCGTCAAGTTACTATTGTATTTTATTGTTTACAATACCAAATATATATATTTATTTACAACTACACCGTCAAGGAAAGGAACTGATAGAACGCAAATTCTGAGTTTGTTCCCAGGACGATAAGGAGAGTTCGTGTAATACTGAAATATAAATAATAATAACCAAAGTCTACCCTAGGATGAACGAGAATTATTAAAAACATCTACACGGCTCTGTCCACAAAGGGAATGTGGTCGTAACATACGTGTTACGTGTTGACATATAGACACTCTGAGAAATCAGCGATACTTATACAAAGTTGACACGAATGGACATGATTTTTTTTTATCTTAGAATCTTATCCGATGCCGTTATGTTTTCATTTGTTAGAATTGGTCACCAATAATAATTCCTTGTCGATATGATCTCAAAATACGAGTAGGTTTTCTGCCCACTTGCGATGGGTTTACACCAGCTCAGTAGCCTTTTGTTTCCTGTAGTCCTGGAATCCCATCCATGCTCTATAGTTATATTCATTCCTGGATATATACATCCAAGAATTAGAGCCAAGGCAGACTTAGCATTGTATCTATTTGATTATCTAAATTAATATCAACTATACTACATGTGTAATTTGTTTAAAATTTAATTTATTTGGTTAATTAAATACTATATCATCTCTTCCAGTGTTCTCAAGCTTAGATGGCCAAGATCAATTATTCAGATTGGTCAAATACAGCGACAGTGAATTTTACAGCTTTAATGACTCTGGCCATCTGGCCTTTATGTACATTAGAAATAACGAAACTGTCCAACTGATACCATATCAAGAAATATATTCAAATATGTCAACTACTGGAGTTATACTTGAGCTCTGTGAAGTTCATTTGTTTAAAGGTGCAAAACATTTTTCTATTGCAACTATACTTAAGAAAATATAATATTTAATCAAAAGAAATATAATTTCTTTTCTAACTCGAGATATTAAAATAAAATGTCATTTGTAAAACCATCTTATAATTTTCATTTATTGTTTTCAAATAAAAATAATAGTGCTTGACACTCCGCATTGTAAGGGAATGATTTAGCTTTACTAAATCAAGTTTATGAACTATCGAAATCATTGCCCAGTAATTGTAAAGGCTTTCCTTTTATGTATTATTAACAATAAATAATATCATAGACTATTAATAAATAGTCTTTGTACATATATATATATATAAACTTACCGATTTTACGTGGATAATTTAATTAGCTAACCTAAGATATTATTATATAAAGACATTTTAAATGTTAATAAACTCGTCTGGAAAAAGCTACCAATACTATTGTGTTGCGCTAGTTACGATCTGTATAAGGCAAAATTTCTGAGTAAAGGGGTCATTAACGGCAGGGCCACATCACTCTATTTTATTTATAGTTATAATAGTTATCAGTTATTATAACTTTAATAGATATAGACTCTATAATTTACTGAAAATAATTGTAAATAAATATTGTAATCGGGTTGAGTTTTTTTTACAAAATGTTTCGATTATCCCTGGCTGAGAATTGAACAGCCGTCTCCCGCATGAATTTAAAATTTAATTATTATAGTTTCCTTACTGAAAACATTTTAGCAAAGCTTTAAGTCCTGATATTTTTTACAATGTTTAAGAAACAAAGTAATATAAATAAAAATAAATGTAGACAAATGTAAAAAAAAAAAGAATATATAGGGAATCGAACTCTGTTAGCACGCATGGCAGTCGAATACGCAAACCACTTAGCTAGAGACATCTGTTAGCACGCATGGCAGTCGAATACGCAAACCACTTAGTTAGAGACGGCATATACTAAAAGCGAATTCGCAAAAAAAAAACATGAGTCAATAAGATGAATAGAGATAATAGCAACAATAACCAAATGGGATCGGAACCAACACACAAAGTCTACTTTATGAATATAGATTACGAAATTATGTTTTTTTCTTTTACTGCTATTTGAACATAACAAGATCGGTTTGCACATTCAAGCTACCTATTAAATAAATTACATAATAGATTAAATGAAAATAAAAAGTTGATTACACTTTGACATCTGAATCTATTTATTACAATCTTTCTTTTTGTTTTTGATTTGTATCTATATTTATGAGCGTAAAACAGAGCTGGTCTGTATTTATCAATGGTATTTTACTGAGTTATTTGTATTTTTTCCCAACGTAAACCTAAACATAATCTGTCAACTTGTTTTTATTTTTCTCAGAGATACAGTGTTCAGAAATACCCAGATACATTATAGACTGTAACAGAAGAAGTCATTGTTTGAACCAAACGGAAGGTTGTCTGTTTAGCACCGGCCAATGTCAATCTGGATGCCAAGTTGGATTTAGTGATGAGTGCTGTACACATTGTAAGTAGGGACTTTAAAAAAAAAAGCTATAGACACTATAAAATGCGTTAGTAGTTGTTTATTATAAAGTTGTTAAGTATAGATTTGTTTAGAATAGATTAGTTTCTTACATATTTCTTTTTAAATAGATTCGCTCAGAATTCTTGGTAAAATTCATTTGTCTTAAATATAATTTGTTGTGCATCATTTTTTTTTACAAATATTTGTTTAGGATAGATATGTTTAGTATAGATTTTTTAACATGTTTTAAATTAATACGCTTAACTAATTATTATTAACAAGTGCATGCATGCTAATGTAAGGTGTATGACATATAGAATTCGATTGAGCGAAACGTTTTTTAATAATGTATTTTATACGCGAGCGCACATGTACCCGAAGTACAAAATATAGAAAGACAAACCAAGGAGACTAGGTAGACATAGACGAAATACTTTTTCATAACTATGCTGTAAATGTATGTAAGATTAGGCCTATAGCCTTTTACATTTTTTATAACTCTATGTTATCGCAGCTCAACTTCAAAACACAATAGAGAGCGATAGACATATAAAGGAGACAAATATAGAAAAGGAAAAATACACGAGACACTTATAGAAATGAAATAATAAACGAGACACAATTTGAGATGAACAAATACACGAGACACGTAGAAAGATGGACGAATACAGAGAAAACGGATTTACACACAAGACACATAGAGAGAGAAGACTTACGCTTGAGGACAATGGAGATGGTTGGATATTGAAAAAGAAATTGACGTACACACGACACACTAAGAAAGATGGACATTGAAGCGAATTACATAGAGATAATGACATATACTTGTGAAACGTGAAGAGATGCACTTATACACATATAATAATACGGAAAGTTTGTTTTGTGTAAATGATAAATTGGCTTTGCGTTTACACGTCTCCGTTTAGATAATACCGTATTTTCGTCACATTTTCGGAAACAAGAATCTGCTTTTCATTTTAAGGTAACTATTTCTACATTCTCTTTAATGTATGCATTATTTTATATGTAACTTTTAGACACTATATTTCGGCCAAAAGCGAGCCAGTGACAAATATAATGGTCACACATAAACCCCGTTTACAACATAGTTCCAGCAATCTCTGTCCGTTCTCATTTTTCTTGCCCATTACAAAAATACCAAGGCACGTGGGCCAGACGTCTAGGCCGCCCCCCCCCCACTCTAGCCTCTAAGTCCCCTTAGAAATAGATTGCCTCATTTTTGTGGATGCCGACTATTGCTTGGTCTAAAGCGTCTTAGAACTAACCCTTCTCTTCTGGGATGGAACAGAGAGTTGGGGCGTACAGGCTAAGTATGTTGGCTGTGCCCGCAGATGTTCTGATCGTAGAGCAAAGATCCTTCCGTGCGTGTTTATAGTTCAATGGAGGGTAGGAAGGCATTTCTTACAGTTTAACATACACCATGCTGTTTTGGTGCATCTGTAGGTCTGCCTTGCCAGAAGAATGTGTTGTTCGTTTCTATTAGTAAGCCGCTCTCGGGAGCCTATTCTCCTGAAGAGAGGTCATTTCTATTTTTAGCCTGTTGAGTTCTCTGTCAATGAAGCCTGTTTTCCGCATGTCGTTGAATGACTGTAGGTCAGTTGTGATGCCGGAACGCAAAGTTCTTACGTTGCAGCTTGCAATTCGAAGAGGCTGGAGTCTTCTTTTTTCTTTTTTGTATTGTTTGGTGCTTTTTGACCCTCTTGTTGAGTTTGTGCTCTAATCTCCAAGCACCCAGTGTTGGTGGCATGCCATGACGTTATTTGACTGGGGGCTGCCCAGTTTAAGGTTGCGGTAGCTGTTCTATAAGACTTGTTAGTATCTCCCAACGTCAGTAGCAGCCCCTGGCGCATAGAACTACGCCAATAGTGTCTTATCCAGATGTGATGCAAACCTGGGAGGGTGATGTATGGAGAATTAGCAATGACTAAACAGAAGATCACCCACCCCACGTCTCAAAGTCACTGGTGTAACCAAGGGAGCCACTTGCATCAAGCAGCTTGGCGCCGTGGCGTCGCAGGATATGCTAACACAATCTAAATACATGAGTACGGTTTGACGATAATTGTAGCCTATTTTATAACTTTACAAATTTATTAAGCCATTATATTTGTTTAAGAACAATAAAAGCATAAGAATAATGAAAAAGTAAAATACTTTGGGGATAATACAGATGTGTAAGTATGGACCTGGCGCCTGGGGCGATTGTTGAAATTGGCGCTGTTCTATATTGCTATTTTAAAAATAATTATTTAACATGGAGTGTAAAAACATGATAGGTTGTTGAGTTTCAGCGAATAGATTGGCTACGTGTGTCAAGCTGTAAATAAAAAATTAAAAAACTTTATTGAATGTGATACGATATTTATCCTGATAAATTCTTAAAGATGAGGTCGATGTGCTATTTTTTTTAATGGCGAATTGCAAGAGAACACAAATAGACCATGACTTTTCAGATAATGAGTAGCAAAAGATACTTTGTCAGGAATAGACACATTCAACTTTTTGTTAAACTATACAATAAAAGGACTTTATTTAAAACAATTTTAAACATATACAAGTTATTGCAATATGGGAGAGGCAATATATCAAAAACAGGTTACCGGTAATTGTTTTAATTTAAAAAAAAATTATAATCAATTAATTATTTTCTATCTAATCAGTTTGGCGCCTATCGCAGGTCCCGCCTCTTCCTTTTAGTTACGCCATTGTAGCTGGCTTAGATACATTTTTACTTACATCTAGATCATTAGAGATCTATTTAAATGTATACATTATATTTCTTTGTGTTTTACTTATCTAAATCTTTAAGCTAACAGACTGTATGACTTGGCACCCTAAATGATTGTGTAGCCACTACAACAACAGGCATTTATGAATTCCATAACCAGATAGCGTAAGTCTATGTTAAATTGTAGTAGCAAGTTTAGATACTTCTGGAAAACGTCTGTACCTATGGGCCTCTTAGCTGTCGAAATGTGTAGACTATCAGTATGTTTGCATCAAGAGCACACCGGTTGGCTAACGCATGGGCAGCAGCCCCTGTGGCGTGTCCGAGACCTCATTGCACCACTGAGAGGCTCCTATTAAGCACTATGCGCAGCATTTTTGCATCAACCCCGCCCTTGTGCTTGGAAGCCCATTCCTATAGTCTGGGATTTGCGCTAACGGGCGACAGAACAGGTATACGAGCTAGCCCCAACGATGAAGATCCAAGAGGAAGCAGGCAGTGGGGAAAGTAATGTAGTACATGTGGCTGCGGAGAACTCACCCTATGCTACATGTCACGATGAATCGGCGTGCCGTGGGGTGGCTGTAGCTCGGACATAATCTTGGTCTCCCCCCCCCCCCGCCTATTGTATAACTCTTAACCAACGTTACGTTCTGGTCGTAAGGCTCGTCGGTTTTTTTTTGTTTTATTTAGGCAATTATAGTATGTTTTACGTATTATGGACACTTTTATATTTTGTAAATCTCTAAAGTATAGTGAAAACACTTATTTAGCAAAAGTATTATGTACGTTTTATTTCCTTTTAATGTCAGTTTATAACTAAATAAAATTTGAAAACGTGTTAATATTTTTCTAACTTATATAGCTGTGTGATTATTTTGTCTTATTGACAAGGTCACTATGAAATTATGCAAATAACGGAATTAACTTTATATTTTATCACCACTTTTCTTTTCCAGCTAATTGGTCATTCTCTTTTCACCAGCGGCATTTATGTCAATAAATTACATTCAGTTTAGAATACAGCAGACGGGAACGGACTAAAAAATCAATCAGGTCAAAAATTTTTATTAAAAATTTTGATACAAATGTAAGCCTACGTTTCGGATTTATTTATTTTAGTGTTACATTTTTGAAAATAGTAGCAGTATTTTTTCAACAGGTTACCAAACTCCTTACTCGATCTCATACTATAACAAGTAACTTGAACATCTAACTTCATCAGTGGAGAATGAACAAATGAACAAATCTTAAGCGGATTAAATCTAGTTTTTAATGTTAACAAACAACCTGAAGTGATTTTGTAAAAAATACTGTTGAACTTTATAATTGTTTCTTGAATTTTTTGTGTTTGTATAAGAGTTACAGTTTGAAATTATTCAAACAATAATAGTCGTTTTTGAAAGGTTTCTCAAATTCCATATATTTTTTAATATTAAAATGACATCAAACAACATCATATTGTTTGTAATTCTCAGCGGGCGCTTTGTCTAAAGCCTACTAACGTTTTGGGGGTCTATAAAAAACTAAAAAGCTAGATTATAAAAGTTTTTCAAAATATATATAATCAACATTCGCGCTCTGCCATGCAAAGTGAATATCTAATTTTTGTCCGTTTAATCAATAATGGGTCAACCGGAAGCAATTTACCACGTACATCTATATCACTAAGTTACCGCATAATATAGTATATATTATATCATTAAGTTACTATAAGCTTATGTATCCATTATTTTACACATGTATCTGAGTCATCACGATTGAATCCCAACATTTACCTTTGCAAAATTCAATATTAATGAATTTCATACAGTTTCCGCCAATATTTACCGTAACCTTTCTTCTCGACTTTGCCTGAGATAACCCGAAATAGACCAATGAATGAATTAAAAACTGAAATACACACACTGTTTTGCATTACACATTTTTTTTCAACGCTATATTTTAGTGTTTCTTTTTTACACACAATACATTACAATTTATGAAAATACATATATATATATATTGGGTCAATTTTAAGCTGCTTCATGTAACCCAAACAATTGGTAAGTCATAGCGCCCACCTGTTAGGCAGGAATCAAATAAGGTTCCCGGCTTGCATGAGAGGAGCGTGCAAGAAAAAAGAAGGTAGAGAAAAATGTGTTCCCCTTTGCTGCATTCATCTGTATTTCCAGGATTGGCCTCTTTAGCCACATGAGGACCTGCAAGGGAAACGGAACGTTTCTCGAGACGTAAAATGGCGACGATAAATATAATATGTATATATATATATATATATTATTACTTACTATTTCTAAATGATCATTATTTTTAAGTATGTTTAATTCTTTGATAAATCTCATTAATAAAAAATATAATATTATTTTAAGTATCGCCAAAATAAAATTATAATTAGACGTGTGTCACAATTAATTATTATTTCTCACTTCATTAAGTTATTTAGCTTAAATAGCCACAAAGTTAACAGTCTTTAAATGTATTTTTAATGCATACAAAATATAAACATAATATATTGATTTTCTTTAAAGTCAGACTGTGACATTTTGTATATCGTTAAAAAAAAGTTTAATTTGAGAATATATAACTTGTTGTCTGGCCATGGTTGTCTAGCTGTTTCAGCTTTTGAAACGAAGTTCTTCAGGTCGAATCCTGGTTAAGGCTAGTATTTTGTCCATGGATATTGAGAGAGTATAAGTCTACCCAGATATGATATGTACCCTACATAAACTGAGAGATAAAGTAGAAACATCGGGTTTTAAATTATGGACACACAATCTCTTAGTATTGTCGTGATTATCGACCTCATGGATAATCTAGGTCCGACTGGAAAAAAAAAAGATGTTCTAAAGCACAAAGCATGAAAGATGAAACTACTTTATAGGGATGCAGATTTAATTGGGTAGGTAGTCGACACCTCGACTTGTTGACTATCATTCATAACATATTTCCTTGTAAAATAATTATTGACCTTATATACGACTTTGATTTTATACAAAGACAATGTAAAAGTAGTTCTTTCGGCCTTATTAAAGAAACTGTGATGAAGTGAACTACAACTTTGCACGTAATTAATTAGTCCGCAATTCATTTACTTCTGATAGGTTGAAATATCGGCCACGTGAGTAGTGTAGTGTGTAGTTTTCAGGTAGGATTTGAGGAGCCGCTCCTACGCTCCTCAGTTGACCTTTGACCTTTGACCCGGAAGTGACCTTTGACCCGGAAGTGACCCCAACAGGAAGTGACCCTTACCGGAAGTGACGTCATCCAAGATGGCGTCTTGTCGTGCTGTTATACGGCCGGTCGTGACCTAGTGACCTTTTGACCTAGTGACCTTTTGACCTAGTGACCTTTTGACCTAGTGACCCCGCTCCTCAGTTGACCCCGCTCCTCAATTGAACCAAGATGGCGTCTTGTCGTGTTATTGTACGAGGGTTTTTAATTAAGGGTAATACATTTTGTCAGCGGTTCTAAAATTATTTTTTCCCATTATCTTACAATGATTGACACATGTCATATTATTTCTCCCATTGTTTTATAATGGTCATTATAAGGTTCAGCGGTTCTAAAATTTTATAATTATTTAATATTCATTAATTAATTGGTTACTTTTATAGTGTACTTGATAATTTTCAAAAGTAAAAGGCTTTTTTCAATAAGTTTATTGTGTTTTTTGCCTTATTTACCATCTTTTAATCGATAGTTGTCTTGTAAGGGTCATTATTAATTACTTGAAGACAATAATTGTCTTAATTTATTCTTAACTAATTAACTAATTATAATTGTTATACCCTAATTAGCTTGTAAAAAGGCGTTTTTAATTACTAAGGGCCCTAATTATTACATTTTAATCAATAATTGTCTTGTAAGAGGCACATTTACTTCTTGGGATAGAGTAATTGTATACTTAATTAATTAACTAATTATTATTTGAATAGCCATAATTAGCTTGTAAAAGGGCGTTTATTAATTACAAAGGGCCGTAATTATCACATTTTAATCAATAATTCTCTAATAACGTGCCTTATTAATAACTTGGACACAGTAATTTTCTTAATTTTATCTTAACTAATTAACTAATTTTACTTTTTATAACCATAATTAAGTTGTAAAAGGGCGTTTTTAATTACTAAGGGGCCGTAATTACCACTAATTATTTATTTTGATACATTTTTACTTACTGGGGTACAGTAATTTTCTTAATTGTATACTTGATTAATTAACAAATTATACTTTTTATATCCATAATTAACTTGTAAAGGAACGTTTTTAATTACTAAAGACCGTAATTATCACTAAATAGACCACAATTTATATACTTCTTAAACTTTTACTTACTTGGAGGCAGTATTTTTTTTTATTCTTAATTAATTAACTAATTATAGTTTTTAGTCATAATTACTATTTTTTAATTTTCTTTTAAACATAATTATTTTTAATTTGCATTGATAATCAATGTTTTGAAAGTCTAAACATATATCCTTTTACATTTTTAGAACCCCTGAGTCGCTTATTCACATCGCTGTTGACCTTTTGCCCGCAAATTTACCTGAAGCAGCTGTTTCTTTTTTATTACTCAGCGCGTCTTTTAATGACTTTTTCATCTGTTGTGTAAAATCTTTTGAGCTCGCTTCACTCGCTTTTTAATGACCTGGTGTGAAAAAGAGATAAAACTGCCCTTTCAAAGCCTGCTATGGGAGATAATTCAAGTAGCACTAAAGGTTTTTTTTCTTTACAACTTACTAGTCCCAGATATTTTTTTTTTATGTTTATTTTTTTTTTTAATCATTTGCTTTAGTTTTGGGGGTATTTTTTCTTTGTATTTCGAGTATTCGTTTTTTTTAATATTTCTCTTTTCAATTTAAAGAATTTAAATTGTTTAATCGTTAAATGCAATGTGTGACTTACTATAACATCATTATTTTTATTTTTTTTTAACTTATATATTTTACAATTTAAACGATAAGTAAATACAATTTTTACTTACTAAAACTAGTAATTTCTTAATTTTATACGAAATTAATTAACGAATTTTATTTTTTTTAAGTCATACATATCTTGTAAGGCGCGTTTTTACTTACTAAGAGGCGTATATTTCTTTAATTAATGCTTAAATTATATAAATTTTTGTTTAAATTCTTTAATAAGACACCCTTTTATTTATACTTACATAGTTAACATTTGTATCTTTTAATTATTCTTTCAATTTTAATTGATAATACATGTAAATACATTTTACTCAACTAGTTTAAAATTTTCCCTTTTAAACATACATATTTCAAATTTGAATTGATAATCATTGTTTTAAAAGCCTAAACACTAAACATTTTTAGAACTCCATGGCAAAATATAAAGTCCAGATGTTGTGAGAGTTCACAAAGTTCATTATTTTAGTGTATGCGTATTTTGAATGTGTATGTATGTGTATGCAAATAAGAGAGTTTTTTGAAAGTTACTAAAATACTTTACTACAATAGTTTATATCTTTTGAATGTATAATTGTACAATAAATGTCTCTTTATCTATTAAAAGTGAGTTTGTTAAATGGTTGTATCTTTAAATTTTTGTCGTGTAATTTTTTACTTACTAGAACTTAACATTTAAAAATTTAAGTAACTTAAGTTTTTCAAGTGGTGTCCAATATGGCGGGTCAGAAGGGGGCGGATCCAAGATGGCCGATCCGAGTGTTCCATGTGATTATTTTTGTGTAGTGTTACACGTGATTTTATCTTCGTGGTTTAATTAAAGATACCGGAAAACAAGATGGCGTCCAATGTACGTGGCATACAAGGGCAGTAACCGTGTAATTAAATTTGTATTTTTTGTATTTTTAATTAACTTTATGGTTGTAGACAAGATGATGGAAGGGGTGTATTGAAGTTGTTGAATCCACTGTTCCACATGATGATGAACCGGAAGTAAGATGGCGTCCGATTTACGTGGCATACAAGGGCAGTAACCATGTAAATACTTTTTTAAACAGTAAACAAAGAAAGTTTTAATTTTTTTTTAATTTTTATTTGCGTTCAAGTACATCAAACAGAGAATAAAACAACAACATGACTGGTAGTTTATTTATTTTTATAATATTCGATTCTTAGTGTTCAGGATTTGTAGAGCGAAAAGTGCACAAAGTGTCAAGATCCCAATGCCTGCAGGAGCACAGCCTAGGATTGTCTTAAGTGATGGCCAAGAGCTGCCATTTTTATTATCACCTCTACCAGACTTAAATTCCAAAAACCCTTCCTGTGTAAAGGAAAAGAAAGATGGAAGCTAGTTTAATATACTCTTTTATATTTAACTGTCTATAGGATGATTTTTGTTTAAAGAGTGTCTTTGTTACTCTTGTAAACCTATTACTTACCCAGTTATTATGACTATTCATCCAACCCGAGAGATGTGTATCCATATATGCTGTTAACCATTCTAGAAGATTATCTACTAAATGGTATTTCTTTAGTTGAAAACACCGAGCTGCAAATTGACCCGAAAAGTCAAACAACGCCACAATTCGTCCCCAATTTATATCCTCACAAAATATTTCTATAACGATCGATGCGAAAGTGTCATAAGCATTGTCATCAGTTATGACTAGACCATCTATTAGGTTATCAAATCTATTCTTAAATCATTCTTCAAATTCATCTTTTAGTATTCTCATAGCATTTTGAACAGAATTCGGAGTGTTGATAATACTTTCATGCCGACCATCGTTTCTCCAAGTATACCCATTGCATTGTAAACGATATTTTATCTAATCCACCGCAATGCTACGCGTATTTTCATGTCCTATAGACATATTATTTTCAATAGAACTAATAAGAATTACAAAAAGAACCGTTTTACTAAATGAAAAACCACAACACTTTTACAAAACTGAATAAGGAAGACTACATAATTTTATAAAAATTTGCTGAATAGTGGAAAAAGACCACCATCTGACAAGCAAACATTCAACGAGCAGGTGTTAAACAGCTGCCCGCTAGGTGCTGACCAAGGTAACGACTTCCTGCCCGGTGTTGAATCCATTATCGGGCCGTCGCCCGCTGTGCCAGGTAATGGCTTCCTGTCCAGATGTTATTGGATTTACCTGACCGTGGGAAAATCTAAAAGCTAACATTCCCACGACCAGGGTAATGGTTTCCTGTCCAGGTGTTAAACAGCTGCCCGCTGGGCGCTGACCAAGTTAACGACTTCCTGTCCAGATGTAATTGCACTTACCTGACCGTGAGAAAATCTAAAAGCTAACATTCCCGGGGTCACGCCAACCCTACCCGTCACAACGTTCCCATTTTCTTTTTGTCTTCTTCAATCTCTGCCTTTTTTTTTTTACTAACTTCTGATCTCTATCCCGAAAAAATTTTAAGTACAATTTCTCAAACTCTCCCTCTCTCAAAAAACTTTGTAGACAACCTTTTTTAAAATTTTTCTCTCACGCAAAAAAACTTTGTAGGACACCTTCTCAAAATCTCTCCCCAGACAAACTTTTTTAAGTACGTCTTCCCAAAATCTCTCTCTCCAGACAAACTTTTTTAAGTTCATCTTCCCAAAATCTCTCTCTCTCTCTTGACAAACTTTTTTAAGTACAACTTTTCAATCTCTCTCTCTCCTGACAACCTTTTTTAAGTTCACCTTCCCGAAATCTCTCTCTCCTGACAAACTTTTTAAAGTTCACCTTCCCAAAATCTTTTACACTCTCGACAAACTTTTTTAAGTTCACATTCCCAAAATCTTTCTCTCGACAAACTTTTTTAACTTCACCTTCCCAAAATCTTTTTCTCTTCAAACTTTTTTAAGTTCACCTTCCCAAAATCTCTTTCTCTCTCGACAAACTTTTTAAGTTCACCTTCCCAAAATCTCTTTCTCTCTCGCTTGACAAACTTTTTTTTAGTTAACCTTCCCAAAATTGCAATCTCTCCCGACAAACTTTTTAAGTTCACCTTCCCAAAATCTCTTTCTCTCTCGCTTGACAAACTTTTTTTTAGTTAACCTTCCCAAAATTGCAATCTCTCCCGACAAACTTTTTTTTTAAGTACAACGTTTCCAACTCTCTCTCTCCTGACAAACTTTTTTAAGTTCACCTTCCCAAAATCTCGATCTCTCCCGACAACTTTTTTAAGTTCACCTTCCCAAAATCTTTTACACCCTCGACAAACTATTTTAAGTTAACCTTCCCAAAATCTCTCTCTCCTGACAAACTTTTTTAAGTTCACATTCCCAAACTCGCAATCTCTCCCGACAAACTTTTTTAACTTCACCTTCCCAAAATCTTTGACACTCTCGACACACTTTTTAAGTTGAAGTTCACCTCCCCAAAATCTTTTACACTCTCGACAAACTCTGTAAGTTAACCTTCCTAAAACCTTTCACACTAGCTCTCGCTCAAAAACACTTTTTCTTAAAAGCTTTCCCACTCTCGACAAACATTTAGGACACTCTCCATGGACTTCGGTCTAACAGTATCCATCTCTCTGTCTCCAACTCTTTCTCGCCCAATCTCTTCTTCTAACAAAACTTTAAGTTAACACAATCCTAACGATCACGCATTCCTTCTTTCTGCCTTGCACAATCTCTGTATCTCTTACTTCATTCTTCTCTCAAACTCTGTCTCTCTCTTTCCTGCGTGCCATCTTTTACTTGTCTCATTCTCAGTACTTACGTTCCTTACTCTGTCTACACTTAATTCTCTCTTCGTCTCTTTTCGCTAACAAACCTTTGTGTTAACGAACCCTAACATTTACACATTCCATTTTTCTGCCTTGTTCAATCTCTGTAGGCCTATCTCTTATTTCATTCTTCTCTCAAACTCTGTCTCTCTCTCTCTCTTAAAACACTTTATTTTTACCAAACCCTAACACATATTCCACTTCACATCTTTCACTCTGTCTTTCCTTTTCTTTTTCCTGCGTACCATCTTTTACGTACTCATTTTCTGTGACGTCTTTTCTTACTCTGTCTCCAGAGCTTTCTCTGACAAAATTTTTAGTTACTCTAAGCATCTCTCTTTCTACAGCGTTCTCTCTTTCTACCTTGTTCAATCTCTACCTCCTAACTAACTTCTTCTCCTCTTTCTAAAATTGTCTTCCCTTTTATGTTTTATAACGTGCAAAGCATTTAGTACCATGGATCCTAGGGGGAAACATCCATTTACAGCTCGCATTACTGGCCCAGGCAATGTCGACAGTGGAATTGTATTAGAATGTGGTAGTACAGACTGTGATTTGTCTTCAATCATTGAGAAAATCAAAGGAGACATCACTTGTGTTGTATTATTGAATGAAGATGAAATGCAGGTAAGATACTAGTTATCTTATATATTACAATCACTCATTCTATATAGAATATTAGTGCGTACTACTCTCATTCTACTCAAATAATAATAATTTACTTTCGATGTCTTGTGTAGAAACTTGTGGATGCGGATACTGAAGGGCTAGTTCAGAGCCTTGGCAGATCTACGAAAGTCATCAAATCTATGCAGGAATCTTGTCAGCGCCAAGGCTCTGAACTAGCCCTTCAGTATCCGCATCCACAAGTTTCTACACAAGACATCGAAAGTAAATTATTATTATTTGAGTAGAATGAGAGTAGTACGCACTAATATTCTATATAGAATGAGTGATTGTAATATATAAGATAACTAGTATCTTACCTGCATTTCATCTTCATTCAATAATACAACACAAGTGATGTCTCCTTTGATTTTCTCAATGATTGAAGACAAATCACAGTCTGTACTACCACATTCTAATACAATTCCACTGTCGACATTGCCTGGGCCAGTAATGCGAGCTGTAAATGGATGTTTCCCCCTAGGATCCATGGTAATAAATGCTTTGCACGTTATAAAACATAAAAGGGAAGACAATTTTAGAAAGAGGAGAAGAAGTTAGTTAGGAGGTAGAGATTGAACAAGGTAGAAAGAGAGAACGCTGTAGAAAGAGAGATGCTTAGAGTAACTAAAAGTTTTGTCAGAGAAAGCTCTGGAGACAGAGTAAGAAAAGACGTCACAGAAAATGAGTACGTAAAAGATGGTACGCAGGAAAAAGAAAAGGAAAGACAGAGTGAAAGATGTGAAGTGGAATATGTGTAGGGTTTGGTAAAAATAAAGTGTTTTTAGAGAGAGAGAGAGACAGAGTTTGAGAGAAGAATGAAATAAGAGATAGGCCTACAGAGATTAAACAAGGCAGAAAAATGGAATGTGTAAATGTTAGGGTTCGTTAACACAAAGGTTTGTTAACGAAAAGAGACGAAGAGAGAATTAAGTGTAGACAGAGTAAGGAACGTAAGTACTGAGAATGAGACAAGTAAAAGATGGCACGCAGGAAAGAGAGAGACAGAGTTTGAGAGAAGAATGAAGTAAGAGATACAGAGATTGTGCAAGGCAGAAAGAAGGAATGCGTGATCGTTAGGATTGTGTTAACTTAAAGTTTTGTTAGAAGAAGAGATGGGGCGAGAAAGAGTTGGAGACAGAGAGATGGATACTGTTAGACCGAAGTCCATGGAGAGTGTCCTAAATGTTTGTCGAGAGTGGGAAAGCTTTTAAGAAAAAGTGTTTTTAAGCGAGAGCTAGTGTGAAAGGTTTTGGGAAGGTTAACTTAAAGAGTTTGTCGAGAGTGTAAAAGATTTTGGGGAGGTGAACTTCAACTTAAAAAGTGTGTCGAGAGTGTCAAAGATTTTGGGAAGGTGAAGTTAAAAAAGTTTGTCGGGAGAGATTGCGAGTTTGGGAATGTGAACTTAAAAAAGTTTGTCAGGAGAGAGAGATTTTGGGAAGGTTAACTTAAAATAGTTTGTCGAGGGTGTAAAAGATTTTGGGAAGGTGAACTTAAAAAAGTTTGTCAGGAGAGAGAGAGTTGGAAACGTTGTACTTAAAAAAAAAGTTTGTCGGGAGAGATTGCAATTTTGGGAAGGTTAACTAAAAAAAAGTTTGTCAAGCGAGAGAGAAAGAGATTTTGGGAAGGTGAACTTAAAAAGTTTGTCGGGAGAGATTGCAATTTTGGGAAGGTTAACTAAAAAAAAGTTTGTCAAGCGAGAGAGAAAGAGATTTTGGGAAGGTGAACTTAAAAAGTCTGTCAAGAGAGAAAGAGATTTTGGGAAGGTGAACTTAAAAAAGTTTGAAGAGAGAAAGATTTTGGGAAGGTGAAGTTAAAAAAGTTTGTCGAGAGAAAGATTTTGGGAATGTGAACTTAAAAAAGTTTGTCGAGAGTGTAAAAGATTTTGGGAAGGTGAACTTAAAAAAGTTTGTCAGGAGAGAGAGATTTCGGGAAGGTGAACTTAAAAAGGTTGTCAGGAGAGAGAGAGATTGAAAAGTTGTACTTAAAAAAGTTTGTCAAGAGAGAGAGAGAGATTTTGGGAAGATGAACTTAAAAAAGTTTGTCTGGAGAGAGAGATTTTGGGAAGACGTACTTAAAAAAGTTTGTCTGGGGAGAGATTTTGAGAAGGTGTCCTACAAAGTTTTTTTGCGTGAGAGAAAAATTTTAAAAAAGGTTGTCTACAAAGTTTTTTGAGAGAGGGAGAGTTTGAGAAATTGTACTTAAAATTTTTTCGGGATAGAGATCAGAAGTTAGTAAAAAAAAAAAGGCAGAGATTGAAGAAGACAAAAAAAAAGTGGGAACGTTGTGACGGGTAAGGTTGGCGTGACCCTGGGAATGTTAGCTTTTAGATTTTCTCACGGTCAGGTAAGTGCAATTACATCTGGACAGGAAGTCGTTAACTTGGTCAGCGCCCAGTGGGCAGCTGATTAACACCTGGACAGGAAACCATTACCCTGGTCGTGGGAATGTTAGCTTTTAGATTTTCCCACGGTCAGGTAAATCCAATAACATCTGGACAGGAAGCCATTACCTGGCACAGCGGGCGACGGCCCGATAATGGATTCAACACCGGGCAGGAAGTCGTTACCTTGGTCAGCACCTAGCGGGCAGCTGTTTAACACCTGCTCGTTGAATGTTTGCTTGTCAGATGGTGGTCTTTTTCCACTATTCAGCAAATTTTTATAAAATTATGTAGTCTTCCTTATTCAGTTTTGTAAAAGTGTTGTGGTTTTTCGTTTAGTAAAACGGTTCTTTTTGTAATTCTTATTAGTTCTATTGAAAATAATATGTCTATAGGACATGAAAATACGCGTAGCATTGCGATGGATTACATAAAATATCGTTTACAATGCAATGGGTGTACTTGGAGAAACGATGGTCGGCATGAAAGTATTATCAACACTCCGAATTCTGTTCAAAATGCTCTGAGAATACTAGGAGATGAATTTGAAGAACGATTTAAGAATAGATTTGATAACCTAATAGATGGTCTAGTCATAACTGATGACAATGCTTATGACACTTTCGCATCGATCGTTATAGAAATATTTTGTGAGGATATAAATTGGGGAGGAATTGTGGCGTTGTTTGACTTTTCGGGTCAATTTGCAGCTCGGTGTTTTCAACTAAAGAAATACCATTTAGTAGATAATCTTCTAGAATGGTTAACAGCATATATGGATACACATCTCTCGGGTTGGATGAATAGTCATAATAACTGGGTAAGTAATAGGTTTACAAGAGTAACAAAGACACTCTTTAAACAAAAATCATCCTATAGACAGTTAAATATAAAAGAGTATATTAAACTAGCTTCCATCTTTCTTTTCCTTTACACAGGAAGGATTTTTGGAATTTAAGTCTGGTAGAGGTGAGAATAAAAATGGCAGCTCTTGGCCATCACTTAAGACAATCCTAGGCTGTGCTGCTGCAGGCATTGGGATCTTGACACTTTGTGCACTTTTCGCTCTACAAATCCTGAACACTGAGAATCGAATATTATAAAAATAAATAAACTACCAGTCATGTTGTTGTTTTATTCTCTGTTTGATGTACTTGAACGCAAATAAAAATTTAAAAAAAAATAAAATTTTCTTTGTTTACTGTTTAAAAAAGTATTTATATGGTTACTGCCCTTGTATGCCACGTAAATCGGACGCCATCTTACTTCCGGTTCATCATCATGTGGAACAGTGGAGTCAACAACTTCAATACACCCCTTCCATCATCTTGTCTACAACCATAAAGTTAATTAAAAATACAAAAAATACAAATTTAATTACACGGTTACTGCCCTTGTATGCCACGTACATTGGACGCCATCTTGTTTTCCGGTATCTTTAATTAAACCACGAAGATAAAATCACGTGTAACACTACACAAAAATAATCACATGGAACACTCGGATCGGCCATCTTGGATCCGCCCCCTTCTGACCCGCCATATTGGACACCACTTGAAAAACTTAAGTTACTTAAATTTTTAAATGTTAAGTTCTAGTAAGTAAAAAATTACACGACAAAAATTTAAAGATACAACCATTTAACAAACTCACTTTTAATAGATAAAGAGACATTTATTGTACAATTATACATTCAAAAGATATAAACTATTGTAGTAAAGTATTTTAGTAACTTTAAAGAACTCTCTTATTTGCATACACATACATACACATTCAAAATACGCATACACTAAAATAATGAACTTTGTGAACTCTCACAACATCTGGACTTTATATTTTGCCATGGAGTTCTAAAAATGTTTAGTGTTTAGGCTTTTAAAACAATGATTATCTATTCAAATTTGAAATATGTATGTTTAAAAGGGAAAATTTTAAACTAGTTGAGTAAAATGTATTTACATGTATTATCAATTAAAATTGAAAGAATAATTAAAAGATACAAATGTTAACTATGTAAGTATAAATAAAAGGGTGTCTTATTAAAGAATTTAAACAAAAAAGTATATAATTTAAGCATTAATTAAAGAAATATACGCCTCTTAGTAAGTAAAAACGCGCCTTACAAGATATGTATGACTTAAAAAAAATAAATTTCGTTAATTAATTTCGTATAAAATTAAGAAATTACTAGTTTTAGTAAGTAAAAATTGTATTTACTTATCGTTTAAATTGTAAAATATATAAGTTAAACAAAATAAAAATAATGATGTTATAGTAAGTCACACATTGCATTTAACGATTAAACAATTTAAATTCTTTAAATTGAAAAGAGAAATATTAAAAAAAACGAATACTCGAAATACAAAGAAAAAATACCCCCAAAACTAAAGCAAATGATTAAAAAAAAAAAAACATAAAAAAAAAATATCTGGGACTAGTAAGTTGTAAAGAAAAAAAACCTTTAGTGCTACTTGAATTATCTCCCATAGCAGGCTTTGAAAGGGCAGTTTTATCTCTTTTTCACACCAGGTCATTAAAAAGCGAGTGAAGCGAGCTCAAAAGAGTTTACACAACAGATGAAAAAGTCATTAAAAGACGCGCTGAGTAATAAAAAAGAAACAGCTGCTTCAGGTAAATTTGCGGGCAAAAGGTCAACAGCATTGTGAATAAGCGACTCAGGGGTTCTAAAAATGTTTAAGGATATATGTTTAGACTTTCAAAACATTGATTATCAATGCAAATTAAAAATAATTATGTTTAAAAGAAAATTAAAAAATAGTAATTATGACTAAAAACTATAATTAGTTAATTAATTTAGAATTTAAAAAAATACTGCCTCCAAGTAAGTAAAAGTTTAAGAAGTATATAAAATGTGGTCTATTTAGTGATAATTACGGTCTTTAGTAATTAAAAACGTTCCTTTACAAGTTAATTATGGATATAAAAAGTATAATTAGTTAATTAATCAAGTATAAAATTAAGAAAATTACTGTACCCCAGTAAGTAAAAATGTATCAAAATAAATAATTAGTGGTAATTACGGCCCCTTAGTAATTAAAAACGCCCTTTTACAACTTAATTATGGTTATAAAAAGTAAAATTAGTTAATTAGTTAAGATAAAATTAAGAAAATTACTGTGTCCAAGTTATTAATAAGGCACGTTATTAGAGAATTATTGATTAAAATGTGATAATTACGGCCCTTTGTAATTAATAAACGCCCTTTTACAAGCTAATTATGGCTATTCAAATAATAATTAGTTAATTAATTAAGTATACAATTACTCTATCCCAAGAAGTAAATGTGCCTCTTACAAGACAATTATTGATTAAAATGTAATAATTAGGGCCCTTAGTAATTAAAAACGCCTTTTTACAAGCTAATTAGGGTATAACAATTATAATTAGTTAATTAGTTAAGAATAAATTAAGACAATTATTGTCTTCCAGTAATTAATAATGACCCTTACAAGACAACTATCGATTAAAAGATGGTAAATAAGGCAAAAAACACAATAAACTTATTGAAAAAAGCCTTTTACTTTTGAAAATTATCAAGTACACAATAAAAGTAACCAATTAATTAATTAATATTAAATAATTATAAAATTTTAGAACCGCTGAACCTTATAAGGACCATTATAAAACAATGGGAGAAATAATATGACATGTGTCAATCATTGTAAGACAATGGGAAAATCAATCATTGTAAGACAATGGGAAAAAATAATTTTAGAACCGCTGACAAAATGTATTACCCTTAATTAAAAACCCTCGTACAATAACACGACAAGACGCCATCTTGGTTCAATTGAGGAGCGGGGTCAACTGAGGAGCGGGGTCACTAGGTCAAAAGGTCACTAGGTCACGACCGGCCGTATAACAGCACGACAAGACGCCATCTTGGATGACGTCACTTTGGTAAAGGTCACTTCCGGTTGGGGTCACTTCCGGGTCAAAGGTCGCTTCCGGGTCAAAGGTCAAAGGTCAACTGAGGAGCGTAGGAGCGGCTCCTCAAATCCTACCTGAAAACTACACACTACACTACTCACGTGTGAAGAAATATAGCTGGCAGCTCCTTGTTTTTTTAGATAAGCGACAATAACGACTTCCCACTTGGAGATAATCGGACCATTTCATTGATTGAAAAAAACATATTTGTTTGAAAATGGAGAAAAAAAAGTAAAAAAGATTAAATTAAAATTAGAACAAAATATACATCTTTCTGATTCCCTGTTTGGGTTGTTCTGTAAAAAAGAAAATTCAGAGAAGTCTAAACAGAAGTTTTGTATTGGAAAATACAGATACACATTTCCATTGGTTTGGATCCAGAAATGGAAAACTTTAGGCAGCCTGTTTTCGTCATTTAAGACAGCGCTATTGGCTGCGCACGGAAAAAAAACACATTTCTCCTTTTTCTTGTGACCATCCAACATGGAATTTCCAGGAGAGACTGTGTTGAAGAGTGCGGCATCCTCTACGGCACATACTTCGGTATGAGCTCTTTGAGATATGCAGGTGCTGTGCCTTCCACGCATCCATAGGTGAGGGAAATAATCTTATAGTCGATGCGCTTCGCCACAGGAAGCCAGTGGAGTTCTTTGAGAACTGGGGGTGATATAGTCATGCTTCTTTACTCGTGACACAATGCGTGCAGCAGTATTCTGAACTTTCTGAATACTTTCCAGCTCTTTCTGGGATAACCCCCACAGACAACTGTTACAATAGTCTATTCTTGACTGTATTGTAGCAACAGCAAAAGCAGTGACTGTTTTTCTATTAATTAGAGGTCGCTGCTGACCCAGGGCACGAAGATGGAAGGATCATGCCCTAACCACAGAACTGTTGTGTGGACCCATTGTTAATTTATTGTCAATGATAAAGCCCAGGTCTCTGACAGTGTTGGACAAAAAGATATCAGATGCCCCTACATCAATAGATGGAATATCCAATTTCCAATGATTGAAGTCTGAGCCGTACATAATTGCTCAGTCTTGTCGTCATTTAGTTTGAGTCATCCACGCTTAACCGCTAGACAGCAGTCTTCCGCTGCATTAACAGCGGCAGCACAAGCATTATGATCAGGTTGGAAGCTCATGTACAGCTGGGTATCATCCGCATATAGTTTGCGAGATAATCCTTGGCTATCAATTATTCTGCCCCAAAACCAAAAAAACAAATAGAGAGATAGATAAAGAGAGAGAGAGAGAAAGAGAGACAGAGAGAGAGAGAGAGAGAAAGAGAGAGAGAGAAAAAAAGAGAGACAGACAGAGAGACAGAAAGAGAGAGAGAGAAAGAGAGACAGAGAGAGAGAGTAAGAGAAATAGAGAGAGAAACAGAGAGAGAGAAAGAGAGAGAGAAAATAAGAGAGACAGAAAGACAGAAATAGAGAGAGAAAGAGAGACAGAAAGAGAGAGAGAAAGAGAGTGACAGAGAGAGAGAACGAGAGAGAGAGAGAAATAGAGAGAGAGAGAAAGAGAGAGAAAGAGAGAGAAAAAGAGAGAGAGAGAGAACACAAACACACAAACGCAAACATACACACAAGATCCAAATTATGCAGCACGCTTAGTATTTAGCTATTGAGCTTGCTATTCAAAGATAGTCTTTTACGTAGTGTAAATGTGTTCGTTTTTTTTCAAATATGTTTAGAATAGAATATAAAATCTATAAAAATTGTGTGGTTCTTAATGTCAACAGGGAAACCCAAAGTAAACTTATAATTTTAGTTTTTTTTATTTGTTTGTGAACTTTTCCTTAGAGAACAGATGTTCTGCTAACATCACTAGCTGTTTTAAAAACAATCTTTTTGAATGCCAGTGTTATAGTTATAACCCTTGCAGGTATGTTAACTTGATGTAACGAAATGTTCCAATGGGATTATGTGCTATGCAAAGCTCTTACACACAATTTAGAGATTACTTACAAAAAATTAAAGTATTTAGATAAAGTTACCTTACAGGTTTTTATGGAATTTATTCAGTAATCTCCCTTTGATCGAGTTGTTGTTGTACATATGGTTCGTAATTCGTATACATATGTTAAGCATGTCCTTTGTTTTGGAATACAATAGTTAAAACATAAATATTAAATCATAATAACAGGGCGGAAAAGAAACATTATTTTAAGGGAATAAGTTATACATGTGTATACATTGTAATTGTCTTGCATGCAGTTTTACGGCCATTCCTAGATCTTAGTCAGAACAGTTTTTCTCAGTTAAGCTGTACAAAAATCATCTAAAATTATTTTTTCGTTCTCTTTATTATTATCTCAAGGCACATTATGCTGTAATGTTTTAACACAATTTCAATTCATTAGTTATTTCCCTTTTTACCACTATCCAACCTAAGACATTAGTTTTGTATGTTGATTTTATGATTAAACGACACATTTTTCGTTCCCCATATTTTTTGTTAAATGTGCATAATGTGGCGTGAGAGTTCTTTATATTTTAAAGATATTCAAAAACTGTGACAGTATTCACAACGCTAGTGCACACAGAAATCAATGTTCGTATAATCAGAATAAAACCAGTTGAGATTTAATAATAATAACTTGAACTTAACTATTAGAAGAATAAAAGAATGACAATGTCAATATTAAATAATATACATTAAAACCACACACAGTGCATCAACACAACGTTCCTTTATCATAGACTGCCATCCGCCATTTATTCCCAGCGACAACTAATCTACCATGACGTCACTTCCTCAACTCACAACAAGTCATTCTTCGGGACATACGGTTTAGAGATTACTATAAACAAAACACTCAAATATCTGACAACAAAATAATACACGAATGAACAATGCATCACATAAAGGAGCTCACAACAAATACAGTAATACGTTATAGCCGGACAACGCTCTGTGACACATAACATCGTGATATTGTTCTGAAAAGCATTCGAAAACCCAGGTATGTTTTAAAACACTTTTACTAGTTTCTTTTGAAATTATAACACAATGGTAAATCTAGAGCACTACACTTAGTCTAATCACATTTTTTTTTTAAGTTTCAATCCTACAAATCTAGTTCTGTATAAATTTAGAATACAAAATAATGATATACTGTTTTAAAATTAATGTCAGAACATCTTAAGTATTCAACACAAGTCTTTATTCTGAATAACACTAACACCAAACACACACCAAGTAGTAGATAAGGTCACAACAGTCGAATTGGTGAATACTTGGGTAACAACATAGTGTGGCATCACTCTCACAAGACAATTTATACAAGGGAAACAACAAAGAGTTATAATGATTACAACAGGTTTTTTATCAACATTAAACAATAAACATCTTGTGGCATCGACACATCTTTATTCTCATTTGATGAAGTCAGATGTCCGAAGTTGCTTTGTTTTTCATAAGAGCTAGTAAGTCGTTTGGTAAACTGTTAAATAAAGGAATAAAAAATGATAGTTTTAAACACCTTGTTTGTTTTTTTTTTGTAAATTTTAACAAAGAAAATCATAGGCTTACATTTGTATCTACATTTCTTTTTAAAATGTTTGAACTAAGTGATTCTTTAGTCCATTCATTTCTGCTGTATTCTAAACTGAATGTAATATATTTATTCAAATACTGATGGTGAAATGAGAGTGACCAAATTGTAATAAAATAAAATATTAATAATTTTGTCTTGGTCAGTAAATATAGACTTACTTCATTAGACATATTTACCGGTAATTGTCTTGGTGAGTAAATATATACTTAGTTCATTTGATTTAAGAATTTCCAAAGTATGTAAGTTGAATACATATTACAAAATTATAAATTTCATTTAGTTATAAACTGGCATTAGAAAAGAATAAAACTTACATTAAGGCCTTTCTTAACCGGGCCGAACCCTAGGTTCGCACACCAGGTCGTCGATCCTACCCGAACCGTTCTCAGTATTAACCTGCCGATCTTGGGTTGGCGATCTCGGGTTGGAATGGATCGCAAACCATGGTTGGAGGTTTGCACGTCGTGTTGAGCAAACCTAGACTGAACATGGCCTTCTTTTGAGCAGAAAGGCGCAGAAAGGCGAGAATGCATAGTTGCGGTAATCAACATGGCGGAACTGTACTTAAACGATGATGAGACCAGAGCATTCATTACTTTGTGGGAGCAGTTCCCACAATTGTGAAACCCATAAGATAAAAAATACAAGAGCCGATAGGCAAGAAATCTAGCCCTCCCCCCCCCCCCCCCCAAATATTACATAAGGTAAAGTTGCCTTGCGTTTGCGTCAAAAGCAGGATCGGTCTTGTTAAGATAGCAAACCCCGATCTGCGATCTCGCAGAAAGGTTCAGGGTTTGTATTCGTACACGTGACTATGGTTTGCAAACTAGATCGCCGATCTCAGCTTCGGCCCGGTTAAGAAAGGCCTTAAACGTTTCTCTTATAAAGTATATTGACTTAAATTTGCATGATTTAAAAATAAAAAAAAGATGCCAAAGCTTACATGCTACGTAATCTAGAAGTCACTAAATGTACCCTAAAATTGTAGTAGCTATACTATCATTATGAGTATAAAGTCATACAACATTTTTACTCTACCTAAATGATTTAGATAAACAAAACACAAAGGATTAAAATGTATGTATTATTATCGTTCAGAATGCTCAAGATGTAAGCAAAATAAAAATGTATCTAAGACAGCCCCGGTGGTAAAACTAAAATGGAGCGGCGAGTCTGACACTAAAATATACGAAATGCTCAGTTATCTGACACATATAATATTAGATATTATTAAATGTAATTTAGATTGCAAGAATAGCTAATAATAGTAGTATCTAAAATACATGTTACTTACTTAATTTTTTTTTTCATAGATCAATCATTATTTAGCAAAACTAATTATAAATAATATAATTGTCATTTATATAGAGGGGACTTTTCTATGTATTAGTCTCACCCTAATGTCAGCTAAAAAAGAAGTGTCTAAGAGCTTCATATTAAAACTTGCAGACATTAAAGAGAACAATGAAATACTTACCTTTCAATGAAAACAGATTCTTGTTTCAGAAAAAGTAGTCGAAAAAAAAAATTATATAAACGGAAACTCAAGTTCAAAGAAAGGTATCAGATAAAAACGTAAAAAGGTACTTTCGATATTTTCATTGACAAGTCTTAATTAGGCGTGACCTTTTGAACTGGTGTGATCGTAAACTTCCGGTTCTATTTTTAAATGTTTAATTATTTTTAGCATTTCCGTAAACAAAAAAAAAACATGCTTTTGCTGGTTATTGACAGTTGACGGCTATTTCAAGTCTTTTAGAATTATACAAAGGATACAATATTTGTTATGAGGAATCCGTTTTTAATTAACATCAAAAGTGTGTAGGCGATAATCAATACTCAAGTGTTAGTCACATGTAGCTTGTTTATAAAATAAATTAGTCAAGAGTTGCGTTTTCCTGGTTATTAAAAACAAAATTCGTAGATTCATTAAAACGAATAACAAAAATGATTTTGCATTAAGTAATAAGTTTGATATTATAAAAAGGTGATTATTCCCTTCTGACTTTCACAATGCATTGTTTTCTTTTGTAAACATGTTTTGGAAATGAAAGAAATTTTAATCCCCAACAAATGTTCGTACAACCAGTAACCCAGCACACAGACATGTTTCGAATAAAATGATCGAATTCGACCGGAAATGTTTTTTCTTGTGAAGTTTTATGCATGCATACACGTTAAGACTTGTCACTGACATAAATCTCTATGTTTTTGCGTATATATGCATCATTTTTACTCCCTTTCTATTCACTTGTATTTTCTGTCTGTCTGCTTGCTTGCTTGCTTGGATGTTTGTTAGCAAGATTTCGCATCGATTTTTTCGACCACTTCCCGTCGTCCAATCGAGCTGAAACTTTGGTCGCTTACTTGTCCAGACTAACAATACATTCTGTCAAATTTTCAGCATCATAGCCTTTGGAATAGGTACTAATACCTTCGACCAATTTGGGAATCGAAGAAAATGGACACATGGCTGCCTCTACCGGAAGAGACGAAAGTAAATAAACTTTTCGGATATGTTCGTTTTTTACGAAATAAATAGAATGAAAACTACACAATATAGCCGAAACAAAGCGAGTCATCTTTTTATGTTCTTTGCGGGTCAATGCTTGAAAAAAAAAAAAGGATGCACAAAATTTTAGTGTGGAAATTCGAAAGGTATGATATCACTTATATTTATTTTAATCTATCAAAATATAAATTAAATATAAACTTTGTTTACAAAGAAAGGGAGTATAATGAAAACTGTGTTTTTATGGGTTAGTTTATTATGTGTTTAGTGTATTCGTAAATTTGTCAATGTGTTTTGTGTAAAATTGTATATAGCTATTTGTTTTACTAAGATGTCAATCACAGTCTGTTTTGTGAAAACTTACATCTGTTTGGGTCTCGTGTTTATGTCCATTTCACTTTGAGTTTCGTTTAAATGCCTGACTTTCAATATGTCCTACATATGTCAATCTCTCCGTAAATTCACTAAACATGTTATACGATATTATGAAGAGATACGCTATATAAAGGGACTTCCCCATATATTAATATTTATCTCTAGCAAAGTTCATAATAGTATTTCGTCTATGTCTACTAATTCCACTGTAAAAGTAAGGGTTCATTTGAATTGCTTCATTATGTTCTTCGGGTAAATGAGTACTTACGTATTTAAACATGATTAAATACGTTATCCTCATTGAATTTAATATATTTAGCACCTTACATAAGCCCGCATGCAATTGTTAATACTAATTAGTCAAGCGTGTTAATTTAAAACATGGTAAAAGAAAACGTTAAAGATTTAAATTAATTTTTGACATTTATAGTAAACAACTAGTCTGTATTAGCGTAATCTAACAAACATACAGAAGTCAATACTGGGCTTGGGAAGGAGAGTTCTTCAGTTTTTGAAGGTATGAAGTAAATTGTGTGGCCATAACGATTCGCAACTGGCTTAATGTTCCATAACTACATGCAATGTTAGAGTTCGATAGACACATGGACATCTTACAATTGTGGGTAAGATACTAGACTTGTACCCGATACTGGCATTACGTCGCTTTTGACAAGCGTGTCCAATTGTATGTCGTGATAAATTGCACGTTTTTTTTTTCAACTTTTAAAAACAAAACAGTGCTAAACAAAACTATACTCAATGAATTTATGCTAAATAAATCTACACTAAAAAAATATATACTCAATCAAATCTATTCTAAACAAATACATTCTAAGCAAATCAATTCTAAATAATTATAATCAAATCTATACTATACAAATACATACTTTAAAAATGTATACTAAACAAATATATTCCAATTATATATATATACGAAACAAATA
The DNA here is from genome assembly GCA_949126835.1 of Anisus vortex. NCBI lineage: Eukaryota > Metazoa > Mollusca > Gastropoda > Planorbidae > Anisus > Anisus vortex. The sequence continues at coordinate 12,193,616 of OX421493.1, forward strand.
TATTCTAAACAAATCGATAAGAAACAACTTTGTACTAAACAACTGTTTACACATATAGTCTCTCTATTTTTTTTTTAAGTCCCTACTTACAATGTGTACAGCACTCATCAGTAAATCCAACTGGACATCCAGATGGACATTGGCCGGTGCTAAACAGGCAACCATCCGTTTGGTTCAAACAATTACTTTTTCTGTTACAGTCTACTATGTATCTAGGTATTTCTGTACACTGTATCTCTGAGGAAAAAAAAACACAAGTTGGCGAATTAAGTTGGGTTTCCGGTAGAGGGGAAAAACTCATTAAATTACCACAGCTAGATAAAACTCAATGTGTTTTTATCTGTTACTCAAACACAAATATACTAGCAAATATTAACAACTGACAATAGTAACGCTAATAGTTCAATCACTAAACCGAGAAACACTAGAGGACAGAGAGGCAAAGAGTAAAGTAGTAATAATACACAAGGAATTGAAATATAATTTAGAGGTACAACACAATAACAATCTGTTGCAATAATCAAATAAACATATAGACAAAATCACTTTCCTTATCCATTATACGAGAACAAATGCATAAAAGTAATATTGCCTCCTGAGTGGCATCCGCGCATGGAATGGGTAGCCTGAACAAACCAAGAAAACCAGTAGCTTAACAACATTTAAAATACTAAGAAACATGCATGACTAAACTCAGACCACGGCTAAGCGTAGGACACAATAATAATCTTTATAGAAGGAACGTCTATAATGTAAAAGATGGGATACAAATCGATACAAATACAAGAAAACAATGAAAAACTTATAAAAAAAAAGGTTTATATGTTAAAGTTTAATAAACTTTTCATTGGACTTATTCAGTAATTTATTTAATAGGTGGCTTGATGGTGCAAACCAATCAATTTTTGTCCTACTGGCAGAACAAAATCAAATTTCGTAATCTATATACATAACGTAGACTGTGTGTGTGGATTTCGTTCTCCATTGGTTAATTCAAAGACACGTGATCTTACTGTCTCATATTTTAATTTTGCGATTTCGCTTCCGTTATGAGTCCTCTCTAGCCGAGTGGTTAGCGTATCCGACAGCCATGAGTGCGACCTGGGTTTGACTCTCTATTGATACCTTTTTTTGTTTTTATTTCCATTAATGTTATTTAAAAAAAGCATTGTAAAAAATGCCAGGGCTTAAAGCTTTCCTAAAATGTGTTCAGTTAGTAAATTATAAAAAATATATTTTAGGCACATGCGGGAGACTGTTGTTCGATTCTCAGCCAGGGATAATCAACATTTATTTGTTAAAATAAAAAGCCCCCTTTTTTAACCCAATTACAATTATTTATTATAATTACTTTGTTAAATGTTTTCAGAAAATAAAAGAGTCTATATTTTTCTATATAGAAAAATATTTTAACTATATATTCAATGAAGTTTATAAAATGTTTACCCGTAACTTGTATAGGCCTATTTAAGGTAATCCCCCGACCAACGCCGGGGAATTCAGCTTGTCATAAATAAAATAGAAATACAGCAGTTGTGTAGCTGACATCCCCATAATAAAAATGGAACCTTAAAAAAAAAACAAAAAAAAACAACTTTGTGTGCTTACGTTATTGCCTTTTACTCAAATTTTTAACTAATACAGATTGCAACCAGCGCAAAACCCTGGATATGCCACTTATATAGGCTACATTAGTTAAAATTGGGTAGCATATTCCAGACGAGTTCATTAAAACGTATAATGCATTTATTTATCTTAGTTTAGCCATCTCAATTATCCACGTTAGATCGGTTGGTTTATATACATATGATCATAGACTAGATATTAATAGTCTATGATATCATTTATTGTTAATAATATATGTAAAAACAATCTTTATAATTAGTGGGTAATGATTTCAACAGTAAAGCTATATCCTTCCTTAAAAATGTGCAGTGTCAAGCGCTATTGTCATTATTAGAAAACAATCAATCAAAAAGTTAATTAAGATTTGGATTTACAAATAAAATAACAAAATGTCATGATAGAAATTAAATTACTTTTGTTTGTTTTTTATGAAAAAATATTTTATTTTGCACCTTGAAACAGAGGAACTTCACAGAGCTCAAGTATAACTCCCGTAGTAGACACATTTGAATATATTTCATTATATGGTATCAGCTGGATGGTTTCGTTATTTCTCATGTACATGAAGGTCAGATGACCAGAGTTATTAAAGCTGTAAACTTCACTGTTGTTGTATTTTACCAATCTGACTAATTGATCATGGACATCTATTCTTTTGAACACTGGAAATGATGATTTGGTTTTGAGCATATTATTACAACTCAGCTTTTATATAATCACATAAACAATAATTATACTACAAACAATATTTGCTTTAAAAAATTGACATGCTTGTGAAAGATCTTTAAATTGTACAGTTTTATATGTTGAAGTGTTTATGTGCAAATTAATTTACATTTCAACCAAATTACACAAGTATTGTAATTGATATTAATTTAGGGAATCAAATAGATACGGTGCTAAGTCTGCCTTTGCCATAATTCTGGGATGCCCTGCACTCACATGTCAGAGATGCAAGATGTCTAGAAATTAATAAAACAATAATAATTTAACACTGATGGGACTCCAGGACCACAGCAAACAATAGGCTCCAGGACCACAGCAAACAATAGGCTCCAGGACCACAGCAAACAATAGGCTCCAGGACCACAGCAAACAATAGGCTCCAGGACCACAGCAAACAATAGGCTCCAGGACCACAGCAAACAATAGGCTACTGATCTGGCTTGAACCCATCCCAAACCGTGCCGTTTTTCGAGCTCAAAGTGCCAAAGAATGATGATTGGTGACAAATTCTAACCAATGATAAAAAAAACAGCAGCGAATTTGATTATTAGATATAAAAATAAATCACGTCAATTCGTGTCATCTTTGAATGAGTATCGACAATTTCTAGAGAAATTTTAAACACATACAAGATATACATTAAAAAAACGAAACAAAAAATACAGTAAATGCAGTTGTGAAAAAAAAATATCGAATAATTTACTATATTGACTGAAAATAATATCCTTGTTGTTTACGTCGGCATTAGTCGTATTAACTAGAGAAGCAGTGCAGTTATATCCATTGGTACTCTCTTCAACAGCTTTGTAAAATCGGCTTGACCATAAAGTCGATGTATTCCCAGCAGGTGGCCCCAATTCATCATCGAGTCCTGTTTAATATACGTTACAAAGAAAACTTGCAGTTCTAGTAAAAAAAAAAAATAACAACATAATTTTATTATCCAAACTCTGTTAACTGTTCTTTTTCGGTGAACTGCTAATGGAGCCACAATCTAGATTTTAAGCCTATGAAGTAAATGTATGTTCCCTCTGTACGCAATCATGTTGTGCATTCCTAACAAAAGGTTAAGACCCAGGTGAGCCGCATTCAGCCCCATCGTCCGTAGAATTCAGGTGGAGCTATGTGCATAAAGCCTTATATATGTGTCTAAGGTGTATGACTTGAAAAGCATAAGTTAATATTACATAAACTTCAACAAGTTGTTTAATTAAACACAAAAGGCTTTAAGTGTAGGAATCAACAATGCAGTTTTCAATTTAATTGTTTTTCTGTGTATACACACAATAAGCAATAATTTTTTGTTTAAATTTACAATGTTAGGTTAGTTCATATAGAATAATTACTGTCACTCAATGCAAATAATTCATTAGTTTTAATACTAAGTTATATTGGTTTACCTCCATTAACCCAGACATCTTCAACTGGCATACGATCATCTGTATCGATGATTAGTGAATTAATCAGCATCACAGTATCACATTGAACGGTGTACATGTAGTTGTCCCTTACAGTGACTATGGACTTTTCACAGAGCTCCCAGAAACCATTTTTACTAAATAAGATGCTGATTTGTTTGTTCACACCTGCATATGAATGAGTTTTTAAAAGATGTTCTGATGTAGAGAAATTAAATTAATCATTGTAGCAACATTTATAAGTAATCAGTGTTATTAGCCTACAATGGATTAAAATATTGACACAGCACACATTCATCAGACATCTTTAGTCTTTTCATATAATTTAATTGAAGAACTTCATACACAATACAAAAACATTGTTTTTATCAGATATGATTTTTTTTAATTCTACAAAATGAAAATAAAATTGTTTCAAAAGTAAATAGCACATCTTTTCATGATAAATAATATTACATCCTTCGTTATGCTCAGTGCTCTCTATTTCCACAATTCAGTTGCAGATCTTGGGTTGGGAAAACAATAAAATAATAATAGAGTAACTTCTGTTTGTGTCCAACAACTGTGGAAGCTGATTATTTACTACAATGAGGAGCGTAGTACATTAGAAGGCTACAGGCTTCGTAATTAAAACTCCAATATTATCTTATTTTTTACATCTTATACATTACAGATGCTCCTTCTATAGAGAGAATTTTGCGTCCGACGCTCATCCGTGGTCCGAGTCTAGTCTTGCATTTTTATTAATGTTTAAATGATGTTAAGTTACTGGTTTTCCTGGTTTGTTCAGGCAACTCATTCAATGCCCAAATGCCACTCGGGAAGAAAGACTACTTATATGCACTTGTTCTCGAATAGGGGATAAGGAAAGTGTTTTTGTCTTTAAGTTTATCTAAGCATTGCAACAGGTTGTTAATGGGTTGTATTTCTAAATTAGAGTTTAATGCCTTATGTATTATTGCTACTGTACTGTTTGCCCTTCTGTCATCTAGTGTTTCTAGGTTTAGTGATTTAACTAATGGTGTTACTCTTGTCAATTGGGAATATTCACTAGTTATGAACCTTTGAAATAAATAAAAAATCTTTTTTGAATTGGTTCAAATTTTGTAATGTTTTGTTTAGTTGATGGGTCCTATACAGATCCTGCATATTCTATTATAGGCCTAACTAATGTGAGATAGTATTTTAGTTTTATATTCTTATTACATTTGTAAAAGTTCATTTTTATGAATCCTGATATTTTTTTTGATTTTTTAATTACTCCATTAATATTAGGGTTCCAAGATAACTTATCATTTATTATTATTCCCAGATTCTTAGCATTGTTAGTTTGAGTTAGTTCTTTACCATGAATATATTAGTTTGTTTTTCTTTGTTTCTTTTTATTGTCTACACTTATTAGTTGGCATTTTTCTGTGAGAAAAGACATAATCCAGTTCGATTCCCATTTTTGTAGTTGATCTAGGTCTTTTTGTAGAAGTTCACTACCTTTTCCTGTCTTTATTATTCTATAAATTATGCAATCATCGGCAAATAATCTTACTTTTGTTCTTTGTGTTGAAGCAATTTAGTAGATCATTAATATAAATTAGAAATAGCAGGGGCCCTAAAACAGTTTCTTGTGGAACTCATGAGTTTACATTTATTGGTGATGACTTACAGCCATTAATTATGTCTGTTTGTTCTCTGCCTATAAGAAAGTCCTGAATCCACTGATGTAAGGGACCAGGGGTACCAAAGAATTTAAGTTTTTTTAGAAGACTAGAATGATGTACTTTATCAAATGCTTTTGATAAATCTAGTAATATAGCATCAATTTGGTTGTTATAATTTAATCCCTTAGACAAGTCATCTATTAAACCTATTAATTAATTTTTACATCATCAGTTTTTCCTGAACCCTTGTTGGTGTGGGCACAATGCATTATGTTTGTCTAGATAATTTACTATACTACTATAAGCTTAAGTAATTCTCAAGTTAGGGAAACAGGTCTGTAATTTTGGTGGTCAGATTTATCTTCTTTTTTGAAAAGAGGAGTTACATTGGCTAATTTCCAGTCTTTGGGCACTTTGCCTTGGTTTAGAGACGCCTGAAAAGGTATATTGAATGGGACAGTGACATCCACGCAGCCATGCGTAACAGATAGCTAGTGGATGTTTTTCTAAGAACAACAGGAATGTGCTTAGACTTATTTTTCAGCACTACAATGAGTACTGCAGTGTTCTGTAGCCGCTGCTGCCCCTGAAGCTGGTTTTGAGCTGTATCACGCAAGAAACAGTTTTAGTAATTCAGCCTTGATTAAATGAAAAGGACGGACATTTTATTGGTTAATCCAGAACATGTAGATGAAAGGCATAAGTCATAACTAGAGCCATTGTGAGTCTACTGACAATTAAGCAGTCATTGTCTCTCATGGTTTTCGGCAAGGGCATCGCAAACGCACTAGCTTTATTTATTTTATTTTTTAAAGTAACTTTTCGAAGATTGGTTTTAGTATCAAAGAGATTGACCTCTGTCTTGTCTTGGTTAAATTAAGCCTTAGACTTGTGTCAAATAGTTGACTACAGACATTTTTATCACGGTGCGTAGTTTACGCCGAATAGTGCAACCACAGGCCGCTTAGCGCTCCAGTCGGGCTAAACAATTGGTGACAATATTCCCAGGAGATGATACCACAGAAAATATCCTGCAATGTGTAATCTTTTTTTTTAAAGAAATATTAATGTACCATTGTTTTCTGTGAGAACGACACTTGGACATGGAATGGGTTACCTGCACAAGTATGGGAAGACCGACAACGTAGCTTCATTGCAAATCTTAATTCAAATTCAACATTTTTAGAATATTTATTCCTCTATAATGTATCTTTATAAATTGCATGTGTAGTTTATATTGCGCTTGGATAAGACATCTATAAAATTTAATTCCTTGTAACAATACCTGTGACTGGTTCCGGTTCAAAAAACCTTATCTTCATCCATGTAAATTTGAACAGGGAGTCCCAATTATATTTATGCATTTCACGTTTACTCGTTTCATTCCGATTAACAAATGTGCTGCTGATAGGTTCAATGTCCTCTAGAGAAATAGTGCATGTTTAAAATATGCTAAGTATAAGTTCAATATGTGTACAAATAAGTTATATTACAATTAACGTTTTCATGTCGATTCGTAAACCAATGTTTGCGAAAAGTTTATTAAATAAGTACACCACTTGATCTAAATAAGCTTATACATTTAACACAAAAATAGATGCAGAGCATTTTAAAAAGTTGTCTTGAGTTACGAAACTAAAACTCTCTTCTCCGTTACACCTCAAGTATTGAAAAGTAACAGTATTATTTTAACGTCCCATGTCAGCTAGTTTAATTAGTTTACTTTCCAATCGTTAGTATAAAGTCAAGGACCATGGGGCAAAACAATAATAATAATTTTAAATATTAAGCGCTGCCATCAAAGCAGAGCAAATAATGAGTTGTTCTTTTTTATTACAAGTTTTGATACAACTTGTTTGTCGTACCAGGATGTGGAATTGATTTCAGACTTTTGGGCCAACCATGAAGGAATATTCTTTTAAATATTTCTAAAAGTAAAAATTTGTAATGCCATTGATATGACCCTAGTTGTTCTAGGAGATTTTAGAACCTCTCTAACATTAAGTTTTACACACAAGATGAAGCCAGTGACAGAATTGAAGGGTGGACAATATAAATGTCAACTTACTGTACTGACAAGCAGGACCAAACCAACCACGCTGACAAGCTTCACTGCATGATCCATTGTGATAACAGATTGTGTCTTCTTCACAGTGGCATGTGTAGCGACAGCCTTCACCAAACTTATTGGTGACATTGCAACCTAAACGTACAAATATAACAACATAACTTTTTATGTTATATAATACAATATATACACAATACAATAACACAAACTTATTTTATAATAATATCTACAGACAATAGATTCAAACAAAACTTTCATTTTATAACACAGTCTATAGACTATAAAGTCAAATGATAAATATATGTTCAAGTTTTGGACGTGCATGAAACATTTTCTTTAATGTGTTTAGAGTATATGAATGTGAGTGGTTATGTGGGGGTGTATTTATTATTTTGTTAAATTAATTTCTATAGAATTATTTCTAGGTTTATAATGTTCTAATTAAGGCAATAAAATATACCAATATACATCAATTAATGTGAATTCGTCACATGAGAAGTAATGAACCATATAAACAGTAACATAGTAAATAAATTCGTAAAAATTAAACATGGCTAAAACAGACTGATAATGATACTAAATTAAAAATTGTCATACTTAAATAGCTATATATGACTCTACGACTATATGTTTACTATATTAATGTATAATATTATATTAGTATTATATATAGGTCTATAATAAAATACATACCCTGCTGGCCAAAAGCAGTAGTTGTCCAATAAATCAAGAAACACAGTTGTAGACATACAGATAGATGCATTTTTTGTAATCACAAACTTATTTTCTTTTTCCACGTTATCTTTAGCTTGTTCTACAACTTGTTCTGTTGTCAGAATGACCTAAGATCATTAAATGATTTTTTATTTAAACATGCGTACCTTCTTATAAATGCTATTAGCTTACTTGTTAAATAGATTTGTTTAAATTGTAAACCAACATCCATTTTGAATTTTTTTCTTTTTTAACATTGATTATGTTCACATTTTACAATTGAAAAATTCAAAAGTTTTTCTGACTTTTATAATTTCTAACATAACATTACATTTTCATTTTCACTACGAACACGCTTTATTAATCAATCCACTATTGTTATTTACTTTTAGAAATCAAAGTTTGCATAGAAATGGTTTAAAAAACCTAAACAAGGTTACTAGATGAACAAATGATTTTTTTTTCTAGATTGATATTATTACAGCCTATCTAATCTAAGAAGATGTCTTTACCTATGCGTTGAGCGGAGTTGTGTGCCCCTGAAAGTGACTTCGTTGACTAGAGGCGCGTTAAATATCCGGCTTTCAAAACTGTTGACATTATTGTAACATTTTTGTGTAATTTTTTTTTTGGGGGAGGGGTTGGGTGGGTGTGTGATATAAATTCATCTTCGCTAAGGCTATGTTTACTAACTCGCCTACAGACATAGGACATTGCGTCTACCGCAAGTTTTTCAAATGGTCAATTCGACTAACGCGACAATTCGTCTACCGCGACAATTTCACTAATGCGACAATTCGTCTAATGCGACAATTCGTCTACCGCGACAATTCGTCTTCCGCGACAGTTCGTCTACTGTGACAATTCGTCTACTGCGACAATTCGTCTAATGCGACAATTCGTCTCATGCGACAATTCGTCTACTGCGACAATTCGTCTACCGCGACAATTCGTCTACTGGGACAATTCGTCTAATGCGACAATTCGTCTCATGCGACAATTCGTCTACTGCGACTATTCGTTTACCGCGACAGTTCTTCTACCATTCAATTCGTCTGATATACCAAATGTCGCGTCAGATGCACTTTCGTTAGACGAGTGTCAAATTAGACCAAGTGTCAGTAGACGAATTGTCGTTAGATGGGTTGTCGCTGTAGACGTAATGTCAGTAGACATAGTTTCTGTAGACGAAGTGTCGTAGACAAGTTTTCGTGGAATCGTTGTATAATATAAAACTATTATTTTGACGTCATCACGTGAAGCTATTGCTAACTGGGTAGATGGAGAGGTCAAAAGCGGATCGAATTTAATTGCCCATTAACGTGTTATAAGACTGTAGCTATTATGACAATGGTTAGTATATCACGGGGGCACGGTAGCCGAGCGGCAGCGCGTTCGACTGGCAAGCCGAAGGTCCCTGATACGAATCCTGGTGCAGGCTAGGATTTTCCCGGGTCTGGAGGGTGTCCCTAAGTCTACCCACCTCTGATGGGTACCTGACCTTAGTTGGGGTAAAGTAAAGGTGGCTGTGCATAGTGCTGGCCACACAATCACCAAGTATGCCGTGGCCACAGAAACTGGTGAACGCTGCTTCATCGGACCTATGGATCAACTCGGTCCGACGGGTACTTTACTTAGTATATCACGATAACGTTGGCTTACTGTTATAAGTTTACAAAGAGGAAATAAAAACTTAAAAAAAAAATTATATATAATTACCTTGAGTTTCTTTTTATATGTTGATATAAACATCACAAACACTAACAATATTAAACAAGTAAACATAGCCAAAGTTTCAGTACCAGACAGTATACGTGGGCGACTAGTAAAGCTTTGTGCGGAACTGCTGTCCTTTACTTTTTGCTTACAAAATCTTGGGAAAATCAGACTATACCTATCATCCGTAACAAAGAAAGGAAAAGGTATTTGCAACAATGACTTACGTCATGTAGCATTAACATATATTATCATGCAATGTTATTAACAGACTTATACTGACAGAGGTGCACACAAGCCTTGATACCCACCCATTTGCCTACAAAAAAGGCAGAAGCACCGAGGATGCTGTAGCATTAATGTTAGATATACTGTACCACCATATGGATACGCCGTAGAAATACGCTCGAATACTCTTCGTTGACTTTTCATCTGCCTTCAATACCATCCAAACATACCTTATGATAGAAAAACTAACTGCTTTAAATGTCAGTCATCGCATCTGTAATAAATTGGAAACGTAATAGACGCAGTGTATAATTGTATGTAGACTTTATTCAATTATGATAGAACCTTGACACCGCTAACATACTAGGAGATTATGGGTCATGCAATTTTGGATAAACCGACCTCAATTTGTCAGGATAGAGGGATACACCTCACAAATAAGAGAAATACGCGCCTCAATGGTGTGTCCTCTCTCCAGTTATATACATCATTTACACCAATGACAATGCCGTGTGTACCAATAGTGGTAGACCTGGCTTTGTGATCCGCGCCTACTCCGGCATTAAAGTCACCAAGGAGGTATAGACTATCATGGGTGTGGATATTGACACTACCGAATCTAGAGCCTCATACAAATTTTATTTTGTTACTGCTTCAGAGCACAGAGATGGGGCGTACAGGCTGAGGATATGCTCTGCATCCACGGATGTTAATAGCTTTATGCTAAGTATCCACTTGCTCAATATATATCATTAGTGAGTTTTTAATTTCAAAGCCAACACCATGCTGCCTTGGTCTGTCAGAAGGCAGTCACTGCCAGATGAACGTATAATTTGCCTCACTTATTTTGCCATTGACAGCCATCCGTATCTCCTGCAGGCTTGCAATGTCAATGTTAAGTCTGGAAAGTTCCTTGTCGATTAATGCAGTTTTCCTCATATCTTTAGTTTTTAGAAGGTCATTGTGGATTTCATGGTACAGGTTTCTGACTAGGAATGTTAAACGAAAACCGGAACACCGGATTCCGGTTTTGAAACAAAAAGCGGTTTTGATTTTCATTACCGGATTTTGGTTGGTTGGTTGGTTGGTTGGAAGGTAATCAATACTTCAAGTAGCACACCTTTTTTGATTCTGATGGAATTTTTTTTTTTAATGTTGGATTCGCAAAAAAAATGTCGTGAAATGCCTTGCTAACACTAATTAGTCTTAGACTTAGATATTGTGTTTCCTTTTTTTTTCCATATACGAACTATGGCTTGCGATGAAAACAACATCAAACCAAATGTTAAGTTACAGTTACAATTAACATTAATGTTTTTAATAGTTGGCTCATCTTTTAGATGTGCGCTACTTTTTGATGTGCGCAATGGAGAACGCAAACAAGTTTTGTCATGTGAACCTGAACAATTCGCTAGACACCGCGTCTGTGCTTTATTATTAACTGCACTATTATAAAAAAATTCTTTTGATTGGTGCTATGCGGTCCTTTTCAATACAATATTTTAGTCTTAGTCCAGGTGTACACATTATTACAATTGAAATCTATTATCGGTTTTAATAAATTAGCCCATATTTTTTAGTAATAAAAAAAGTTATGGTAAAGTGTACAAAATCATATTGTATTCACACAAATCAACTTCTTGAATGCCCTGCAAACATTAATTAAGTTTGGACTATTTTTCAAATATACTTCCAAAACTACGCACATTTGGCTTTTCCGGCCTGTGACTCGTGACATTACGCGTGGGGGGGGGGGGGGGGGGGCGAAATCCGGTTTTATAGAACCGAAAAAAAAAGTTTCTAACATCCCTAGTTCGTACATTCCAGCTTGCAAGTCGAAGTGGTGGAAAGTTCTTGTTTATTATTTTTACTGGTGCTGGGATTTATGGCTCGCTTGTTAAGTTGATCACTCTAATCCCCATGCACCCATTTGTGCAGGCAAGCCATGGCGGAATATCACTTTATTGGCTGGGGAGCTGCCCAGCTTGAGGCGGGCTGTAAATGCTCATTGAGACAAGGCTATCTCTCCCATCGTCTGGAGCGACCCCTGGCGCCTAGCTCTACGCCAATCGAGCAGTGGCTTATTACCGGTAGACTGCCGCTCCACGTGTTGTGCCTACGCCTTGCAGCAAAGCTGGAGTGACCTCTCCAGGTTGGGGTGACGGAAGTCGATAAAGGGGCCACGATGGCTTGGGCGATGCTTAAGAAGGCCAGCTGTTGTCCATGCAGCAGGCCGTCGCTCTTCCCGCTGATGGTGATTCCAGGTTAACAGCTAGCTGAAACAACGAGGGACCATCGGCGTCGCAAGAGTTGCAAGAGAGAAAGCGCGTTCACCATAAAACTGGCTTAGATACTCCATCTCCTGATTTTCTGTTAGGGTTTACTCGGCTCGTAAACCTTGATAGGTAGCTCATCTAGGAGAGGGAAACTCCGATCTCAAATCCTTACTGCCTCGCGGCTACACCTTTTCATGGATAGGCTTACCACTAGTAATAAGTACGAAACGTTTTGACAATAGTGACAGGAAATGGGAAAGCTAATTGGATTTGTAAGCATTGGTTTGGCCTTACATTTTCTTAGCCAGTAAACAGTGAGAATGAATGTTTCTTAAACATGTTTTTTTAAATATTTTCCAGTTATGACAGATTTGGGAGGTGAGGTTGATTTTTTAAATTATTATAGACATTTTATTGGTAGGCCACTAATAAACTTGGTAAAGTAAATTTTGTTTTATGTAACAAGGCTATATAACAAAAACAATTTGATATGTGTTTAGATTTTTAAATGGCAAACTAAATAAACAAATCTAAAGGACTACTTGCTTTAAAATGAAAAAAAAAGCAGCAACAATGATATGCACTCAAAACATATTGCCGCATTATATAAATATGTATAGTACAAAAAAAATCCGGGCTTTTTTTTTAAAATCAAGTCTACAGTCTTTTGAAATTAAATGACTATTCAATTATAAAACAATACAACTTGCACCCCTATCGCCCTTACCGTTAGAGACAACTTTACGCAAATATTTTTATCATCATCAATCCCCTGACCGTTGAGTTCGTTGGGGGGAGGGAATGGACACAGCAGGAGTCAGCAGCCAACTATCTCCACTTTTGCCTTTTTTTAGCGGTTGTCAATAGATAAGTGAACTACATCCTTGCCCAATACTTTACATTGTCGAACCAGCATCTCCGCTGACGGCCTCTCCTATGCCCACCTTCCACCGTGGCCTGGAGGATGGTTTTTGACAGGCTATTGTGCCGCAACACATGGCCGAACCATGTCAGTTTGCGCCAATTGATTGTTGCTATAATGTTTTCTTGATCGCCTGCAATTGAGCATATTCTGTCCCACACATATGCATTAGTCCTGTTTTCTACGTAGGAAATTAGAAGCATTTTTCTAATACATTTTTTTTCGAAAGCCTGCAACTTGTTTTCAGTTGCTGAAAACAGCGTCCAGGTCTCACATCCATACAGAACAATAGTATACAGGACAAATGTATAACATGTTTCAATACCGTTGTTATTATTTTGTATAGATTCTAATATGATGCTGGCTTCTTGCTCAATTATAGATATATTTTACAAGGTACATAAAAAGGCAAGTAAATTAACAAGAAATTGAAGAAAAGAAAAGACAACAGAACAATAGAGAGGGTTACGATATCCGGTCAGAATAGCGACTGTCAAAACAGCGACTGTCAAAACAGCGACTGTCAAAACAGCGACTGTCACTTGAGCGACTACACAATAGCGACTGTCAAAACAGCGACTGTCATTTGAGGACTACACAAGAGCGACGTAATCAGGTTGGCATTTCGACTTTTTAGACTCCTTTTTCGTTCTGTTAACAAACCAAACTATGAAATAATTATTTTATTCACTTTTCTAATGGAATTTAAAAAATATGAATTTTGTAAAATTAACGAAATTAATTTTTGTGAGACCTTTTACATCGCGACTATTTTCGAATTTTTCAGAAAATCCGCAAAATATTTTCACATATAATATAATGTGATGCTAGTCTAGGGTTGCTAGACGTCCAGCAAAAGGAGGACATGTCCTCCTTTTAAGCCCTGTGTCCTCCATCCGGCAGGCAAAGCTAAACATATTTAAAATGTCCGGCTTTTGTACACCAAAGGTTTTAAGAATCCTTTTTTTTTTAACTTTTTATGTTCTTTATTTACTGTCAATATGTGGATGGGACGGGTAAAGCAAAACAAGAAGCAGGACTGCCACGAACTAACAATCAGCTCGAAAATTGGCACAAGGCTTTTCAAGGATCAGCTGATACTCATCATCATTCCATCTTCCGATTTATCGAAGCTCTAAGACTTTGCTTGTCCCGGTTGAACCTGATATGTCAACGTTATGTCGTAATTACATTTCCTCATCTTTCGTACAACGCCTTGTAGGCCGCACTTCCATATTTAGTACCAGGTGGACCGATCTTCGTTCAGTAATAATAAGCAGGCGCTTTTACATTAACATAATGTGCATGTAAAAACAACGGTGCATAGTATACATTTAAAAAATAAGTCTTTATCAGATCAAATTGTAATTGGCTTTTTCTTGTTTTACCCATCTACACAAATTCAAGTTATATAAATAAACGTGTATTTTTTGGCGTATTCATTTTTAGTTTTACACTTATATTATCTTTTCTTATAGCCTACATTACAGACTCTTCTTTTATAAAGAAGATTATTGCGTCCTACCTTCATCAGTGGTCTGATTCTAGTCTTGCATTTTAATTAGTGTTTTAAATTATGTTAAATTACTGGTTTTCCTGGTTTGTTCAGGAAACCCATTTTATGCCCGAATGCCATTTTGCATTTGTTCTCGCATAAGGGATAATGAAAGTGTTTCAGTCTTTATGTTCATATTAGATTTGCAACAGGTTGTTATTTGGATGTATTTCTAAATTATAGTTTAATGCCTTATGTATTATTACTACTTTACTTTTTTCCCTTCTGTCTTCTAGTGTTTCTAGGTTTAGTGATTTGACTAATGGTGTTACTCTTGCTAATTGGGAATATTCACTAGTTATGAACTTTGCAGCTCTGTTTTAAATGTGTTATAATTGTTTAATGTTGTCTTTAGTTGATGGGTTCCAAACAGATGCTGCCTATTCTAAAATAGGCCTAAGTAATGTGAAAAAGTATTTTAGTTTTATATTCTTATTACATTAATGTAAAGGTTCATTTTTTTAATCCTTATGTTTTGTTTGATTTTCTTATTACTTCATCAATATGAGGGTTCCAAGATAACTTATCATTTATTATTACTCCTAGACACTTAGCATTGCTATTTTGAGTTAGTTCTATATCATGAATGAAGTAGTTTGCTATTATTTGTTTCTTTTTCTTGGATACCCTTATTAGTTGCCATTTTTTCTCGTTGAAAGACATACTTCAGTTAGATACCCATTTTTGTAGTTCATCTAGGTCTTTTTTTAAAAGCTCATTATCTTTTCCTGTCTTTATTACTTTTATAAATTATGCAATTATCAGCAAATAATCTTATTATTGTTCCTGTATTGATGCAATAGAGCGTTCTCAATGGGCGTGGCTTAGGTTTTTTATTGACGTATTTGTGTAAATAGAAGCCAATATTGGTGTACAAAAATGGTGAAGTACTTCTTTATCATGCAAAATTCACATCTGAATATTGGCAATCCTACTTAAAAATAAGGAGGTACATAGTAGTACTGTAGATTAATTGATTAATGTGATTAGGCTAGGGCCGGCTAGACCTATTTACACTTTCAATTTCACTTTATAGGCCTACATATTTAATGTTTCGTAGGCTAGGCTAATGGCAAAGTAGAGATGCCAAGTGATAGTGTTGGTAAATAGGCTATCTAGTCAAGTCACTAATATGCACACATCGTCTATGATCTATGTCTATGATAATAATAAAATAGCCTATTTTATTTAACAGACATAATACAGCTTAAATCTTAACAAGACTTAAAACACAAAACATCATTTTAAAAAAGCTCGAGCCTATATGAAACTATTAATACAGCGGCCTTGTACTTGTACACCACTACTACTTAAAGTAAACAAAAATCACGTGCTTTTTGTCACGTGATTGCAAACGCCCTATATGGTAGATAATCATTAATATAAATTAAAAATAGTAGGGTTCTAAGTACAGTTCCTTTGTGGAACTCCTGAGTTTACAGTTATTGGTGACTTAGAGACATTTATTATCACTGTTAGTTCTCTGCCTATAAGAAAGTCCTGAATCCACTGATGAAGGGGCCAGAGATGTCAAAATATTTACGTTTTTTGAAAAAAATTATGCGCTAAGATTATTTTTAGAACAATTCATACTGAGTATGGAGATATTTTTGAGATTTGCGACACAGATATTTTTTCTGTACGTTTCATTTGCAGTAGTCAATCAATTATTTAATTACATGATGGTAAACTTAGTTTGCAAATAAAGGGAGTATAATAAAAACTTCGTTTTTACGGTTTTCTTGTTACTTCCTTTATTTTAAGTTGCATTTTCTGCAATCGTCGTGCAAAAATTGGCTTCGATTTTTCGACCACTTCCCGTGGTCCGATCAAGCTGAAATTTGGACAACAGATTTGTGGCGTCTAACAATACATCCTATCAAATTTTCAGTTAAAACGACTTAATAAATACTACACTTATGACAATATTCATTTCTTAAAAGGAAAGTATAAGAAATATTTTAATTTCGCGTTAAAAATGCCTGTGCAACTTTTTATTTTTTTTTCGGCGCAAAGCTAGAAAAAAAAATTATGCGCTAATGTTATTTTTAGAACAATTCATACGGAGTAAGGAGATATTTTTGAGTTTTGCGACACAGATATTTTTTCTGTACGTTTCATTTGCAGTAGTCAATCAATTATTTAATTACATGATGGTAAACTTAGTTTGCAAATAAAGGGAGTACAATAAAAACTTCGTTTTTACGGTTTTCTTGTTACTCCTTTTATTTTAAGTTGCATTTTCTGTCTGTCTGCAATCGTCGTGGGAGCAAAAATTGGCATCGATTTTTCGACCACTTCCCGTGGTCCGATCGAGCTGAAATTTGGACAGCAGATTTGTGGCGCCTAACAATACATCCTATCTAATTTTCAGTTAAAACAACTTAATAATACTACACTTATGACAATATTCATTTCTTAAAAGGAAAGTATAAGAAAAATTTTGATTTCGCGTAAAAAATGCCTGTGCAACTTTTTATACTTTTTCGGCACAAAGCTAGAAAAAAAAGTTATGCGCTAAGATTATTTTTAGAACAATTCATACGGAGTAAGGAGATATTTTTGAGATTTGCGACACAGATATTATTTATGTACGTTTCATTTGCAGTAGTCAATCAATTATTTAATTACATGATGGTAAACTTAGTTTGCAAATAAAGGGAGTATGATAAAAACTGTGTTTTTATGGTTTTCTTTTTTTACTTCCTTTATTTTAAGTTGCAATTTATGTCTGTCTGTCTGCAATCATGCGTCGTGGGAGCAAAACTTTGCTTCGATTTTTCGACCACTTCCCGTGGTCCGATCGAGCTGAAATTTGGACAGCAGACTTGCCCCGACTAACAATACATCCTATCACCAGTCTGCGTATCGCCACCATCACAGCACTGAGACAGCGCTTCTGCGGATCACCACTGACCTCCTAAACGCCTCAGACAGAGGTCTCGTCTCTGCCCTTGTGCAGCTTGATTTGTCTGCTGCCTTCGATACGATTGACCACCACCGACTAATTGATCGCCTCAGGTCTACATTTGGCATTCAAGACTTCGCCCTCTCCTGGTTCATGAACTATCTTCAGAATCGCTCCCAGACCGTTATGATTGAGTCCATATTCTCCCAGCTTGTTCACGTCTGCTATGGTGTGCCGAAGGGGTCTGTCCTTGGTCCACTTCTTTTCACCCCTTACACTCAACCCCTATCCTTTGTCATCGAACGCCACAACCTCAAATATCATTCTTTCGCCGATGACACCCAGCTGTATAACAGTACAGAGTCTGAGGACTTTGACAGGCTCCTATCTTCCATCTCCATCTGTTTCCTGGACATCCAGAGCTGGATGACGGAAAACAAGTTGAAGCTTAACAGTGAGAAGACTGAAGCTCTTATCGTCGGTACGAGACAGAGGGTCGTGTCCCTCACTGCGTCCGATCTTCAGCTGGCTGATGCAACTGTGCCTTTCTCCCCGACTATCAAAAGCCTTGGCGTCTATCTGGACTCCACGCTGTCCATGCAAACCCACATCTCCTTCCTCACCAAAAGCTGCTTCTTCCATCTGCGTCGTATTGCCGCAATACGTCGTTATCTCACCAAGGAAGCTTGTGTTAAGCTCATCATCTCTCTCCTATTTTCCCGCTTGGACTATTGTAATTCGCTTTTGGCTGGTCTCTCGGCCTCCTCCCTTCAAGGACTCCAACGTATCCAGAACTGTGCAGCCCGACTAGTTCTCAAGAAGAAGAAGTCAAATGATATCAATCCTCTGCTCCGATCTCTGCACTGGCTACCCATCAACAACCGGATCTCATATAAGCTATCTTCCCTCTGTTATAGGTGCCTGAATAACTGCGCCCCGGATTATCTTCGCTCTTGTATGGAGCTCTACACACAGTCCCGCCTTCTTCGTTCGGCATCTGACGCGCTTACTCTGCGGATCCCTCGTGTGAGGCTAGTGTCCGCTGGCGAACGTTCATTTTCCTACGCAGGACCGTCCGCTTGGAATCACCTCCCACTACAGCTTCGCCAGAGCCCTAGCATGACACCTTCAGGAGCCGGCTGAAGACTCACCTATTTCGTCAGCAGAATTAGCGTATTACTATATATTTCGTTGTCTGTCTGTATTCTGTAACTGTCGTCTGCGCATAGAACTGTCACCAACGGAATATGCGCTATATAAGCACCGTTATTATTATTATTATTATCAAATTTTCAGTTAAAACAACTTAATAATTCTACACTTATGACAATATTCATTTCTTAAAAGGAAAGTATAAGAAAATGTTTGGTTTCACTTTAAAAATGCCTGTGCAACTTTTTATAGTTTTTCGGCGAAAAGCTAGAAAAAAAAAATTATGCGTTAAGATTATTTTTAGAACAATTCATACGGAGTAAGGAGATATTTTTGAGATTTGCGACACAGATATTTTTCTGTACGTTTCATTTGCAGTAGTCAATCAATTATTTAATTACATGATGGTAAACTAAGTTTGCAAATAAAGGGAGTATAATAAAAACTTCGTTTTTATGGTTTTCTTGTTACTTCCTTTATTTTAAGTTGCAATTTCTGTCTGTCTTTCTGTCTGTCTGCAATCATGCGTCGTGGGAGGAAAACTTTGTTTCGATTTTTCGACCACTTCCCGTGGTCCGATCGAGTTGAAATTTAGACAGCAGATTTGGGGCGCTTAACAGTACATCTTATCAAATTTTCAGTTAAAACAACTTAATAATACTACACTTATGACAATATTCATTTCTTAAAAGGAAAGTATAAGAAATATTTTGATTTCGCGTTAAAAATGCCTGTGCAACTTTTTATACTTTTTCGGCGCAAAGCTAGAAAAAAAAATTATGCGCCAAGATTATTTTTAGAACAATTCATACTGAGTAAAGAGATATTTTTGAGATTTGCGACACAGATATTTTTCTGTACGTTTCATTTCCAGTAGTCAATCAATTATTTAATTACATGATTGTATACTTAGTTTGCAAATAAAGGGAGTAAAATAAAAACTTCGTTTTTATGGTTTTCTTGATTTTGTTTGCTATTGCAAGGAGAGATTTTCAATTAAATATAAAATGTGACGTGTTTGTCGTCTCGTGTAAGGTTTTCCCCGCTTTTGCTATAAACACCAACCGCGCGCAAGATTAGGTGCGGTTTTTCAGCGCGAGTAACCAGCTCGTGGCAACCCGCCTAGCCGCCGCCACTATAAACGTACCATTAGACAAGTCATCTATTAAGCCTATCAATTGAGTCTCACATGATCCATTTTTCCTGAAGCCGTGTTGGTGTGGGCACAGTGCATTAAGTGTGTCTAGATGATTTAGTATACTACTATATAATATATATATATATGTAATATGGGGATTACATTGGCTTCATTTTCATTCTTTGGGCATTTTACCCTGGTTTAGAGAGGCCTGAAAAAGTATTTTAAAGATTTGAAATTTTTAATTAGTTAGTTCTTTAAGCAGTCTTGCTGGTATTTAATCTGGACCACAAGCTTTGTTTACTTTTAAGTTTGTTAGGAGTTGTTAAATTCATTTATATTTCATTTATATTTCCTATCTCTTCTAGTTTGTTTAAATTTATGGATATTTTTTTGTCACTTTGTTTTGAAAATGATGATGCAAAGTGTGTGTTTAGGATATTAGCTTTAGTTTCATTATAATTATAAGTTTCATTGTTTTGGCCTTTTAGTGGAGCTATGCCTGTAGTATCAATTTTTCTTGATTCAATGAATGACCATAAGGTTTTATTTTTATCCTTAGAAATTACATTGTTTACATTTTCATTCTGCTGCTGTCTGCTTAATTTCTCAGTTAAATGGTTAATTTTTAGTTATTTTTTGTAGTCTAATTGAGTTAGTTGCCTTAGATTTTTTTAATAGACTTTTTTTTTTTACAGAGTCTCTTTAGTTTAGTGTTAAACCAACATCTGTTCATTTTATTTGATGTTTGTTTTGTTGGCACAATACCAACCGTTTTTGCTTTTAAGCTTGTTTTTATGGATTGCAAAATGTCTAAAACTAGACCAGTTATATTTTATTTAGTTAGCAAATTGAAATTGGAAGTTTATTACTGCTTGATGTCGTTCTGTTCTGTTACATTTATTCCAGAGATAAATTATTCTTTTACGTTTCTTCGATATTTGGGTTTTTATTTGGTTATTTACTCTGACAATATCATGATCTGAAAGTCAGGGATTTTTTAATAATATATATATATCTAGTATATTATGGTCCCTTGTGTTGTTGTTTTATTAATTTGATCTAAGTTTAGGTTTTGGGTGGTATTGGTAAGCAGTTGATTTATTTATTTTATGTTTTGGTGTTTTTCTATAGAGTAGCTATTCCAATTAATATCAAGGAGGTTGAAGTCACACATTATCCAAATTACAACATTTTTATATTTAGTTTCAATGCTTGTGCGTTGATTACACAGATCGATCATGTGCTCTGTTGTTAAGTTTGGTGGTCTGTATACACTGACTACAATTAGTGCTTTTGAATCAGGTCTACTTATTTTACAAAAGACTGACCCTATTTTATTTTTAGATTCTATTTTAATTTATTTAGCTTTTTAGGGTAGATTTTATGACTAGTAAGACTCCTCCTTGACTTATTAGTAATAATAATTATTATTATTGAATTTATCCGTGTTGTAAATATATGGATTAAGCCATGTCTTAGGAACCTGCAATTATGTCTGGTTCTTATTTATTTATTAGGAGTTCTTAATCAACAGTTTTGTTTTTAATGCTTTGGAAGATTATTGTAAGTGTTTTAAGGTTATGCTGAGTTATGGTTTTTTGGTATTTAGTGTTAAAGAGTTTCTTTTCTATTGTTTTGATTGGTGTTGATCCAGCTAAGGGTTTATTTAGGTCCAAGTAATTAACCCATATCTTGCTGGCGTCCTTAAAATGCGATTTACGACACCAAAATAAGTTAATAGCTTGCAATTTTTTCATTGAATGTAAAGAATATATACTGATCTATCTAATTATTTTCTTTATAATTTGTCTGCTTTTAGATTTTTTTGCGCTCGAAACAAATTTATGTCATGAGTTTCATAAAATTGAAGGAAAAAAAGTCAAGTCTGAAAAAAGGAAACTTTTTTTTAATGAAAATGATAAAAATTGACTTGAGTCTTAACATAACTTTGTTAATTAATGTTCGTAAAAGGCATACACATAGATATTTGGTTTAAAACAATAATAATAATTACACAGAGGTGTTAAAACCATCTGTCTTTTTTATGGACGCCAGCAAAAAATGATACCGTGACCTAAAATTAAGTTTTTTTTGTGTTTTCTTTGATAAAACATAAAAAAGTCTTTTTTTTTTTTTGCATTTTCCTTTTAGAATATATTTTGGAGTCTTTAACATTTTAAGCAAGTTTAGTAGGAATGATATGTTGTTTGTCCATATTAACTAGTTTTAAAACCTCATTGTACATTGATATACATAAATATACATTGTTATAAAAAAACTTCTAGTATATATTACAATTTTATTATCAACATATGTCACAAACTTTACTCAATTCTACATGCTATTACTTAAATAGAAGACAAAGATTATATAATGCACTCAATATATTGATTCAGCCGCCATGTAAGTAATGCATATGATGTAATTAAAGACATTGTAGTGAATTTCAAGATTCTAGGTCTCCTAATTATCTAAAATCAAATACAAATAATGTTGAATCTGAGATGAGACTATTCAGCTTTGCAGATTGTTTTAAGCAAATTTATGTTGACTAAATCCTAGAATACATTATATAGCCCACAAAGACAAAGTTCTATTTTTCTAAAGCTGGCTACTCTTTTTCTATTACAATAGGATCGACGCAAACAATCTTGCCTTTTTTAATCTTTTGCTGGCTCCGATACATTGCCCAAAAGACAAACATGATGCTTATAAGACTATCCGCCACCCATAAGACCAATATAATGTCCAAAAGAACAATTCTATGCCCACAACATGTGTCCTATGTGCTGAACACAAATCCTCTTCCAAGAAGACACATCAGCTGCCCAAAATACAAATATGATGCCCAAAAGACGAATGCGCTCAAACCTAGATATCGTTATAAGTAATGAGTGATATCAACAACTATTTATCTAGGTGCTTACGCCGAGTATCACAATAACTACATCATATTATGCAGACAAACAAAGATATTATTATATAAAGCATACTTTTTTACAATTCAATATGATTGATATAATCTTATTTTATATATTACACACGGTACTTTTTTAAAGAAGATTATTGCGTCCTACGCTTATCTGTGTTCAGAGTCTAGTCTTGCATTTTGTTAATGTTTTAAATGATGTAATTGGTTTTTCTGGTTTGTTCAGTTAACCCATTTCGTGCTCAAATGCCACTCGAATGCCAATGTTTTATTACGCTATTTTCTTATATGATTGTTTTGAAAAGTTAAAAATTAAACATTCTAACTCAAATTGATACAAAAATATGTATTTATCCTTGAGATAAGAGAACATGTTTCTCTTGCAAACATCCAATGTCACGGTATCATTTCTTGCTGGCGTCCTTTTTTAACCCATATTTGACATTTGCACTCTCCCAGAGTGCAATGACTTGCATTTGTTTTTAGCTTGCAGAAATACTTTTTATTATATATTTAAAATAGTCTCTTTTTTCTATTCTAGATATATTTCTTTACGTTATTTATCATCTTAAAAGTCATTTCCATTGCGTAGTTTTTTGTAGCTCGCCTTTAAATAAAGCAGCCTAAAAACATGTTCGTCTACTTCAATAAGGTATGTGTAAATAGATTATTACTTAATTAAGGCAAATATGATATGTTTTAACATACTTTAATCTATTCTGAATCCCATGAATATAAAATTGTTACTTGACTAGAAAAGTTCCATTAAACTTCAGATCGAAATATAAATGCACTCCATTAGACTGCTGGGACACGAAAGGGGTTCGAGTCTTTTAGGAGAAATGCACTCTGCGGGAGTGCAAATGTAAAATATATACTATCAAAATATGCTTACATTTCTTCATATCTTTTTCAATTAAACCATTGTGACGCTTTTATTATGTAACATACTGCATAGATAAAATGCTTTTAAATCATTAACAACATGAATTTGATAAATCCTGTAGACTAATTAGCTTTTGCAGTGTACGAAAACGTTATACAATGAACGATGGGTTAACAATTATGGAAATTGATGACGAGATGATAAATGTCACCGTTTATATAACACAACACCACCTGATGATAGATCTGTAATGATGGTGACAGTAAGGAATAAGAACCCCTTGGATATTTTGTCCAGTCTTATGTGTGTACTGCTGAGCGGTTAGGATTCATTGGACTAGGCGGTACTATTGTGATGGACCTGATCTGCTAAATAGCTGAGCTTTCTTTCCACTGGACATAATTTGATAACTCCTTTCTCACCAGCATTGCATTGCTGTAAAGGGCGTTGGAGCCACTGGGACTATAAAACAGAAATGCCACTTACAAGATGCGTCCTAGCTGTGTTAAAGATATCGAGGTTTAATTAATTTTTAACTGGACAGCAACCACAACTTGCTAATAGCAAAAAACTGCGACCTTGTCCTACCAGTAGGACAATCAAGGAGATGGTCTAGTCAACAATGACAACACATCATGAATGACCAACCTGACCTAAAAAGACAGTGCGATGCCACAGTGGGAGGCGTCGATAGGGATATTCAAAATATAAAAAAGTTCACATTTCTGTGAAAACCAAAAATTGGTGTTGGCCTTTTGTCTTTCATACTTTAGAGATTGCTTTGTAGAATGCCTGGTTACTACACAGGAAAAGGCATGCTGTAATGCATTTATCATTAGAAAACCCCGTACCCCTCTAGTGTCCATTGTACTCCTCTGGAGTGCATCTCAACAAAACTACACGTACCCATTCGTGTCCCTGCACTCTCCCAAGGTACCCCAATGTAACTTTTGAAGAAAACAAAAACCAATCAAAACACATATATATACCCAATTTTTGATGCATTCTAACTAGGAAACACGCAAAAAACACAGAAAAAGTCATTCTGGTATTCCCTTGGACATTAATGGAATAAGGACATTTTTAAAAAATCTTAATATTTCAAAAAAATATAATTTACAAAATAACTATCATTTGTTTATTACATGATGACTTTCTACTACATATGTAAAAATCTCGAAAAAATAAAACCTCAGCAAGATGAGGGCTAATTTCTGGGCTTGTCAAGGCACTGTAGGGGTTAATGGTTTCCAGGTCATGAAAATTAAACATACCTGAACTAAATTTGCCGACCCAAACTGTACACAGTGCCAAGAGGCGTCTTTATTTCCTACTGCTATATACATTGGGGTGTTCATATGCAAGCATGCCGCATGGTACCATTTATCACAGGTGTCACGTTGAATGGCTCGTTGTTTTGCTGTGCATGGCTTACTGCAAATGTTATATCTCTAATTGTCTTGACTGGGCCATATTAGAAAAGTATAAATTATATTCCTGTATGCAACCATCCACTCAACTCCTGCATTACTCTCCTCATTCTCCAATCTTATAAATGGTGTTAGACTGCAGGACTATTTGTAATGGAGTAGTTTTTTTTCCTCAACAGCAACATTTAACCAACTCGCAATAATAAATTTGTTTTTGTCTAAGCAACGTAAAAGTGTGTTATATATTCATTTAAGAAAATATGTAGAGCCTAGATACTTTCACCTTTGTGCATAATTAAAACACTAGTTTTAACATAGCAGTAACTCGTTTGGATGGTTGTGTCAGTTTCAATGGCACTATAAGGGTGTGATAGTTTACTCTCAGCGGTTGACTGTACAAATACTTTGTTAGATCCATTTATAAGTGATTGAAGTGAGAATGTATCTCTTTCTCTCTTTCTCTCTCTCTCCCTATCACCTCTGTATTTAAACAAGTAGTAGTTGCTTTTGAATCATTTCCATGAATATATTGTCATGTATATTGTTTTTCCAAGTATTGGAACACGCAATGTTTATTCTTCCCACTACACACGATTTTGTGGGCGGGGCTTAGTCTTTCCGATCGGCTGACGTTTAGTAAGAAGACGAGAGATTCTTGGTAAACTTGGTATTCAGTGTTGACCTAGAGTTCTCGGAGTTTCTGGGAACGACTCATTATTTAAT
This sequence comes from Anisus vortex, assembly GCA_949126835.1. Classification (NCBI taxonomy): domain Eukaryota; kingdom Metazoa; phylum Mollusca; class Gastropoda; family Planorbidae; genus Anisus; species Anisus vortex. The sequence continues at coordinate 12,219,689 of OX421493.1, forward strand.
AGGGGAAGTTCCTATCGTTTTATTATGAGTTTTGTAATGATACCATGATTTTCACCCCTACTGGTAATGGGTCGGTCCTCTGCACCACTTGGATAGTATTTAATGATTTGTTTTGTCTGAAAGACAGAGAGTTTCAAAATAAGTTCCTTAGAGGACGCTTGAGTTTGCACTATTTTATTATAACTGTACATAATACATATATTGTATATATTGAATATATCACCTGAATTAAACTATCAACAACATTTACACTGAAGCTTCCTTGTCAAGTTACTATTCTATTGTGTTGTCTACAATACTATAAAATGTATCTACTACTCTAATGTCAAGGAAAGGAACTGTTAGAACACAACTACTGAGTTTGTGCCCAGGACTATAAGAAGAATTCGTGTAATACTGAAACATAAATAATAATAACTAAATCCCCCCTAGGACTAACGAGAATTATCAGCAAGATATACACAGCTCTAGCTACAAGGAGATTGTGGATGTAACAATATACATATCTCATTTATATGCCCACTGAAATTACTTATTAATATATATTTGCTTTTATCATGGATAATATGTTTACATTTATGCATACCATTTGAAATGTGCTGCATGTGTGGTCTAAGCCAGGGTCAGCGCATGTTTCGCCCAAGTGCTCATTATGCAATTTCCACGTGGTTAGCGATCCGAGACCCGACCCCTTCATCCCCCGTGCCCCCTCCACCACACACACGCAATACACGGTCTCTTTAACCAGATCACAGGAATTTCAACTTTCCATGCCGGTTTCTCCACTGGTCAGAAAACTGCAACCAGAGCGTAACCACCGACTGGCAAGAGGAAGAAACTCTGGTCAGACACACACGTGAGTTGGGACAGCTCGGACAAGGGCCGAGAAGTCTGGCGACATATTATGTCCCGCCTTAATCGCGCCGACCAATAGTGGTGCCTAAATAGGTCGGAACAAAGTATCATCTAACTACTCCGCACTGGCCACTGCCCCATACTTTGACAGGTTCCGACCTAACTTCGACTCGCGGTGTCTCCACTGTGGGGAGGCGGAGGAGATAGTGGAGCATATCCTGCGGGGCTTCCCCCGTCTCGTCAGTTATCGAGCAGATTGGACGGGTGACCCACTTTCCACTGTTTTCTACGGAGATTTAGACGTGCCCAGATGCACGGCAGAGTTCTTGTCCAGATCTATAAGGGAATTAAGCTCTTGTTTCAAATCGGAGTTCAAGATTGTTCAGGCACACAAGAGCTTAAGTTGTCAAGTCCATCACCGCCACCACCCCTCCACCAATGATTACAGCATAAGAGAATCCCGCCCTCTACCTAAATGAATGCGACATCTCTCCACTCTTGTCAATCAGACTAATGAAGCGTGTACATTTACTCCCCTCCCTAATGCATGCTAGTTATAGATGTCAATTTAACTACAACCCTACCGTTTTACGTCATGTGATTACTCGTGCATTAGCTGTAATCTAACTTTAATATAAAGAGTTGTCCTTGTAGAATGTAATTTAGTTCTACGCCAGTCTGTTTCGGACAGTAACGGAGGTCAGACGTCCAGGAGTGACTTTTGGACCCAACCGGGCTTGACACAACAGTCAAAACCCACACTTATTCTACATGTCTAAAACGTATTGTGTTATTTTGCACCAATAATGTATGTTCCGCTTGTATTTACATCACTTATCAACAATCAGATGCAGTGGTCTTAAATTATCAATAAACTTTAGAATATGTTAAGTTTCCGCCCGTGTTCTTAGTTAACACATTAACAACTCATCTCAAAACGAGCCAAGAAACCCTAGAAATAACAGTTTTCTTAATATCACATAAAAATCACAGCACTTTTTGGACCAAATACTCCATAAACACTAGCCCAAATCCCATTGCCACATAACCATATATGCCGTGTCGGATTATCCACACTGATGGTTTATGCTGATTAAAGGCTCGATGCGCATAAACTTAGCCAATACGTTACGAAGGGGAATAACTGCACACATTATGGTTTTTGTCCTGAAGGCATATACAAACAGACAGGTGCGGGGCATGGTGACCGTGTGCGTGTTCGACTGTCGTACTGAATGTCCTGCGTTCGAATCCTGGTGAAGGATGGGATTTGTTCCCTAATAGAAGTGAGACTGTATCTCTCTCTCTCTCTCTCTCTCTCTCTCTCTCTCTCTCTCTCTCTCTCTCTCTCTCTCTCTCTCTCTCTCTCTCTCTCTCTCTCTCTATCTATCTCTCTCAATTATCAACTCTGTATTTGAACTAGTAGTACTTGTTTTTGAATCTTTTCCATGAATATATACATATCTCATTCAAAGGCCCAATGAAATTACTTATTAACCCTTCCCGTACCGACCTACTTCTATCTATGCTGCCTTCAGTTCCGCTATATACGCGCCCGGGACTGTAAGGGTTGATACATAGTTGCTATTATCAAAAATGTCATGGATATTATGTTTACATTTATGCATAACATTTTAAATGTGTTGCATGTGTGGTCTAAACCAGGGCCAGCGCATGTTTCGACCAAGTGCTCATTATGCAAACTCCACGTGGTTAGCGATCCAAGACCTTTATATATCTTTATCTCCTCTGCACCCCCCCCCCACCCTGGAGGGTGTCCCTGAGTCTATCCAGCTCTGATAGGCACCTGAATTTAGTTGGGATAAAGTAAAGGCCGCTGTACATTGTGATGGTCACATAATCCCCTAGTATGTCGTGGGGACAGGGATTGGTATAAGCTGCTTCATTGGTCGTATGGATCAATTTGGTTTTTAAAAAAAACAGCTATTATATACAAATATAAATCTTTACAGTGAATACACATTCCAGGTTGATCTCTGTTAGGAATTTATAATCGTATATTTTTTAAAATTTTTACTGTGTTACACACGTAATCCATACAGAATATTAATGAGTCACACTCTTATATATATCACTGTTTTAAGTACAATTGTTTTGATTGTTCTTCTTGAAAGATGCCTTCCCCTTTTTGTGATTCTTTGTGTTATTTTGTGTATACTATTTTGTATTGCGTTATATTTACACATAATGAATACAATATAATGAGTTATTACGTCCTCAACTTGATTATTGTAAACATAATCCTTTAATCTTCACCATTAAAATGCATATCATTTCCAATATAAATAAACCCTGTCACCATATAGTCAATACGTTTGAAAAAAAAAAATTATTGATGCTTACTGGGTGGCCGTCTGGTAGCGCGTTCAGCTGGAGCACCGAAGGTCCTGGGTTCGAATCTTGGTGCAGGCTAGGATTATTTCCCGCGTTGTCCCTGAGTCTACTCAACTCTATATGCTCTGTATGCATATTTTCAAATTTGCGAAACCAAAATCAAAAGGATAGAAGACAACAGGGAACATTTTATATCAACAAATATATATTTTTTAGAGCGAACATGGCAAAATATAAGAAAGTTCAAAGGGAGAGAAAAACAAGGATATTATGTATACAAGGTTTTCTATCTTTGTGAATAGTTAAAACTTAATATTTATCATGGATCTTATGAGACACCCATATTTTATTTTTTATTGATAAATAACAATATTAATTAATATAAATACAGGAGAAAGGATAGAAGACATTAAAATTATATGTCAATTTTTTCAAAAACCAAAGGGAAATAAGACATTAAGAAGATTTAATAAGCAAAGAATTAACACAATTATATCTCCTGCCCGGGGTATAACAAATAAAAGATATTCTTTTCCTATTAAAAAAATCGCTTTCAGCGTGATCTATCCCAGATTTCTTGGACCTTTGCGCGTTTGTCTGGGAGACCGTTACTGTGTAGAGGGACAGTGTAGGTGTTTGTCTGGGAGACCGTTACTGTGTAGAGGGTCAGTGTAGGTGTTTGTCTGAGAGACCGTTACTGTGTAGGGGGTCAGTGTAGGTGTTTGTCTGGGAGACCGTTACTGTGTAGAGGGTCAGTGTAGGTGTTTGTCTGGGAGACCGTTACTGTGTAGAGGGTCAGTGTAGGTGTTTGTCTGGGAGACCATTACTGTGTAGGGGGTCAGTGTAGGTGTTTTCCTTTTCCACTAAGCTCGTTTAAGATGGTGTGGTATATAGATTCCAAAAGCTTTTTACTTGGATAAGTGTAAAAAGAGTGTTTACAATTTAAATACATTTAAATGTTTGAGACTTTTTTTATAATTAGATGCAATTGTATTAGTTTATTTATACTTGTAAAGAAAACAAAAGAGGATAACACGTTGTCGCACCATGACCTCGTCGCTCTCTGGGAGTGTGACCCGGAGGTCGTGACAAAGGGTAAAAATACAAACTGTGTACTTGTTAAAGAGACAATCTAAAAAAAACCTGCCGTTTTATTTTTTTAGATACACTTTTTTTTTAAATGGGTGTTAGTAATAGTGGTTGCTAAAACAATATTATATTAAACGGGCGTTCAATCATATTATTAAGACACACTTAATATTAGCAAACGAACACACGATTATAATGTAAAAAAAAAAGCATTAAATTGTCGAAAAAAAGTAGTGTTTAAGACTATTAAATGAACAATGGGAAAAAGAATGGGACTTATTGTGCTCCCGAGTGTCCCCCTCCCACGCACGACGAGCTGGCAACCGATGGCATTAAAACCAGCCAAGCGGAAAGTCGTCTGGCTAGCTCTGTGGGTCATATTCGCCCGGTCTCTGTGTGTTGTCCTGTTACGTGTCGATTATTTTTAAAATTAGTGTATAGTCTAAATATAAATTTTTTAAGTTAAATAAAATAATATTTTAAATGTTTTGTCTTGCGTTGGGTGATTCTTATTAGTTTAAAGTCGGCTTCTGAAATAAAAGTGTCGTTAGATCTTATCTTATGCATTACAGACGCTTCTTCTATAAAGACGATTATTACGTCCTACGCTTATCCGTGGTCTTAGTCTTGCATTTTTATTGTTTTAAATGATGTTAAGTTACTGGTTTTCCAGGTTTGTTCAGACAACCCATTACAGGCCCGAATGCCACTCGGGAAGAAAGAGTGCTTATATGCAAATGTTCTCGCATAGGGATAAAGAAAGTGTTTTTGTCTCTATGTTTATCTGAGCTTTGCAACAGGTTGTTATTGGGTTGTATTTATAGATTATAGTTTAATACCGTATGTATTATTACTGGTTTTCTGTCATCTAGTGTTTCTAGGATTAGTGATTTGACTAATGGTGTTACTCTTGTTAATTAGGAATATTCACTAGTTATGAACCTTACAGCTCTTTTTTGAATGTGTTCTAATTTGTTCATGTTTTCTTTAGTTGATGGGTCCCATATAGATGATGCATTAAATGTGTTTATGAGAGGCCAAAGTGTTTGTCCGAGTCTAAGTCTATCTCAAGAAGTGTGTATGTGTGGTGGGGGGAGGGTTATGTCGTCAAGTACATTTTTCTCTAAATTTACATTGTCTTTTTTTTTTCCATTAGGAGGCGCGTCGGAGCAAAAACTCGTTCCCCCTCCTATGGGCATTTTAGGCTTGTATAGTTTTGTTTTGGATGGTATCCTTGGATCAGTTAGTTCCGCTCTCTGCACAATCACTCTCACTTCAAGCATGAGAGCCGATTGCAAACCAGCTGTAGTCCAGGCCGACCGTATAGAGAGCCAATACGAGGAGATTGAGCAAGCTCCTAATCTCGCAAGGCTCGGGAGATAACCAGACTTCCCACACATTGTGTAAACCTATTCACACAAGGCAAAATATTTACATGTTGTGTAGGGAAGCCAGAGTTTACATAATTGCTTATTATTTTAGTCATTACAAAAGTATCTAAAATTGCAATTAAGCTTTAGCATATATTCTGCACAATTAACAAAAATATTGGCAACGAAAAAATGTGTCTATTAACATTTTTTATTATCTTTTAAGAAGACATTAAAAAAAAATATATAATTAGTTAATAAGAGTTTTGTCCATTCTCTTGTTTTCATCGTAAAAATACTATTTGTACACCCAAGCTCAATGATCTATAAAAATAATGGATTAGGCACGGAAGTAACGTCCTTAAAGAAATTTCAGTCATTTTTTTATATTTTCACTGATCAATATATTATAATTACCGTGAGTGTGTTTATTTATTTAGATGTTTGTTTGCGCTCTATAATCTTCTAAGCCGTTTGACCAATCGGGTTAAAAGTTAAATGTATAAATTGGAAACGTCCTCCAAAATATTATAATATAGGCATTGCTCGCTACACAATTTTAAGTCATATACAACACGAATTAAAACTTTAGAAAGTTGATCCCGGCAATTTAAACATTGTCCGGCAATATAAACATTGGCCGCTACACAATTTTTAAGTCGTATACCACACGACAAGCAGCTAAATACTGTGCGTACACACACGAACATACTACATCAGAGCTTTAATTTATCGAAGTGGCTATTCGGACCCGATAGACTTAGTGATAAATAGTTAGTATCGGTTAGTTTAAATAGGTTAGGGATGGCTTTGTAGTATTTTTGGTAATAGTCAGTATCGGTTAGGTTATAAAGGATAGGGAGAACTCAACTCTGATTGCTTATGTTCGTGTGTGTACGCACATTATTGAGCTGCTTGTTACCACACGAATTAAAACTTTAGAAAGTTTATCCCGGCAATTTAAACATTGTTCAGCAATATAAACATTGCCCGCTACAAAATTTATAAGTCGTAAACGACACGAATGGTAAATGTTGGTGTTTTTGCATTTATTTATTTATTGTTGCTTTGGAAACAAACTTAGAATTAAATTTTAAATTCAACAGGAAAACAATAACAAGAGAAACCCATCTAGAACAAAGTTTATAAAACTTATACGACACGAATTAAAACTTTAGAAAGTTGGTCCCAGCAATTTAAACATTGCCCGGCAATTGAACAATTTCCCGCCTACAACGTTTATAAGACGTATACGACACGAATTAAAACATGACTGAAAATGTGTCACAGGAAATAGAAAAAATTCCGCTACAAAAATAATTTAAGTTGTTTACAACACGTAGGCAATTTAAACATGAATACAATTTGTTCCTGTCATTGAGATAAAATCCATGCGCATAGTTTGATGACGTAAATTTAAACATAAAAAAAAAAATGTCACCCCCTGGCATATGCATACGAATTTTTGATGTCAACCCTCTGGTCATTAAAATGTAGCGAACAGTTGTGTTGACTTGACTTGTTATTCATAATATAAAATTAAAAATAATATAGGCCTACTTTCAAAAAGAAAAAAAAACAAATACCAAACAATAACGAAATACATAGTTTTCAAAAAAAGGTAGATAATAATATTTCAATACAATAAAATTTAAAGTGAGAACGTTTTTTTTCGGAATTTAATTTTTGTTCTTGCTCATTGTATCAATAAAGCAGTATTGAGAATGTTTCATTCGGTATTTAGTTTTTATTTTATCTTGTTACTGTCAAGCTTATGGTACCCGGTATTTGAAAGTACATGTAATCATTTAAAGCAGGCCTAACTTGTTTTTTATAATTCGTATCATTTAATTTATAGAGTGTATAAAGTCGCCTATTAAAGAATATTCTCAATAGCGACGTAAACCCATTAAATAATTAAAACATTTGGTTACTTTTACTTAAATGGATAATGCAAACATCAATAATGAAAAAAATAATAATTTGATAGACATTACGTCATACGCTAGTATTTTTTAAAGTAAACAATTGAAAATCTCCAAGCCGAATTGCTGTGCTTAACTTATAAAATTGGTCTCGCCACATTAAAAAATAAAACAACAGCAGAATTGGGAGAACTCAACATAGTAAATGAAAGGAAATGGCCATTTGTTACGTAAAGTTTTATGTACTTGTATAGCTGGATATACTTTTTATTTATTTATAAAATCAACACATTTATGATTATAAGTCATAAAATAAAATTCTCTATTGGAGAACGTTTCCAATTTATACATTTAACTTTTGGCCCTATTAGTCAAACGGATTAGGCGCCTACAGGAAACAAACATATATATAAATATATTTATAAATAAATATATTATAAACAAACAAACTCAGCGTAATTATATAATATATTAATAATGATGATGATGATATGATATGATATGATGTAAATAAAGTAACTTCGGCTAGCTTCATCTGGTCTAAATGTATGTTACATGTCATACTAAGGTCAAAGGTCTTAAAATTAACGCTTAAGCCTGTAAGAAAACACATAATATGAACACGTACAGATACCCAGGTATGTTTGAACCTATTTTTTATATAATTTGTTTTATTTGTTCTGGCCGCTAAAGGAAAGTCACTAGCTTGTTATTCTAAACCAACCAGACATTACAGTTCTTTCCCTTGTGTTCTTTAGAAACAAAGATATTTCATTACAATTGTATCAAAAAATTATACAAGCGAGAAAATGTCTATTTATGAAATTCTTTAGATTAACAAAAAAAAAAAAAAATAGAAAATTAACATTATTCACAGAGTTTTAAATAATATATTTGTTTAATTGTCTATGAAAAACATGTTCGTGTTACTGTACAAGTATCAACACATTGGACAGTTGACCTATTCACATATCTACACAGAACGAACATTGTAATACTTGTCTGAAATGCTAAAGCAAGCTCTTTTTTTTTCCCAAATAATCTCAGTCAAAGACTAGACCTATAAAAATACTGTAAGTAAAATTACAAAAGCTATAATAAGTTAATAATATTTTTTACAAATCCCCTTGTCTGTATGAAAGGATCAAAAGGAAAAGAGAACATAGAAAACCTCTAAAGGAACATCCTTCAATATAATTAATATAAAATAAGATAACTTTTCATTTTCTTCTTCTTTTGTTAGCCAGTCTTCAGAGCTGTTTGCTCTCTTGCAGTAAATGCCAGATAAACATATTTATAAGTCTTTTTCAATTGTTCCATATTGCTATATAGTACGATGATAATGGTCGGTTGAGAGGGGAGCAGAGTGTATCTGAGATAGGTTAGTTAAGGCATTTAGTCAGGAAGTGGTGCACAGTTTCTCTGGTAAAAAGAAACAACAATTCTTTTAAAAGGCATAATTTACAAAGTCTTATTAATTAATCTCTTGAAACATGTTATATTAAGTTATAAGGATTAAGGAATTATATCAAACTAAAATATTTTCATTCTTGCTTTTGCCAAAGCAAAGTCACTGATGACATCATCAAATGATAAACTGCGTAGTTTGTCACTTTCTATGCACACGGGACTGAGGGAACAAAACTTATCTCGAGTCATTGTTGTTCTAAATTCATTTTTTTTATTCGCTTCAACTGAGAAAAAGATCTTTCTCCGGAGCAATTTGCAACCATCATACTAAGAAACAATCTTAAAATCGCGTCTACATTAGGGAATGCTGAATGGACATGATCAATACATATCACACTATACAGATCCTAATGTTTCAGATTATCATGTTCTGCTGAACCATAAGCTTGGCTATGTCTAAGATATTAAAAAAATTCTTGTTTTCTACAACACGATTCATGTCCACATCTTCAGGATATGTTTGGCATAAAACACTAACTCCTTCACGAATCTCTTCTTCTGTAGCTTCTAATTTTGTTAAAATGAAAACTGTTTTTGAAGCATCATTTTATACAATTGTCACATATCAATAACACCCACCGCTCTCTCTCTCTCTCTCAACGCAAAGTGTGGGCGTTATTAAGAAGCCTGGACTGTTCTAAGAATCCACTCTCGTGCACTCTCAACGCAAAGTGTGGGCGTTACTAAGAAGCCTGGACTGTTCTAAGAATCCCCTCTCGTGCAGACCTCAAATTCTCGGGATGGCTAGGAATAGTCTATTATTTCTCATACAGGAGAGTTCATGTTGAAAGTATCATTTTTATTATGAGTTTTGTAATGATACCATTATTTTCAACCCTCCTAGTAATAGGTCTGTTCCCCGCTCTACTCCGGAGTATTTAATAATTCGTGTTGTCTTTCAAGGCAGATAGTCTTGTAAATAATTTCAGTTACATGTACGCTTGTGTTGGCACTGTTCTATTATTGCTGTAAATACTACATTTATTGTAAAAACTTACAAGTTATCATCTGAATTAAATCAACAACATTTACACAGAAGCTTCCTCGTCAAGTTACTATTTTATTTTTGTTTCATTGTTTACAATAGGATAATATATTTATTTACAACTACAATGTCAAGGAAAGAAACTGTTAGAACGCTAATCCTGAGTTTGTGCCCAGGACAATAAGGAGAGTTATATAAGTAATAATAATCAAAGTCTACCCTAGGACGAACGAGAATTATCAACAACATTTACACGGCTCCGACCGCAAGGGGATTGTTATCGTAACACAATGAAGAAATTAATACCAATTATAATCGTTGTCATTTTGGCAATGAAAAAGATTTAATCTTTTTGAAAATATATACGAAAAATGCTGCTTTTTAATGAATCAAAGTCATAGGCCTAAAACAAAAATAGTAACTACCCTATTTAGGCCTATGGCAGCATTTAAATATATTTTTTTATAGATTATTAGGTCTAAACATCTTTGTTCTTCTTTTTAAAAAGGGGGACATTCAGGTTAAACAAGCTAAATAGAAACGTAGAGATGTAAAGTGCTCTCGATAATAGATATATTGGTATCCACGATCGAAAACAAACGCTAAATGGAGAAACAAAAACTAAAACAAATTATTTTTAAGAATACACAATGTTATTTTATTTTATTTTATTTTAAACCTTTTTGAAAAAAAATTGGGTGAATAGTAAGGGACGTTCCGGGCGTGCGGCATTTAACAAATAATGCTGAAGTATATTTAAGCATGTATGACAATTGCTCACTCGGACAATTTTTTGGGAGGCCCCCAAAATAGCCGGGGCCCTAAGCTATAGCTTGTCTAGCTTATAGGTAAATCTGGCCCTGCCCAACTGTTATGTAAAAAAATGTTTTCATTACGCACTAAGGCCCTACTTGTTGTCTTAAATGAATGTTTAACAGGCATGTAAGTTGCTTAGACAAAAACACATTCATCATTGTCAGTTATTTAAGGGTTGCTGTTAGGGAAGATAAATGTGCTGAAAAAAAGTGCCACGTTGGTTGTCGGTTATTCTTCTATTTTTGCAGAAACCATTTGAGGCGTTAGAAACCATTTTTATCTATTCATATTATTGTAAATTATGTTATTGTAAACAATAAATGCATGTTATTCTATACTTCTTGTCACAGACCGCAGTTTTGGTCAATCTATTTTAGTAGTATAGATTATAAGTATTTTAACTTAGACACTATCTAAGGGCATTGGGCGAAAACTGCTGTCTGGACTTACGAAATACAACCATTAAATTATACATCTAAGTGAATTAAATCAACAGAGATCTTCGGGTTCAATTAACTGAATAGTGTCAATTAACTGAATAGAATATTTAGTACAAAATAGAAAGCAAATGAAATAGTACATAGAATATAATAAAGAAGACAATAGTTCACATCAGCAGAAAATATATTATATCTAGGGCATAAATCAGTGACCCAAGATTACGTCGACATTGACCTTACAGAGGTCAGTACATGTCGCACGGACCAATGAAATGAAATATTGCTTGACCAAAATGGGAATAGCAATATTATTACAGAAAATCCCGTAAAGAATTAATGCATTAATCAATGCACAACGTAGTAAAGTACTACAGTAGTAATCATTATACAGTTACAACAGTGTGCCTTATAGTAATGAGGTAATTATTGTAATCTCATTTACGCTTTGTAAGCTTAAGAACTAAAAACACAACATTGCACGGTCGGGACTCTCTCAGCAACTGACCAGCAAAACTAGCAAAAAGTCCCCTCATAAACTCTACGTTTCACGAGATTACAAATGAACCTCTGGCGTAGTGATCGTTATAATATAAACAATATAGGTCGTTCATATGGCATCGCACTGTGGCACGTACCATTATTTACTCAGAAGTTGAATTAACCGTTAAAAAAAAGCTTAAATAGTAAACATTGAGACACAAGGGAAAATATTTTATTAAAAAATTACGTTTTAAATTCATCGATTTTTCTAAGTGCACTTCAAAGTAAATGTTAAACAGGATTCGAACAAAAAAGAAATATAGTCTGTTTTTATCAAAAATTACTCCGTATAACTAGTCCTGCAGTCTAAACCTGTCATTTAGATTCGAGAATAAGCTTATTCTAAACTAGAAATAGCCCGTGGGAAACCACGGGGATAAAGAGTTTTGTTTTATGTGTTTTTATTATTTTTAGAATTGTGTTTATATATGTATTTTGCTTTTTCAAAAGTCGGGAAACAGGAGCTCTAAGTAAACTGATACAAAGTCATGGTTTTAAATTTAAGAAATGACCATTCTAATTGGTGATTTTACATTTTTATCGAATTACTGACATAATAAAGCATAAACATGGTTTGATTTAACTGTCTTTTTTCTGTGCAATAAATTTGGATGAAAATTTGCCTTAAAAACAATATTAAGTGTATTTTCTTGGTCTCCATGTGTAGGGCCTAGTTGTCTGTTGAGTGTTATTTTCTACATGTTTGCGACTTTTCGATCTTAAAATGCGACAAAAGTTGACCATAGATGAAAACTTCGACATGATCAAATGTCTGTTATTAAAATTTGTTAATTGCTATCGCAAAAGCAGAATTATTGGAAATTGTTGACGTCATAGATAGTTGGGTAGTGTTTAGTGTTGAGGAAAAGAGTTGATAAATTTGGATTTAAAAGCTTTCTGCTTTTGCTGCATTCTGAGAAAATGTCTGAAGTGTCTAAATTGCGTTATAATTCCTTTGCAGTTGCAAAGACAATCTTTGGATTGAGATTTTTTCAAAATCATAATGATTACATAATCATTATTGCTGTCTCCTTTGGTGTAAGACATTATTACTATTGGTGCTATATTTATCACAATTAGTTTGATACCAGACATTATCCAAACATTTTGTGAGCTCGAGCGTTCTGCTGAGGTACCGAAAGTTCTGAGTATGAATCCTGAAAAAAGGCTTGGGTTCGTTCCCGGCTCTGAAGGGTGTCTCTAAGCCTACCGAGCTCTGATGGGTACCTGATATTTGTTAGGGAAAAGTAAAGGAGACTTGGCGTTGTGGGCTTTGTGCTGGTCATACAATCTCCTAGTATGCCGTGGCCACAGCAACTTTTGAACATAGCTTTACGGTCCCTATCGATCAAATTCGTCTAACGGAGATACTTTACTACTACTCGCGTGAGGCCAGTCATTATCCTTCGGCATCCTTCCGTCTCGCGAGACGATGGTGCATCACCGTGGATTGAGGTTGCATTTCCCCGTGTGGCTGTGCAGGCCTATCCAGGAATGGCAGTCTTTATCACAGCTTTTACACACGTGTTTTGTGCTTTCCATTTTCTTCGCCTTTCTTCTAGCTCTTTTATCTACAATCTCCTCCATCCTTCTTTCCTCTGCTATTTTTACCCCTCCCTGACAGCAGTGCGCCAGGTGGATCGATCCTCTACTTTCCACTTCCAGTCATTTGCGTTTATGCTGGCTGCTCTCATCTACTCTTATGTCCCTCTGGCAGACATCTTTGTAACGGAGGTGTGGGCGACCTGTTTCTCTCTTTCCAGATACCAATTCTCCATATAGGAGGTCCTTATGGATTCTACCTGGTCTCATTCTATTTACATGTCCTAGCCATCTTAGGCGTCTTTCACTAAGGACTGTGAACATGCTTTGGGCGCTGGTGCGCGTCAGTACCTTACTATTAGGAATTGTGTCCTGCCATTCATTAAGACCATAGGGAAATGGGTGTGTGTGTCGGGGGAGGGGGAGGGGAGCAAGAATAATATATAGGCTAAAATTTGTACATGAACAACAATAGTCTTTTTTATACCAAGTTATTATTGTTCTTAAACTGTTGTGGTTCCTTTCTAAATGTTTTAAATATCTGTACTATTCATCCAATAAACCCCACTTTTTTTTCAATATCAATTTTTGTTCCATGTTGGGAAAGTGGGGATTAGTGATTAGGGTATAATAAATTGGTAATTCTAAAGACAGTTATAAAGCTATTATATTACTCTTTCTAAATACTTTGTTTTACAAAAGTAGAAAACCTAAATGTTTTAAGGTTTTAATTTCGGAACAAAAAATTTTAAGAATGGTCAAAGTTTATTGAGAAAAGATTAGGTGAAAGGAAAGTATTAGAAATAGACTATATAAAAGACCAACATGTATTAATAATAGAGGCTTAGTTTTATGTTTGCTTAATTGATAGATAAAAGAATAAAAGAAATAATAAAGTATAGAGTTAGGGATGGAACTTTAGAGATTTTATTAATATACGTTTTAAATTTTCAAAAAAAGTATTTTTTGTTCTAATCTTGCATATATGTTTGTATGTTTGCGTGTGTTTGTGTGTATGGATGTGTAAGTGAGGCAGACAGACAGAAAGGAAGAGGATTTATTTAGCAGAGACCTATTAAAATGCTAAGGTTGAACGTCATCTTCATTTTGCAAAGCAAGATTTACATACTCTTAAAACCTAATCGCTATGCAATTTAAAAAAAAATTAAGCTGAAATAGCCAAATTTAGGGGCCTTATAAAAAAAAAGTGTAGACATAGGCCTACACATGTAGGCCCTCGGGGCATATTAATATTGTTTAGATATTTCCAAAACTGCAATAAGATGGACCGCTTGCTTTAAATATTTCTGCTATTTGATGACTCGTAAACTTCTGTTCCGGGATTTACGATCACAAACGGAATTATAGACCTAGCGTTTAGTAATTCGCTTTCATTTTATGAATGGAAAACTATAAACTATACCTATCCCGGTTGTCAGTTACTGTCGGATAATTTAAAGGAATATTCTAGACGTAAAATGCCGATGAATAGATGCAAATTAAAACTATTAAATAATGTATTTGTAAAAGTAAATGTTTTAGTTTTTCAATTTCTTCGTTTCATTACTTCTCATGTAGAAATTGTGGAATAATACTTTATAGAACGATCGTCTGTTACCTATATAGATTAGAACTCTAATTTAAGATAAAATAGAAAGTTGCATACAGCGGAGGTCTTTTAGAGTACGCGTTATTTGATGCGCACCGAAAACACCACTCTTGAGTTCTAAAGTTGCATAAAGCAGAAGTCTTTTGCATCACGCTTTTTTTGCTGCGCACCAAAAAAACACGATTCATTGAGCTATAAAAATAGTGCAAGCGGTCCTCTTATTAAAGTCTTTGATATTACGTCATCTGTCTGTACTCTCAAAACCAAGTCGCTAAGCGTTCCGGAATGATACATTTCTTTGGGCTATTATTATTCTAAATAATTAGTATGTCGATATATATATTATACCTTTTTAATGTCATGTCACAAATTGTTAAACTATACCGGGGTAATATTTTCGTAACAAGAAAACCATTAAAACACAGTTTTTAGTATACTCTATTACAAGCCAAATTTATTCACTATAATAAATTATGGATGAGACCTTCCATTTATATCACACAAGTATAATTATAATTTATAATGTTATTACGGCTAGAGCCCCCATTCAGTTTATGAAAATAATAGTTATAGTGTTGTTATTGTTAGTGTGAGTATCCTTGTATTTAGTGAAGGTCTTATTATCTCATTCTGAAATTTGTTTGTAGTAGTCTAGAGTTTTCCTGGTTCTTAGTATCCCCTGGCAATTCACATAACGTAGCCTAGAGTTTTCAGTTGATTTTACTTCATGTATAATTATTTTTGGCTCATATTATACAGCAAGAACCTCGATGTTGAGTTGTAGTGTAGGTTATTAAATAGTTGTATAAATACTACACATACACACATGTATATAACTTTGATATATTGACGTTAACCAAGTTGTGTAGAAAGCAACGATAAATTTGGTTTAATTAACAAAATCAATCCAGTAGGAATCCAAATAATATTATATACACAATTAAGAAATACACATATTCCAATTAGTAATGAATATTTTCAATGAACATATAGCATTGTAGCTAATAGTAGAATAATAAAGAATCTTACATAATACAAATCACATAGGAACGAGACTCAGAGACTCAGAGCATAGAATCTTAGATGTTACTCGATCGGCTGCACACCAAGAACTAACTAAAAGTGCGTCGAATCGCGTAGAAATATGTTATGGGTCAATCGTTGGAAATACCAGATAGCCTAGTTACACGAGTATTTCAATCGAGCTCGCGTGTTGTTTGAGTGATCAGATTGTCTTTTTATTAAGAACAAGCAATAATGCTCTAACAAAATAAGGGGAAACCGATCGGCCTTGACATGCTGTATGTGCATGGACAGTTCATGTTTTTATCGAGGTTAAAAAAACAACAACAATGCTCTAATTAGGTTAGGAAAAACCAGGGGGAAACCTTGAGCTGAGAAATATTTTATATCGTTTAAACGCAATTCGCTTAAATGATTTAATTGGTTTATTAACAATGTAATGTAGGGAATTTACGTTTCGTAACAACTCCCTTTCTTTGTAAACTAAGTTTAACATTTCCACTTGACTACAAAACTAAAATTTCGAATCGGTAATGTCGGCAAATACATATCTAATTATAACGATTGCGCATTTTTTTTTAAATGCATGAAGCCACGATCGTCGCTTCGCTTTTGGGCATCCTTTTTTTAAATAGCTTTGGCTCGAAAAAAACATTAAAGGATAACTCGCTTTGTTTCGGCTACATGGTATTGTTTTCATTCTATGCATCTATTTATTTCGTAAAAACGAACATATCCGAAAAGTTTACTTACTTCCGTCTCTTCCGGGAGAGGCAGCCATGTTGGACGTGGAATATATTCCTCGATTCGCAAATTGGTCGAATGAATTCGTGACTATTCCAAACGCTATGATGCTGAAAATTTGATAGAATGTATTGTTAGTCTGGACAAGTCTGCTGTCTAATGTTCAACTCGATTGGACGACGAAAAAAGGTCGAAACATCGATGCAAAGTTTTGCTAACAACCAAGCAAGAAAGCAAGCAAGAAAGCAAGCAAGCAAGCAAGCAGACAGACAGCAAATACAACTTAATAGAAAGGGAGTAAAAAAAGGAACTTTTGGTGCAACACGTCTTTTAATAGGTCTAGAGTCTATACTTTCTATTATGTTTTCTGTCTTAATTAGACTAAGAATAATAAGTGGTCACAGCAAGAAATTTAAATTTGGATTATAAAGTTATGTTTTATAATTTTGGTCTCATACTTTATTTGTATCTTAAAATTATATTTAAATAATTTTTGAATAAAGTGTAGGCTACATTAAGTGCTTTCTTGTTCTGTTTTTTTCCTTTCTTCACTTTCTCGCTGATTTATTTGACTTTCTATGTATTAGTGGCGTAGCCAGGTTTTGACGCTAGGGGGAGCGAAATTTGAGTAAAAAGGCCCCGCTTTTACCAATTTTTCCAGAATAAAAAAAGAACAATTAGGAATTCGTACGTATCAGGTGTTATAAGAAAACCCTGTACCTTAGGATACACATACGGTATAATAGTGCAGTTTTTTATTTAACCATTCACCATTCTATTTCTAGCAACTAATAGTGATGGGAATTTCTGCAAATTTGATTGCATTTACAATTCATTTTCAGGATGAACATCTAGTATCGAAAAGTATTTATAGAATCAACGCGAATGCTCTCTAGCAGGGGTCGGCAACCTAAGGTTTGCGCGCCAGACTTGGCACGCAGATCGATTTTCAGTGGCACGCGAAATACCTACAAGAATATTGTTTAATGCAAGTGAAAACAACATATGTCAGTATAATTAGTGGGTGCTGCATGGCGAATTACACGGGAATCACACTGGACCTCGACTGTTATAGTTCAGGAATGTTTGTAATTTGTATGCAAAGCTCCCATCATTGGACTTGCAATCGGTGGTTGAATCTATAGTTAAGATAGTCAATTGTATAGTTTCTCAAGTCTCTTCTAGAAGAAAGTCATACGGAATATAATAATATGTAAAGTGTTTGATAGATTCTTTTCTTGTCTGGAAACCATTAAGATGTATCTTAATGGAAAAAAAAATCCGTTATTGAATGAGGAGAACTAACTGTTGAAGCCAATATTTCTATATGACTTGTTGACACGTTTCAGTGAGTTAAACTTCTATTTAGGCTACAAGACTGGGTCTAAAAGCACTTGAAGTGTTGGGCAACTGGAATCGATTTGCATTGAAACTGGGCATATCTTTCCGTGAAATCAATTTCAAAACATTTAACTCTTTCCCTAATTTAAGGCAAATTAAGATGAGCATTTTCAGAAGTACACTAGTTATATTAAAACAATTAACTCGTTTGGTATCACTAGCATCCCATTTGGTGATTTTATTTGAAGGGAGATAATTAACCCGTTTTTTTTACATTAATATTTCTAATGTTGTTTTTTTTGTTTCCTTTTTACAAAATTAATGATTTAAAAAGTATAACTCCAAAATGATTAAAATACATAAGATAGCTGAAAATTATATAAATACTTTATGATTAAAGAATGTATATGTACAGTTTTAAACATTAAAATAAATACCCAGTTTGTATGATTATTTCGTATCTCTTCCTTTAAAATTATTTATCTATCAGATTATACTTCTTTGAAATAAAATAATATGTTAGAGTATATCTCAGTTATTCTAAGATCAAACATGAAAGACTTAGATTTACATCTATTACTAGAAAATTTCTTCACAACTAAATTCAAATGTAGATAACTATTAATGTGTAAGTTTAGTAATGAAAGTGTGTATTAGCTACGAATGTTTTTTTTTTAAAGCTGATAATAACAAACCGATTAATTTTTTATTAAATATAAAACGCTTTAATGATTTTCTCTATTACGCTCCTTGCATTTTTTTCTTAGTCTTGCTACGCAATAATAAAATTGCAAGACTTAGACTTGGACTACGGAAGAGTGTAGGACGCAATAATCTTCTTTATAGAAGGAGCGTCTGTAATGTATAAGATAAGATAAGGCACTAAACAAAAATAATATAGTTGTTCAGTTTAAATTTCACGCTGTCGGCACACATAATGATGAAAAATGATTGTAATAAATTAAATTGTTGAAATGCAATTTAAGAAAAAAATTAGAAACAGCATAAATTCTGCTTCGTGGCTTGTTAAAATTATTAATGAAATATTATTTTTTCCCGAAAAGGCCCTTTTTTTTCGAAAATGGTCGTAGAGGGAGCGGCCGCTCCCCCTGCCCCCCCCTCCCCGGGTACGCTACCGCTATGTACCTTATAAAATGTATATAAATTTGAGTAAGAAACTAGAATCATAAAAGAATCTATACAAAAAAATAACAACGATATTGGGACATTTTATTCATGTGTCTGTATACTCCATTCATCTTTACGTAAAGTTATCTCTAACGGTAAGGGTGATATGGGTGCAGGTGTATTGTTTTATAATTGAATAGTCTGGTAGATTAACTGTCGCGGTAGACAAATAATTTTCCGGTCTAAAAAAGATCATGGTAGACAAAGTATTGGTAGACGAACTGTTGTGGTCGACGAATCGTCTGGAATACCAAATGTCGCGTTAGACAAAGTGTCGGAAGACGAAGTGTCGCATTTGATCAAGTGTCGTTAGACGAGTTGTCGAGGTAGACGTAATGTCGCTAGACTTTCTTTCTGTAGATGAAGTGTCGTAGACGAAAAAAGTCTGTAGACGAGTTATAAAGACACCTTAGTGTCACCTTAGACTTAGTGAAGGTCATTTCACCTTCCCTCCCCCTCTTCCCCCCCCCCCCCCCCAAACCCAAAATGTCAACACTTTTGAAAGCAGGATATGGAGCGCGCGTCAAGTCATCGCAGTCACTGTCAGGGGCTCATAACTCATCGAAATGGATGTTGGTTAGCTACATTTTTTTTCTTCTATTTAACAAGTAGCCTAATCGCATTTGTACAAAGAAATAAACGTTTAAAAAAGTTAATTTAATGATCTTAGGTTATTCTGAGAACAGAACGAGTTTTAGAACAAGCTGCAGATAAAGTGGACAAAGAAAATACGTTTTATGAATACAAAAAATGCATCTATCTGTATGTCTACAACTGTGTGTCTTGATTTATTGGACAACTACTGCTATCTGCCAGCGGGGTATGTATTTTATTATAGACTTATTTATAATTATATTGTATTATCCATGAATATAGTAGGCCTAAACATATAGTCATCTAGTAATATAAAGTTAGTAAAATTTGTAATATTAGTATAGTAATATATAATAGAATAATATTTTATCATTATCTGACTGTTTATACAATTATTAATTAAGTTTTACTAATCAATTCATTTCGTGTTTTATTCATGTTTTATAAAGTAAAGTACCCTTCGGACCAAAGTGATCATAGGGCCGGTGAAGCAGCGTTCACCAGTTTCTGTGGCCACGGCATACTAGGGGATGTGGGGCCAGCACAATGCCCAGCCGCCTTTACCCCAACTAATGTCAGGTACCCATCAGAGCTGGGTAGACTCAGGGACACCCTCAAGTCCTGGGAAAAAATCCCGGCTTCACCACGATTTGAACCCAGGACCCTCGGATCGCCAGTCGAACGCACTGCCGCTCGGCTACCGTGCCCCGTTTGAATGTTCTATAACTTCTCATTAAAGGACTTTACATTAATTAAAGTATTTTGATTTTTTTTTATTGCCTTCATTTTTACTTTATAAATCAAAGTTAAACTTCTATAGAAGTACATTTAAAACAATAACACATGCAATCCCACAAAACCACACACATTCATATACTCGAAACACAGAAAATTGTTCATGCATGTCCAAAAATTGAAACATATTTTTGACAATGACTATTGAAATAATTCTGCATATTATATGACAGCGCATTAAACTGGTGTACCATTGATCCTTGGTTAGAATCTTGGTGAAGGCTAGGATTTTTTATCGGCTCAGGAGGGTGTCCATGAGTCTACCCAGCTCTGATGGGTACCTGACTTTAGTTGAGGTAAAGTAAAGGCGGCTGGCCATTGTGATTGCAACACAATCCCCTAGTATGCCGTGGCCACAGAAACTGATGAATGTTGTTTAACCATCCATATGGATCAAATTGCTCCAATTGGATTAATTTACTATAATTTGTATGTTTCCATTGGTATGGAAATACGTTATTACCATGTCTATTGCTTTATTTAAGAACTTGCATAGTTATGTTTGATTATAGTGTCTATGTATTGTATTTAAATATAAGAGATTCATTTGATTATATTTTATAGCTAGTGTAGATCTATTTATAACATACAAATTTCATTTGACCATATTGTCTATATACTGTGTTATAAAATAAAAGTTTCATATAACTAAAGTGTCTATAGACTATGATATAAAAAATATTCTTCTTCATATTACTGTGGAGACCCAGTTAGGACCGTGGAAATAGTCCACAATTTAACTACACACAAAATAAATAAATAAAATCATCACAAATAACAATTATAAACAGATGCCAGAGTGGCACTTGGAAGGATTTGAAAGCAAACAATTGGATGCGACCTGGCTGCGTGGACATTTCCACGTGGCGGTTCAAGATCTTGTAAATAGTGGTGACCTTGTTTACCGCTCTGCGGTTTTGTAGGGGCTCGAGGTGGAGTTTGGCCACCAAAGCAGAGTTATTAATAGTTGGGGTGTGACGGAGCAGAGAGCTTTATTGATGTAACTCAAGGCCACACTTTTTTAAAAGTTTATTTGACTCTATTGTCTATGAAGTGTGTTATAAAAAAAAAGTTTATTTGACTTTTTTATACATATTGTGATTGTATTGTGTCTATTTTGTATTATATAAAATGAAAAAGTTATGTTCATATTGTTATTATATTATTGTATGTTCAGGTTGCAATGTCACCAATAAATATGGCAAAGACTGTCGCTACAGATGCCACTGTAAAGATGACGCAGCCTGTAGTCAAGATGGATCATGCATTATAGGTTGTCAGATTGGTTGGTTTGGCCCTGCGTGTCAATACAGTAAGTTGACATTTATATTGTCCACCTTTCAAGTCTGTCACTCGCTTCGTCTTGTGTGTAAACCTTAATGCGAGAGGTGTTCTAAAACCTTCTAGAACAACTAAGGTCATCTCAATGACATTATGAATTGTGATTTTTAGACATATTTTAAAGATTGTTTCTTTATAAAAAGTTCATGGTTGGACAAAATTTAGGTGGTGCTTCATTTGTCCTTGACTACCTTCTTCCTGAGAGCCTCTCGACATCTAGCACAAAAGTCTGGCATTAGCTCCACATCCATCTAAGGCAAACTAGTTGTATCAAAACTTTTAATAAAAAAGAACTGAACTTATCATTTAAAGTTGTATCTTCATTAAACAGGTTTAATATTTAAAATATTTATTTTATATTAAGCATCCATTTGCGTGTGTGTTTAATGTAATCATATTTTTTAAATTACTTTTTAGCGTAAGTAATTGTATCTTTGCTCTATGCATGTTTTTGTTGCTTAATGTTAAATGCGCTGTGAGATTTTATTATGTTTCATGGCAGCGCTATATAATTATATTTATTATATTGCCTTATTGACCTAGACTTAATATTAACGGTTCGAAAGTAAACTAATCAAAATAGATGACATGTGTCGCTAAAAAAGTACTGTTACTTATTGATACTTGAGGTGTAACGGAGCAGAGAGCTTTAGTGTTTGTAACTCAAAGTCACCCTTTTAAAAATGTTATGCATCTATTTTCTATTAAAGTTATATTTAGATAATGTGGTATACTCATTAAATAAACTCTTCGCACACATTGGTTTACGAATTGACATGAAAACTTTAATTGTACTAGAATACATTTGTACAAACATTAAACATATACTTAGCGTATTGTAAACATTCACCATTTCTCTAGATGACATGATTCCTAGTAGCTATAATCAGGAGTTGTGGAATAACGATACTAAACAATTCTTCTATGAATACCAGTGGACTGGCTCGTTCAAATTTACCTGGATGAACTTACAGTTAAATGAACCAGTCACAGGTATTGTTACATGGTTTTACATTTTATAGTTGTCTTTTCTAATCAAAATTTTAACTACACATACGTTTTAATAAATATACATAATAGCGGTAGAAATAACCTATTAATGTTGAATTTGAATAAAGGTTTTCAAAAAAATCTACGTTATTGGTCTTAACATACTTGCGCAGGCGACCCATTCCGTGTCCTAGTGCCTTTCTGACAGAAGATGATCTTACTTGAATATATCTTTGAAAAAAAATACTTACTCTTACGGTTTATTATATTATGTGGTATTATCTTCTGAAAAAAAATGAATTTCTTCCATTGTTTAGCTCAACATGAGCGGTGAGCGGCCTGCTGTTGCACTAATCGTCTTAATCTACGTACCGTGGTTAAAATCTTTGTAGTCAACTCTTTGACAGAAGTCTTAGGCTTAATTTAACCATGACAAGACATAGGTCATTCTTTGTGATACTTAAACCATTCTTTGAAAATTTACTTTAAATAAATAAAACTAAAGCTGGTGCATTTGTGATCTATTGTCGAAAATTACAGCGACATTGACTGCTTAATTGACTGTGGACTGACAATGTGCTGGATAAACCAATAAAATTCCCGTCCCTATCATTCAATCAAGGCTGAATTACTGAAACAGGTGTTTGAGTGACACAACTCAAAACCAGCTTCAGAGACAGCAGAGGCTACAGAACACTGCAGTACTCATTGTATTGTTGAAAAATAACTCTAAGCACATACCTATAGTTCTTATAAACATCCACTGGCTCCCTGTGAATTTAAACGTACTTGGCTTACGCACAGCTGTGTGGAAGTCACTACCCCTTACAATATTGGAGATTCCATTTCGAAGCATGTAGCTTTCAAAGGTGCAACGCTCCTCATTGAAGTGAATAATCAGCTTATACTGTGGTTTGACACAAATAGAAGTTACTATTTTTTTGTAAATGTTTTCCCATCCCAAAATCTGCATCTGACTTGTGGATATTGAGCTCACTGATCATGACGAATGATTTATTGCATTATTTTTTTTAGCTTGAAACGATGCGCTATTTACTTTTGCATCGATACCATGTTGCAAAATTTAAAAAAAATGCATATTTGATAAAAGTGATGTTTTTGTAGTAAGCTTGGGGTTCCTTAATTAAATTTTATACAAAAAAAACATGAAGTCTACGCAATACTGACGAATTCTCACAATCGATTGACTAAAGATGACCGATAAATTTGTGTTGTGTCAATGCTTCAATCCCTTATAGGCTAATAACACTGATAATGTTTAGCTTTTGCTACAATGATTTAATTTGCGAACTTTACATAAGGAAAACTTTTAACTTCTCATTAATATGCAGATTTGCTCATAAAAATCTTATTCTGGAACAAAAACGACTTGCAGCTCTGTGAAAAGTCCATAGTCACTATAACAGACGATTACAACTACAACGTTCATTGTGATACTGTTATGTTTATTGATTCACTGGCCATCGACACAAAAAGTATTAGGAAAGCAGTCTACGTTAGTGGAGGTAAACCATTATAACTCAGTATAACTAATACATTTTTGTATTGAGTTCTGTATGAACTAACCTATCATTGTAAACGTAAACTAGCAATTATTGCTTATTGAGTGTATACAAAGAAACACAATTATATTGAAATCTGCATTGTTGACTCATACAATTAAAGCCTGTTGTGTTTAAATACACAACTTGCTGAAGTTTATGTAATATTATCTCAGGAATTTGAAGGCATAGACCTTAGATACATGCATTAGGCTTTATGCACACATCTTGAACTGAATTGTCAAACTCCAGTTCTATATACCATTTACAGCAATGCCATTCGAAGTTCGGCAATCGACACAGTATCGTTTATTAAATATGTCGATAATACAGCCATTGTCTGTCTTTTTTCCAGTGATGACAGTGTCTATCACAGAACGACTTCAGATTTCTACAAATGGTATGGGGAGAACTACCTGATATTAATATCACAAAAACGAAATAAAGAATTGTAGAATTTCGGAAGGAGAAACACAAGCTGACTTATTTACAATATATCTATATATATAAAAAGACAGTGTTAAGCCCCGCGAGGATCCCCATTGGTCAATTTGAAAACACGTGTGTCACTGACCTATCTAGGCCAAGCCCAATATACCGTCTAATAATTTTTCACATCGGGCATGTGTCTTCGATAGCTCAGTGGTAAACGTAGTGGACTGCTATACGGGCGACCAGGGTTCGATTCTCCAGTTAGACTATACTTTTTAAAATTAATTTTTCAAACTTTTAAAAACAAAAGACATTGTAAATCTATAGGCAATATTGATTTTGTTAAATAAAAATATTTGACTATTTTTTTTACCCTATTACAATATTTATTTACTTTCCTAAAAGTATTCAGTAAGTGTAGTTTATAAATTATTATTTGTTATCTGCACCCCAGACAGTCCCTTTTTTTTTCACCCGGGCAACGCCGGGCAATGTAGCTTGTATATATATATATACATTTGTTATATATATATAACTCAAGTGTCGCAATGTAAATATATGGGAGTCACAATCACTGACAAGCTGACTTGGTCTGAACACTGTCAAAGCCTATGTAATAAAAACCACCAAATACTTTTCTGTCTTAGTAAACTAAAAACATTTCATATAGAGAAAACTATTATGAACCTCTTTTACTCAGCAACTGTTAGTAGCATCATCACCTTCGCAATCACCTGCTAGAATAGTATTACCACTGCATTGAACAAACACTAGATAGACCGCCTAATAAATAAAGCCTCTCGTACAACACAGACACGACTACCATCTCTTGGAGATCTGTTCCATTCAAGGTGCCTGCATGATTGATAAAATCCTTCAGAACCATGCACACCCGCTTCACTATAGCTACATCATATCTAGTCGATTCTTTCAATAAAGGCAAGAACAGAGAGATTTAGGAACTCATTAGTTCCATAATCAGTGAGAATATTTCAAAAGAATCGTCAGTCAGCCAGAAAAATAAATACCTGACTGCTAAATGATACTTGTTCTTGTATGATAAATAGTATGATAGTGTGCATGAATGTATATTGTGCTTCAGTACAAATGGTTCTTTAAAAAAAATGGTGCTTACAAAAGGCATTTATGTAATCAAGTCAAATTTTCATTTGTTTGGATGAATAAAGTAATCCTATCTTATTTTATGGGGTTGAATGCGGCTCACATGGGCCGTTAACCTTTTTTTTAGGTGTGTGCAACATGCTTGCGTAAAGAGGAAACAAACATTTTCTTTAAAGGCTTAAAATCTAGATTGTGTCTCCATTAGCAGCTTACCGAAAAAGAAAAGTTAACCGAGTTTTGAATGTAAAATTATGTTCTTGTTTGTTTTTTTGTGTACCAGAGATGAAAGTTTTCTTTTTGACGTACATTGAACAGGACTCGATGGTGAATTGGGGCCACCTGCTGGGAATACATCGACTATATGGTCAAGCCGATTTTACAAAGCTTTTGAAGGGAGTACCAATGGATATAACTGCACGTCTTCTCTAGTTAATACGACTAATGCCGACGTAAACAACACGGATATTCTTCTCAATCATTATAGTAAATTATTCGTTATTTTTTATTATTGTTTTTACAATTGTGTTTACTATTTGTTTTTGTTTTAGTTTTTCAATGTATAGACTCTAGATTGTTTGCGTTAAAATTTCTCTAGAATATGGCGATACAAAGTCTTACAAAGATGACAAGAATGGACATGATTTATTTGTATATCTAACAATCAAATCCGCTGCCGTTTTCTATGATTGTTTAGAATATATCACCAATCATCCTCGATCTCGAAAAACGATTAGTATTTGTTCGCACATGGGTTGGGTTTACACCAGCTTTGTAGCGTATAGTTTGATGTGGACCTAGAGTTCCATCCTTGTTTGTTATTTTCATTTCAAGACTCATTGCATCTTTGACACGTGAATGTAGGACATCCTAGACTTAGGGCTAAGGCAGACTTAGCACTGAATCAATTTGATTACCTAAATTAATATTAATTTCAATACATGTTTAGACTCTAATTTGTTTTAAATGTTAATAAATGTGCACATAAACACTTTAACACATAAAAGTGTACAATTTAAATATATTACACATACATGGCAATTTTTAAAGCAAATATTGTTTTCGTATAATTAATGCTTATGTGATTATATAAAAGCTGATCTTTAATTATTTGCTTAAAATGAAATCATCTCTTCCAGTGTTTTCAAGTTTAGATGCAAAAGATCAATTATTCAGATTGGTCAAATACAGCAACAGTGAAGTTTACAGTTTCAATGACTCTGGTCATCTGGCCTTCATCTACATGATAAATAACAAAGCTGTCCAAGTGATACCGTATAATGAAATAAATTTAAGTGTGTCTACTACGGGAATTTTACTTGGGCTCTGTGAAGTTCATTTGTTTGAAGGTGCAAAACATTTTGTATATTGCATCTATATTTAAGAAACTATTATATTTTATCAGAAGTAAAACAGTTTCTTTTCTCTCATAACATTTTTTGTTTTAGTTGTAAATCCAAATCATAATTTATTTTTGATTGATTGTTTTCTAATAATGACATTAGCGCTTGACACTGCACATTTTATAAGAAGGATATAGCTTTACTGAAGCAAGTTTTTAAACTATCGAGATCATTACACATTATTTGTAAAGGCTTTCTCTTTTTTATATTATTAACAATATATAATTTTATAGACTATTAATATATATAGTCTATGATCATATGTATATAAATGAACCAATTTGACGTGGATAATTTAATTGGCTAAATTAAAAGAAATAAATAAATTTTAAGAATTAATGAACTACCCAATTTAAACAACTGTAGCCTATATCAGTGGCAAATCAATGGTGTTGCATTGGTTGCGTTCGCATAAGGCATAATTTTTTAGTAAAGGGAATTAACCTAATCACACACATTTTAAAAAAAAAGTATTATTATTTTGGCGTCGTCAACGGCAGGTCTACATCAGGTTACCAATACACCGGCTACGAAACTGCTGTATTTCTATTTTATTTATAAAACGCTGAATTCACTGGCGTTGCCTTGGGAGCAACTTGCATTGGCCTGTATTAGCTACGGATACAAATTGTATAAACTTCACTGAATATAAAGTTTTAATAATTTAAAAAATATAGAGTCTATTATTTCCTTAAAAGAAATTAGGAAAGTAATTATAATAAATAAATGTAATGGGGTTAAAAAAAGGGCTATTTTTTTTAACAAAAAGTTTGAACTTTCCCTGGCTGAGAATCGAACACCCGTCTTCCGCATGCGTCTAAATATAATTATTAGATTTTGCTTACTGAACACAATTTAGGAACACTTTAAGTCATGACATTGCTTACAATGTTGTTGTTTTTTATAATATTAATGGAAATAAAAACAAAAAGTTGAAAAATGTTTGTGTCCTACGTGGTCTTAGTTTAGTCTTGCAATGTTGTTAAGTTACTAGTTTTCTTGGTTTGTTCAGGCAACCCGTTCCATGCAGGGATGCCACTTTGGAGAAATGAGTACTTATATGCATTTGTTCTCGTATAATGGATAAGGAAAGTGCTTTTGTCCTTATGTTTATTTGTGCATTGCAACAGGTTGTTATTGTGTTGTATTTCTAAATTAGAGATCAATTCTTATGTATTATTACTACTTTACTCTTCGCCCTTCAGTCCTCTAGTGTTTCTAGGTTTAGTGATTGAACTATTGGTGTTACTCTTGTAAAGTTGTGAATATTTGCTAGTATATTTGTTTGTGTGTGTGTGTAAAAGATGAAAATGCGTGAGTTTTATCTAGCTATGGTAATTTATTGTGTTATTTTTATTTTCCTTACCGTAAACCCAAACATAATCCGCCAACTTGTGGTTTTTTTTTTCTCAGAGATACAGTGTAGAGAAATACCTAGATACATAGTAGACTGTAACAGAAAAAGTAATTGTTTGAACCAAACAGATAGTTGCCTGTTTAGCACCGGCCAATGTCCATCTGGTTGTCCAGTTGGATTTACTGATGAGTGCTGTACACACTGTAAGTAGGGATTTTTAATAATCTATAGAGACAATATGTGTCAGCATTTGTTAGTATAAAATTTTTTAGTATAGTTTAGTTTATACTAGATTAGTTTCGTATACATTTCTTTCGAATATATTAATTTCGCATAGATATGTTTGGAATAGATTTGTTAAGTATGTATTTGTTTCGTATAGATTTGATTAGAATTCTTAAGAATTGATTTGTTTAGAATGTATTTGTTTAGTATATATTATTTGTTTTATTGTATATTTGTTTAGCATACATTTATAGAGTAATTTTTTGTAAAGCGCAGTGGGGTTTTTTAAAGTTGAAAGTAAAACATGCAATTTATCATGACATACAATTGGACAAGCTGGTGGTAAAGCGTCAGTAGTATATTAAGTCACATTTAGGTAGCATTCCCCCGCTCATTCCCCCGCTCCCCCGCTCCCCCGCTCATTCCCCCGCTCCCCCGCTCATGCCCCCGCTCCCCCGCCCCCTCCCCCGCTCATTCCCCCGCTCCCCCACCTTCTCTCCCCACCCCCACCCATTCCCCCGCTCCCCCACCTTCTCTCCCCACCCCCACCCATTCCCCCGCTCCCCCGCCCCCTCTAAGGGTAAGGAGGGTTGTGACGTCAGCCCCCGCTCCCCCTCCCGACATGTAGCACACGTGACATTTCATGACCTCCCCCTCTCGACACATGTTTATTTTTTTTTCCGTTCTCTCCCCCCTCCCTACCCCTGTAATGTCAACTATCCATGGGTAAGGTTGGGTAAGGTTGGGTAAAGCATTTTTTACCCACCCCCTCAGCATTTTTACCCACCCCCTAGCGACATGTGGCATGACCTCCCCCTCTCGACACGTGTTTATTGTTTTTTTTTTCCCGTTCTCTCCCCCCTCCCTACCCCTGTAATGTATAGTTGAAATATACTTATGTATGTAAAAGAGATGACCCACATCAGCAATACATGAACAATGACATGTGTTCAGTACATTTTTAAATAGTTTTTTTCCCCTTAGTAATTTAGTTATCTTTATATTTATGTATGTAAAAGAGATGTAGGCTATCGAACTTTTAGTTCCGGCTTGTCGTCCTAGGTTATTGAACTTTTGCCCTGGCTTGTACATACTTAAAACACCAACACTGGCTCAATAATGTATAATTAATTAGATGAAAAGATTCATCCTCTCGACATCCTTCCTCCCCACACCCACCATACATTCATCCCACCCACTCGATCAATAATAATTTGAATGTATAATGTCGCATATGTTTACAGCTAAACTCAAGCCCACATCTATAATTAAGATGTAATTTCGGATTATTGATCTTTTGCCTCTCGTGCAAAACAACTCGAAAAGTCCCCTCTTACTTCTAAAAACAGGTGTTGTTTTCTAAA
The DNA here is from genome assembly GCA_949126835.1 of Anisus vortex. Classification (NCBI taxonomy): domain Eukaryota; kingdom Metazoa; phylum Mollusca; class Gastropoda; family Planorbidae; genus Anisus; species Anisus vortex. Next base: position 12,250,163 of record OX421493.1, read on the forward strand.
TATATAATTGATTTGAGCAATAAACTCAACTGCAGATCAATAGAATATTCACATTTTGTCACTCTTCACACACATTCATATATATACACACACACACACACGTATCTCACACACACACTCATTTCTTTTTCCCCTATACAGACATCTGTTTATGGTTTATCTATGCACTGTCGGTTATTTACCTTTTTTTGTACTATCATTTTCTTTTCTTCCATTCAGACATATCTATGCAGTGTAGTTATTAACCTTTTTTTTTGTACTATCATTTTCTTTTCTTCCATTCAGACATATCTATGCAGTGTAGTTATTAACCTTTTTTGTACTATCATTTTCTTTTCTTCCATTCAGACAGCTGTTTAATTCAATCCTCCCACCCAATCGATAATGCCAACATTTCACTTACTATTTTCACGTTTTCCCAAAGGCTATAGTAGTATTGCTGCCATTTTGTCACCACTAGACAAAGTAAACAAACAGCACGCCCGCTATAATTATTTTAAGCGCTTTAGTATTCTTTTATAGTTCTTAATAAAGGGTACCATTAAAATATTTTAGAACCAGTGTATTCACATTTCATTCATACCTACAGCCTAACCACTGGATCAATAATAATTTGAATGTATAATGTCACATGTGTTTATATAGTAGAATATTCACATTTTGTCACTCTTCACACACACATACACACACACATACACACACACACACACAATATTTGTATCACACACACACACACACACACACACACACATTTCCATACAGATATCTGTTTATTTACCCAATCGATAAACATACAGACATCTGTTTATTTCAAACATCCCAACCCAATCAATAAACTATTGTACTGGTATATCTATGCAGTGTAGTTATTAACCTTTTTTGTACTATCATTTTCTTTTCTTCCATTCAGACATCTGTTTAATTCAATCCTCCCACCCAATCGATAATGCCAACATTTCACTTACTATTTTCACGTTTTCCCTACACACACACACATACATACAGACAATCACATTTACAAACGCACACACACACACACATACAGACAATCACATTTACAAACGCACACACACACACATACATACAGACAATCACATTTACAAACGCACGCACATACATACAGACAATCACATTTACAAACGCACACACACACACAGTATTTTTATCTCTCACACACACACATACAGACAATCACATTTACAAACGCACACACACATACATACAGACACTCACATTACTCATACTGGCATACAAATACGCACACAGGCCCGTCAGACCATATTTACATTGTCACAGCTGTCTCTCTGCAAACGCTCCTTCTATAAAGAAACTTATTGCTTCCTACGTTCATCCGTGGTCCAAGGCCAGTCTAGTTGCATTTTTTTATTAATGTTTTAAATTATGTTACTGGTTTGTTCAGGCAACCCATTCCATATGAACCTTGCAGCTCGTTTTATTTTTTTTTGTAATTTTTTTGTTTAATGTTTTCGTAAAAGTATTCAGGCAATTTTAAAATTTTAATAGTTAACACATGCATCAGTCTAAACTAAAATATTCAACGTGTCTCTGATGGCATCCTTTTTAACTTTCTGTTATACAGAAGTCATAGTCATAGTCCCATGGTTCTTTTAGGAACACGTGGTATCCAATATGGCGGAAGGGATGTATCCAAGGGGAGTAATCGTGTAATTATTATTTTTTGTCATTATTACCATTGTATTTTTTTTTCTTTTTGTTGTAGTAAGACAGGGTTAAGCATTTTTATTCTAAACTTAAAATGTTTCAGCTATTAGTATATATATTACGAGCTCTAAATTTTCACATAATAGTGAAGGGTGATATTCTTTTATAGAATTATTATACACTAATGCAATTTTGTTTTCTCTTTTTGATATTATAAGACATGTAAATCTTGAGTAATTTTTAATTTTAACTTTAAGAGTTCGCATGTTATTTTCTTTACGATTGCACTAGATGTATAAACTTTTATATACTGTATTTAATCAAGTAATTATTTTCTTTAGCACAATTAAGGGAGCCAGAAATATTGAATAGATTAAAATCAAGGGTAGCAATCGTGTAATTAGTTGTTTTAATTTTTGTAAAATTTATATTAATCTTGTCTTAAGTTAATGGATTTTCAGGGCGATTTGCAGCTCGTTGTTTTCAACTAAAGAGTTACCAGATAGTAGATACGCTTCTAGAATCTTCAACATATATTGATACACATCTGTCGAGCTTTATGAATAGTCATAATAACTGGGTGAGTAACAGGTTCACAATAGTAACAAGACAGTCTTTGTTAAACAAAAAATCACCATATACACAGTTAAATATAAAAGAGTATATTAAACTAGCTTCCATCTTTCTTTTCGTCACAGAGGTGTCCCTGAGTCTGCCCAGCTCTGATGGGTACCTGACATTAGTTGGGGTAAAGTAAAGTCGGCTGGGCATTGTGCTGACCACACATCCCCTTTTATGCCGTGGCCACAGAAACTGGTGAACGCTGCTTCACTAGCCCTATGATCAGGTTGGTCCGAAGGGTACTTTACTAAGTCATGTTTTGTTTGTTATTATTATTGTAAACGTGTAACGTTAGTATGAAAACATGGGTGTCATTTATTTATTGCATTCAATTCATTAAAGAATAAAAGTGGGGAAAAAGAAATGTTTGTTTCCTTTGTCTTTATTTCATCTAGTACATCTAAGTCCAATGTTTTCATTGCCCTAGTATGTATAAAATAGTTGTAATTTTAAAGTTATTTTGAAATATTAAGTTAACCCAATAGATTCGTTGTAAAAACAAATAAGCTCCAGAAGATCTTTTACGTCTGCTTGCTCATCAATTAGGCGCTGACAAGATTCTTGCAGAGATATGATGACTTTCGTAGACCTACCAAGTATCTGAGCTAGCCCTTCAGTATCCGCTTCCACAAGTTGCTAGATAAGACATTGAAAATAAAAATTATATTTATTATTTATTTATTTTGTCTATACCTGCAAGATGTAATAATTTGGTAGTATCTTACATGCATTTCATCTTCATTCAATAATACAACACAAGCGAGGTCTACTTTGATTTTCTCAATGACTGAAGATAAATCACAGTCTTTACGGCCACATTCTAATACAGCGCCATCTGGGTGATCGTAACTCGTAATGGCTACACAGGGAAAAAATAATGGAAAATTGAATTTTTTACTGTATCATGACTACACTGTGGGTTTCTGTGATCTAGCTACATGACTTTAGGTGACCAAGACTATCATGGCTTTAGGTTGACCTCACCCAAGACTATTAAAACTGTTAGGGAAATATTTTTTTTAAATTTTTTTTTCTCCCAAGAGTCCAGAGGGAAGAGTTTACAATGCTATCACTCGCATTTAAGCAGGGGAAGTAATTGGGAAAGTAAAGGTGTTGAGGCGCTTTGCTGACCACACTATCCCCACATTAATGTAAAGGATTTAAAATATAAAAATAATCTACATATTGTAAAAGTAGATTGGATGGATACTTTAAACAAAACAATTTTGACTTTGACTTTAAAACATAAAAAATCGATAGAAAATATATTAAACTACACCTACAAGAGTGTGGAGGCATCCATTCGCTTCGACCGGGTAGCAACATGAACACTGTGTTGTCTGGCAAGAAGGAGAAATATTCCTCATCAATTTCTGTTCCATCCTCTGCAAGAACGACTGTGACAGGAGGATCAATTTGGAGTTTTTCACAACCTTCAAACGTAAAAAACAACAAATACCAAACAACAACAAACAAACAAAACAACAAGAATAAAATAATTGATAGCTTTTAATTTACTTTATTTATTTATTTTTTATTTTTTTACCTTTGTTTTTAAGCTCTTGAAATGATGAGACAGTAAATCCTTTTGTGACAATTCTTTCTTTATCCCAGACTTTAAACGGTCTATACTTAGGTTCACACATTTTTAAAAAATGTGATAATCCTTTAAAAATAAATATAAAAATAGTCAAACTTGGTTACCTACCCTTGCCAATAATATTGGCAATATAATATTTGTTGACTACGCCTAGTTTTCTTTTTATCGGTCCCTCTTTCTAACTCCCACTCTATCAAATCTTATAGAACTACAAACTCTTATCTTCAACTCCCTTGTCAGCTGTTACATTCGCATTATTTGTGCCTCATTTCTTTATTATAGCTCCAGATCGTTCTCACTACTATCTTTCTCACCCAAAACTGTTAGTTACTCTACTTTCAATAATGTTCCCTCTCTACAACGTGCGTCAGACATACACTGTTTTTCTGCCTAGAAAGTTTTTTAGTACACTTGTCTATGGACACCTTTTTTTTTTCTCCAACTCTCTTGTTATTTTTTTCTCCCTCTCGAAAAAAAGTCTCCCTCTCGAAAAGAAATATTTCCTTCCAATAAGGAAATAGAGACCGGCTTGTAATTTTTTTTCTCCCTCTTCGAAAAAAAAAGTCTCCCTCTTGAAAAGAAATATTTCCTTCCACGAAGGAAATAGAGACCGGCTTGTAATTTTTTTTCTCCCTCTTCGAAAAAAAAGTCTCCCTCTCGAAAAAATTTCTTCCCTGGCATCCTTCTTTCTCCAATCATCTTGTAATTTTTTTTCTCCCTCTTCGAAAAAAAAGTCTCCCTCTCGAAAAAATTTCTTCCCTGGCATCCTTCTTTCTCCAATCATCTTGTAATTTTTTTCTCCCTCTTCGAAAAAAAAGTCTCCCTCTCGAAAAAATTTCTTCCCTGGCATCCTTCTTTCTCCAATCATCTTGTAATTTTTTTCTCCCTCTTCGAAAAAAAAGTCTCCCTCTTCGAAAAAAAGTCTCCCTCTCGAAAAAATTTCTTCCCTGGCATCCTTCTTTCTCCAATCATCTTGTAATTTTTTTCTCCCTCTTCGAAAAAAAAGTCTCCCTCTCGAAAAAATTTCTTCCCTGGCACCCTTCTTTCTCCAATCATCTTGTAATTTTTTTCTCTCTCTCTTCGAAAAAATGGTCTTCCCTGCCATGTCTTTATAACAGGCAAATCGTTTAGCATATCTACACTCCTAACTCTAAAACGGTGTGTACATTACACGTCACCAAGGTTTTTGCAAGTAACGTTCTTTAGAGATATTAAAGGCCAAGTTGTAAACCTAAAGTTATCCCGACTGACCCTCATGTGAATTGGGGAAAAGTAAGGCATAAAAAAAATAAAATTAATTAGTTTTATCTAGTTTGGGGTTGATAGTATTGTAAAGAGCTTTGTGAATCGCTAAAATTAGTTTGAAGGAATTGTGATAAGTTTTAGGATGTGTATTTATGATTATAATAAATTACTACTATAAATTGGATAAGGCAGAAAAAAGCACTAGTCTTAGACTGAAATGTGTGGTGTTTTAAATGTGTTTTGTATAGTCTTATCCCTAAAAGTATTCTAAGGGTTTTTCAGTCATGCAAATTGCATATGTATGGTGTGGTTTATCTGGTGGTGGTAATATTTATTTTGTCAAGAGATTTTTTTATTGTAAAAGTTAGACATCGTTCATGGTACGAATAAAATAAGTGTGATGTTAAAAAGTGTTGATGATATGTATTTTGTAAAGATGGTGTTTTGTAAATGGCAGAAATAGTCTAAGGCCAAACAAGTGATCGGAGTTCGAGCGTGAAGTTGTGCAGGGTTGTTTCTCCTATTACTAGGGTTCAAAGCCCCTTTGAACTTAGGAAGAGGAAATTCTAGATACACGTTTATCGAGGAAACAAAGAATAGGTCTAAATTTTTGTCTATCTTGTAAATGCATTCATTGAAACACAAGATTACCTATAAAGATAGTTATATAAGGATAAGTCTCTAGGAACTCTATGTCCTGGGGAGAAAGTCTGAAACAATAAGTGTTGTATCAACTGGTGAATGGTAGTATATGTTACAAAGGTTCTGACAACTATTAATAAATGTTGGTAATTAAAGGTTCCATAGCTAGTTTGGTAATATTCTGTAAACTTTATAACAGTGAAAGTTAGGGAGAGATATGGGAGGGTTTTCTTCAAACTGACACCTGGGTCAGTTGGAGAAAAGGGAGAAGCTGAAAGTAATTAGTTTGATCTTGTGTGGAGGTGATAGTGATGAGTTACAAGTATAGGGAGGTAATGAAAAGTCTGTGAAAAGTCATTAGAAGGCATATTTTTAAGTCGTAGGAGGTATTTGGCATGGGTAATGCCACATCCCTAGTATTAGACTTTTGAAAGGTGTTATTGAAAGGTGTGTGTTTTGTAAAAAGCTTTTGTTGTGGTATGAGTCAAGCAAGATTGTCTAATGTTATACTAGTGTTGGGATAGGGTTATACATAAAGTTGGAGTGTCAGATATATTTCATGACATGACTAGGGGCATACAAATGTTAAGTTATACTTATTTGATGAAGATATGCTATGTGTTTTTGTAAAGTTAGTGTTTTGGACAGGGCTATCTATAAAGGTATTCTAAAGGTTTGAGCCACGCAACATTGCCTAAGTGGGAAGGTATACTTGGGTGTTGTCGATATGTGTTTTGTAAAGTTAGTGTTTTGAACAGGGCTATTTATAAAGGTAGACTATCAGAATAAAAGTATTCTAATGGTTTGAGTCAAGCAAGATTGCCCTAGTGGGAAGGTGATGTAGCTATGTGTTTTGTAAAGTTGGTGTTTTGAACAGGGCTATATCAGAAATCTTTCGTGACACGAGACAAGCAAGATTACCTAAGTGGTAAGATATACTTGGGTGTTGTAGATATGTGTTTTGGGTTGTGTTTTGGCTATGTTCGCTAATAGTAAAAAATCTTTCGTGGTATGACTGTAGTCATACGGGGCTGTTTAACCTATTACTAGAGTTGAAAGTCTTAGTGAACTTAGGAAAATGAAATGTAGAGCTATCTTAAAACAACTATACCTACTTGATATGTATTTTGATTTGAGAAGTCCTGAGACGGTAGTAAGAGTGCTAAGGCTTTTATAGGGTATTGAGTGGTCATATGTGTTCCAAAGGTTCTGACCACTACTATTAAATGTCGGTTTGGTAATTAAAGTTTTCCATAGCTAGTTTAGTAATATTTGGTAAACTTTACATAGTGATAGATAGGGAAAGGAAAAATTCACATGAGGGTCAGTCGGGATAACTTTAGGTTTACAACTTGGCCTTTGATATCTCTAAAGAACGTTACTTGCAAAAACCTTGGTGACGTGTAATGTACACACCGTTTTAGAGTTAGGAGTGTAGATATGCTAAACGATTTGCCTGTTATAAAGACATGGCAGGGAAGACCATTTTTTCGAAGAGAGAGAGAAAAAAATTACAAGATGATTGGAGAAAGAAGGGTGCCAGGGAAGACATTTTTTCGAGAGGGAGACTTTTTTTTCGAAGAGGGAGAAAAAAATTACAAGATGATTGGAGAAAGAAGGATGCCAGGGAAGAAATTTTTTCGAGAGGGAGACTTTTTTTCGAAGAGGGAGACTTTTTTTTCGAAGAGGGAGAAAAAAATTACAAGATGATTGGAGAAAGAAGGATGCCAGGGAAGAAATTTTTTCGAGAGGGAGACTTTTTTTTCGAAGAGGGAGAAAAAAATTACAAGATGATTGGAGAAAGAAGGATGCCAGGGAAGAAATTTTTTCGAGAGGGAGACTTTTTTTTCGAAGAGGGAGAAAAAAAATTACAAGATGATTGGAGAAAGAAGGATGCCAGGGAAGAAATTTTTTCGAGAGGGAGACTTTTTTTTCGAAGAGGGAGAAAAAAAATTACAAGCCGGTCTCTATTTCCTTCGTGGAAGGAAATATTTCTTTTCAAGAGGGAGACTTTTTTTTTCGAAGAGGGAGAAAAAAAAAAAATTACAAGCCGGTCTCTATTTCCTTATTGGAAGGAAATATTTCTTTTCGAGAGGGAGACTTTTTTTCGAGAGGGAGAAAAAAATAACAAGAGAGTTGGAGAAAAAAAAAAGGTGTCCATAGACAAGTGTACTAAAAAACTTTCTAGGCAGAAAAACAATGTATGTCTGACGCACGTTGTAGAGAGGGAACATTATTGAAAGTAGAGTAACTAACAGTTTTGGGTGAGAAAGATAGTAGTGAGAACGATCTGGAGCTATAATAAAGAAATGAGGCACAAATAATGCGAATGTAACAGCTGACAAGGGAGTTGAAGATAAGAGTTTGTAGTTCTATAAGATTTGATAGAGTGGGAGTTAGAAAGAGGGACCGATAAAAAGAAAACTAGGCGTAGTCAACAAATATTATATTGCCAATATTATTGGCAAGGGTAGGTAACCAAGTTTGACTATTTTTATATTTATTTTTAAAGGATTATCACATTTTTTAAAAATGTGTGAACCTAAGTATAGACCGTTTAAAGTCTGGGATAAAGAAAGAATTGTCACAAAAGGATTTACTGTCTCATCATTTCAAGAGCTTAAAAACAAAGGTAAAAAAATAAAAAATAAATAAATAAAGTAAATTAAAAGCTATCAATTATTTTATTCTTGTTGTTTTGTTTGTTTGTTAATGTTTGGTATTTGTTGTTTTTTACGTTTGAAGGTTGTGAAAAACTCCAAATTGATCCTCCTGTCACAGTCGTTCTTGCAGAGGATGGAACAGAAATTGATGAGGAATATTTCTCCTTCTTGCCAGACAACACAGTGTTCATGTTGCTACCCGGTCGAAGCGAATGGATGCCTCCACACTCTTGTAGGTGTAGTTTAATATATTTTCTATCGATTTTTTATGTTTTAAAGTCAAAGTCAAAATTGTTTTGTTTAAAGTATCCATCCAATCTACTTTTACAATATGTAGATTATTTTTATATTTTAAATCCTTTACATTAATGTGGGGATAGTGTGGTCAGCAAAGCGCCTCAACACCTTTACTTTCCCAATTACTTCCCCTGCTTAAATGCGAGTGATAGCATTGTAAACTCTTCCCTCTGGACTCTTGGGAGAAAAAAAAATTTAAAAAAAATATTTCCCTAACAGTTTTAATAGTCTTGGGTGAGGTCAACCTAAAGCCATGATAGTCTTGGTCACCTAAAGTCATGTAGCTAGATCACAGAAACCCACAGTGTAGTCATGATACAGTAAAAAATTCAATTTTCCATTATTTTTTCCCTGTGTAGCCATTACGAGTTACGATCACCCAGATGGCGCTGTATTAGAATGTGGCCGTAAAGACTGTGATTTATCTTCAGTCATTGAGAAAATCAAAGTAGACCTCGCTTGTGTTGTATTATTGAATGAAGATGAAATGCATGTAAGATACTACCAAATTATTACATCTTGCAGGTATAGACAAAATAAATAAATAATAAATATAATTTTTATTTTCAATGTCTTATCTAGCAACTTGTGGAAGCGGATACTGAAGGGCTAGCTCAGATACTTGGTAGGTCTACGAAAGTCATCATATCTCTGCAAGAATCTTGTCAGCGCCTAATTGATGAGCAAGCAGACGTAAAAGATCTTCTGGAGCTTATTTGTTTTTACAACGAATCTATTGGGTTAACTTAATATTTCAAAATAACTTTAAAATTACAACTATTTTATACATACTAGGGCAATGAAAACATTGGACTTAGATGTACTAGATGAAATAAAGACAAAGGAAACAAACATTTCTTTTTCCCCACTTTTATTCTTTAATGAATTGAATGCAATAAATAAATGACACCCATGTTTTCATACTAACGTTACACGTTTACAATAATAATAACAAACAAAACATGACTTAGTAAAGTACCCTTCGGACCAACCTGATCATAGGGCTAGTGAAGCAGCGTTCACCAGTTTCTGTGGCCACGGCATAAAAGGGGATGTGTGGTCAGCACAATGCCCAGCCGACTTTACTTTACCCCAACTAATGTCAGGTACCCATCAGAGCTGGGCAGACTCAGGGACACCTCTGTGACGAAAAGAAAGATGGAAGCTAGTTTAATATACTCTTTTATATTTAACTGTGTATATGGTGATTTTTTGTTTAACAAAGACTGTCTTGTTACTATTGTGAACCTGTTACTCACCCAGTTATTATGACTATTCATAAAGCTCGACAGATGTGTATCAATATATGTTGAAGATTCTAGAAGCGTATCTACTATCTGGTAACTCTTTAGTTGAAAACAACGAGCTGCAAATCGCCCTGAAAATCCATTAACTTAAGACAAGATTAATATAAATTTTACAAAAATTAAAACAACTAATTACACGATTGCTACCCTTGATTTTAATCTATTCAATATTTCTGGCTCCCTTAATTGTGCTAAAGAAAATAATTACTTGATTAAATACAGTATATAAAAGTTTATACATCTAGTGCAATCGTAAAGAAAATAACATGCGAACTCTTAAAGTTAAAATTAAAAATTACTCAAGATTTACATGTCTTATAATATCAAAAAGAGAAAACAAAATTGCATTAGTGTATAATAATTCTATAAAAGAATATCACCCTTCACTATTATGTGAAAATTTAGAGCTCGTAATATATATACTAATAGCTGAAACATTTTAAGTTTAGAATAAAAATGCTTAACCCTGTCTTACTACAACAAAAAGAAAAAAAAATACAATGGTAATAATGACAAAAAATAATAATTACACGATTACTCCCCTTGGATACATCCCTTCCGCCATATTGGATACCACGTGTTCCTAAAAGAACCATGGGACTATGACTATGACTTCTGTATAACAGAAAGTTAAAAAGGATGCCATCAGAGACACGTTGAATATTTTAGTTTAGACTGATGCATGTGTTAACTATTAAAATTTTAAAATTGCCTGAATACTTTTACGAAAACATTAAACAAAAAAATTACAAAAAAAAAATAAAACGAGCTGCAAGGTTCATATGGAATGGGTTGCCTGAACAAACCAGTAACATAATTTAAAACATTAATAAAAAAATGCAACTAGACTGGCCTTGGACCACGGATGAACGTAGGAAGCAATAAGTTTCTTTATAGAAGGAGCGTTTGCAGAGAGACAGCTGTGACAATGTAAATATGGTCTGACGGGCCTGTGTGCGTATTTGTATGCCAGTATGAGTAATGTGAGTGTCTGTATGTATGTGTGTGTGCGTTTGTAAATGTGATTGTCTGTATGTGTGTGTGTGAGAGATAAAAATACTGTGTGTGTGTGTGCGTTTGTAAATGTGATTGTCTGTATGTATGTGCGTGCGTTTGTAAATGTGATTGTCTGTATGTATGTGTGTGTGTGTGCGTTTGTAAATGTGATTGTCTGTATGTGTGTGTGTGTGTGCGTTTGTAAATGTGATTGTCTGTATGTATGTGTGTGTGTGTAGGGAAAACGTGAAAATAGTAAGTGAAATGTTGGCATTATCGATTGGGTGGGAGGATTGAATTAAACAGATGTCTGAATGGAAGAAAAGAAAATGATAGTACAAAAAAGGTTAATAACTACACTGCATAGATAAACCAGTACAATAGTTTATTGATTGGGTTGGGATGTTTGAAATAAACAGATGTCTGTATGTTTATCGATTGGGTAAATAAACAGATATCTGTATGGAAATGTGTGTGTGTGTGTGTGTGTGTGTGTGTGTGATACAAATATTGTGTGTGTGTGTGTGTATGTGTGTGTGTATGTGTGTGTGAAGAGTGACAAAATGTGAATATTCTACTATATAAACACATGTGACATTATACATTCAAATTATTATTGATCCAGTGGTTAGGCTGTAGGTATGAATGAAATGTGAATACACTGGTTCTAAAATATTTTAATGGTACCCTTTATTAAGAACTATAAAAGAATACTAAAGCGCTTAAAATAATTATAGCGGGCGTGCTGTTTGTTTACTTTGTCTAGTGGTGACAAAATGGCAGCAATACTACTATAGCCTTTGGGAAAACGTGAAAATAGTAAGTGAAATGTTGGCATTATCGATTGGGTGGGAGGATTGAATTAAACAGCTGTCTGAATGGAAGAAAAGAAAATGATAGTACAAAAAAGGTTAATAACTACACTGCATAGATATGTCTGAATGGAAGAAAAGAAAATGATAGTACAAAAAAAAAGGTTAATAACTACACTGCATAGATATGTCTGAATGGAAGAAAAGAAAATGATAGTACAAAAAAAGGTAAATAACCGACAGTGCATAGATAAACCATAAACAGATGTCTGTATAGGGGAAAAAGAAATGAGTGTGTGTGTGAGATACGTGTGTGTGTGTGTGTATATATATGAATGTGTGTGAAGAGTGACAAAATGTGAATATTCTATTGATCTGCAGTTGAGTTTATTGCTCAAATCAATTATATATTTAGAAAACAACACCTGTTTTTAGAAGTAAGAGGGGACTTTTCGAGTTGTTTTGCACGAGAGGCAAAAGATCAATAATCCGAAATTACATCTTAATTATAGATGTGGGCTTGAGTTTAGCTGTAAACATATGCGACATTATACATTCAAATTATTATTGATCGAGTGGGTGGGGTGAATGTATGGTGGGTGTGGGGAGGAAGGATGTCGAGAGGATGAATCTTTTCATCTAATTAATTATACATTATTGAGCCAGTGTTGGTGTTTTAAGTATGTACAAGCCAGGGCAAAAGTTCAATAACCTAGGACGACAAGCCGGAACTAAAAGTTCGATAGCCTACATCTCTTTTACATACATAAATATAAAGATAACTAAATTACTAAGGGGAAAAAAACTATTTAAAAATGTACTGAACACATGTCATTGTTCATGTATTGCTGATGTGGGTCATCTCTTTTACATACATAAGTATATTTCAACTATACATTACAGGGGTAGGGAGGGGGGAGAGAACGGGAAAAAAAAACAATAAACACGTGTCGAGAGGGGGAGGTCATGCCACATGTCGCTAGGGGGTGGGTAAAAATGCTGAGGGGGTGGGTAAAAAATGCTTTACCCAACCTTACCCAACCTTACCCATGGATAGTTGACATTACAGGGGTAGGGAGGGGGGAGAGAACGGAAAAAAAAATAAACATGTGTCGAGAGGGGGAGGTCATGAAATGTCACGTGTGCTACATGTCGGGAGGGGGAGCGGGGGCTGACGTCACAACCCTCCTTACCCTTAGAGGGGGCGGGGGAGCGGGGGAATGGGTGGGGGTGGGGAGAGAAGGTGGGGGAGCGGGGGAATGGGTGGGGGTGGGGAGAGAAGGTGGGGGAGCGGGGGAATGAGCGGGGGAGGGGGCGGGGGAGCGGGGGCATGAGCGGGGGAGCGGGGGAATGAGCGGGGGAGCGGGGGAGCGGGGGAATGAGCGGGGGAATGCTACCTAAATGTGACTTAATATACTACTAGCGTCGTAATGCCAGTATCGGGTACAAATTTAGGATCTTACCCGAAATTGAAAGGTGTCAATGTGCCTATCCAACTCTAGTTAGTTATGGAACGTAAAGCTAGCTGCAAATCGTTATGGTCATACAATCCCCCTTATTACCTCATGCATCGAAAAACTGAAGAGCTCTCCTTGACCGGTATTTACTTATGTATGTTTGTTAGATTCTGCTAATACAGAATAGTTATTTTTTTATTAATGTAAATTATTAATGTAAATCTTTGACGTTTTCTCTTACCATGTTTTAAATTAACACGCTTGACTAATTAGTATTAACGATTGCATGCATGCTAATGTAAGGTGCTAAACATATTCAGTTCAATGAGCGAAACGTATTTAATAAATTGTTTTTATACATAAGCACTCATGTAGAAGTACATAATAAAGAAAGGCAAACGAAGCCTTAATTTTACAGTGGAATTAGTACACATAGACGAAATACGTTTGTGAACTTTGGTAGACATAAATAATAATATATGGGGATTGCCCTTTATATAACGTATCTCTTCATGATATCGTATAACATGTTTAGTGAACTTACGGAGAGATGGACATATATTATAGGACATATAGAAGGTCGGGCATTTAAACGAGACACAGAGTGAAATGGACATAAACACGAGACACAAAGAGATGGACGTATACACAAGACACACATAGTGACAGGCATATTAAAAAGACATATAGATATGTACCATTTTACACAAGACACATTGAAAAATGTACGTATACACTTGATACTAACTTGTTGGGCACGGTAGCCGAGCGGTAGCCTGTTCAACTGGCGATCCAAGGGATCTGATTTCGAATTCTGGTGGAGGCTAGGATTTTTTCCCGGGACTTTAGGGTGTCCTTGAGTCTACCTAGCTCCGATGGGTACCTGACATTAGTTGGGGTAAGAAAGGCGGCTGTGCATAGTGCTGGCCTCACAATTACCTAGTATGCCGTGGCCACGGAATCTGGTGAACGCTGTTTCACTGGCCCTATGGTTCAATTTGGTCCGAGTGAATACTTTACTTTTTTTTACGCTAGACACATAGAAAAAATGGATACGTACGCAATGAAGTATAGATCATTTTGACATGTAAATACCGAAAGTACCTTTTATGTAAAATGTAAATGATACCTTTTGTTGAACCTGAGTATCGGTTTAGAAAATATTTTATTTTCGACAACGTTTTCTGAAATAATAATCGGTTTTCATTGTAAGGTAAGTATTTCTACAATCTCTTTAATGTCTAAAGTTATTCATATGTTGCTCTTAGACACTTCTTTTTTAGCTGACAGCGGGTTGAGACAAATACAAAGAAAAGTCTCATGTATAAATGTATATAAAGGTCAATTATTTTATTTATAATTAGTTTTGGTAAAAAAGGATTGATCTATGAAAAAAGAAAATTAAGTATTTTTTATTTTAGTTAGTAATATTATTAGTTATTCGCACAATCTAAACTACATTAATATAAATGGTGCTGATGAATCCTTGAAACGTGTAAGTGGTTGTGTATTTAAATAAAAAAAATGAAGCAAATATTATTGTTTAAACAATAGAATCAGTTGTTATACTAAAACAGTATATGTAAAACAAAAGAAAAATAGCGCCTCATGTGATGGTTGAAATAGTCCCTGATCACTAATCTTAATTTTGATTTATTATTAAGAGGTAACAAGGGTGGTAAACCGTGGTAATGTGTTTAGTTGCAGCAGCTTTATGATTGGGTGAAAAGTGCGTGCAGATATAGCTTCATATCTTAAATAATGTATGTATCGAATGCGGTTTTTACCCTGCTAAATACTGTAGAAGAGACTAATGCTGACAAGCTACAATATGCTACCAATAGTCAACATAAAGTCATGTGTCAAGAATATTAATCAAACATTTATGTTACCATAAAATGAAAATGTTTTCTACAGATTAATTTAAACTGAAGCGAGTTGTTTGCAATATGGGAAATGCATATGTTTAAAATGGGATACTTTTTTTAAATCAAAATGTTTAAAAACCGATTAATTATTTTAGATATATCTAATCTGTGTCAGATAACTGAACATTTTATATCTTTTAGTGTAAGGCTAACGCCTATCGTAGCTCTCGCCTCTCTTTTTTAATTTAATTAACAATTTTATTTTCCTTAGATCTAGAGCATTTAAAATTTTAACAATATATAAAATATATTCCTTTGTGTTTTGTTAATCTAAATCTTTAAGCTAACAGATTTTATGACTTGTCAACCGAAATTATTGTATAGCTACTACAACGATATACCATCACCCTATAACACACGTCTCTATTTAAAATTCTAGGGTACATTTAGAGACTTCTATACTACGTAGCATGATAACATTGACATCTTGTATTGCTCTAAATCATGTGAATATACTTCATGAGAGAAACGTGTATGTATGTTCTATTTCTTCTAATGTCAGTTTATAACTAAACTGAATTTAACATTTTTGTAATATTTATTCAACTTACAAAGTTTTGAGATTCTTATGTCTAATGAACTAAGTCTATATTTTCTCACCAATGCAAGTAATTATACTTTATTTTATTAGCAAAATGGTCACTCTCTTTTCGCCATCGGTATTTAAATAAATATATTACATTCAGTTAAGAATACAGACATGAATTGACTAGATAATCATTTAGGACAAACATTTTTAAAATGAATTTTGATACGAATGTAAGCATCTGATTTTCTAAGTTAAAAATTTACAAAAAAAAATAAACTGTTTAAAACTACCATTTTGTATTTCCTTTCTCAACAGTTTTCCAAACTTCGTACTAGCTCTTATGAAAAACAAAGTAACTTCGACATATTACTTCATCGGTGGGTAATGAACATTTGACTATTGTTAAAGATTAAGATAACTATGTAGTCTGATGAATGAAAGTAGTATAGGGGAAATGACTTATATAATCAAAATGAATATTAAAAATCAAGAATTATTGCCGTTGATTGAAATGAATGATTGCTGGACTGTAAATGCGTAGATTATTCTACTGCGCTGTTATATTCAGTCATGAGAATTACAAGAGTTTCGTGTAAAAGAAGAGAGCTTGGTCATGTGACAAGAGTTGAATATATTTTAGTTTACTTCTAGATCTTGTCTGAGCAAGACATGTATGACAATGAGTGTAACTGAATACAAAATGGACTTAGAGCGTTTAGACGTTATGAAGATGAAGATGTTTTTCTCAAATATGGAATTATGTATTTTTATGTAACCGATTTTATAATGTGATTAAAAGTTATTTGTGCTGCGAGAGCTGTGTTATTAAATATATAAATATATTATACATACAGTCTGTAATTGGACTAAAAGAAAGACGTTACACTCATATTATAGCTATAAGCAAATAAAGTACCATAAACATTTATCTTTTGTATTGTTTTATTGTTAAACAACAAAGATACCATTTACAACTATGCCAAAAGATAATTAGTTTTTAATGTTTATAAACAACCGCTTGTAATCTTTATAACTCTTTGTTGTGTTTTTTCCCTTATATAAACTTGTAAGAGTGCTGCCCCCCCCCATGTTGTTAACTCATAATTCCTCAGTTCGATTGTTGTGACATTATCTACTACTTGATGTGTGTTTCGTGTTATCGTGTTAATGTGTTTCAGAATAAAGACTTTTGTTGAATACTTAAGATGTTTTGACATTCATTCTTATAAATCATGTACTGAGGTCATTTTGTGAACATACTGTAGATTATTGTAATTGTTTCTTTAAATATATATAATATGTGTGTGTGTTTGTGTGTGTGCTTATTTGTGTGTGTGTCTTTGTGTCTGTGCGTATGTGTGTGTGTGACTGTGTGAATGTGTGTGTGTGAAAAAGTCAGCCTGTTTATTTAGCAAATGGTCGCTGCTTGGGAGTATTTTTTCGAAGAAAACTCATCTCATCAAAAATGTTTTATTACTAAGATAAATTGCATTGCTAGACTGTACATAAGAATCAGCGCCATTATAATGTGACGTTAATAGAGCTTTAAGCAGATTATAAGGATGTTCAAGAAGAAATTTCTACCATTAGTGGTCCACAAAGATTATTGTATTATGCTGGGGCAAGGCTATGGTGGGTACTTGATGTTAACTCGTCTGTTTGTGTTGGCATTGTGGTAGCATGATCAGTCTCTCCATTATCAGACAAGTATAACAAAACAGTTCTTTACAGCATAAAATGACGAAGTCAACGAATTCTTTTACAGCCGAAAAAAGGATAATATTTATTTACTTACAGTTCAGACTTCTATCACATACAGGTTACAAAATACTTCATTATTAAACATTGTAGTTCAATCTACTAAAGTCAAGAGCGAGAGAATTACATTTCTTGTCACCGCTCTGGCGAATAACTGTCAACGACTTCTATCTACTACCCAGTCAGACTCCCTTCCTTTTCCCGTGTCCTTTTTTTATTCTCCCGAGACTTACTGAAAAACACAGTGTGTCAAACACAAGGGAGTTTACTTATTAAATAATTAATTAAATAATTTCTTTGTTACTTCCCTTAGACCATAATAATTAATAATTGATAAGTTAATATAATTTGAGTCATAACATATACCCTCCCCCTTAAAAAATAAAATCTATATTTATAGATTTTATGAACATAATTATCCAATGACATAAAGAATAATTTGAAGTATAATCATACAAAAAACATAATAAAATATACAGTGAAACTTGTATGTACAGTTAGTATCTAGTCTTTGTCAGTAATGTGAACAGATAGACGTGAGAGGATGTCAGGGATGTGATTATCAATACCTTTAATTGTTTTGATCTCAAATTGGTAATCAGATAAATGTAACGCATATTTGTTTATCCTATTATTGTTGACATTGCTAACATTGAAATTTTTCAATGGTTTATGGTCAACTAAAACAGTAAACTTTCTGCCTAGAAGATATCTTTGGAGTTTAGTTAAAGCCCAGAATATTGCCAAACACTCTAACTCTATGATACTATAGTTCTTTTCACTGTTTGTTAGACATCTACTCACATATTGTACAGGTTTGTACAAAATAGTGTTTTCATCAATTACTTTTTTCATTAGACAAGCACCTAAACCTAACTTTGAAGCATCTGTGGCTACAATAACCTCATCTTCAACATTAAGTGTAGACAGTATAGGTTCTTTTGCAAATAAAGATTTGAGTGTGTCTAGTGATTTTTGACAAGTATCAGACCAGCGAACTTTTTCAGGCTGAAATTTCTTGGTAAGCTCAATAAGAGGTTTTACCATGTTTGAATAGTCAGGTATAAATTTACTGTAGTAATTAAAAAGACCTAACAATGATCTAACATGTTTCTTTGTGGTAGGCAATTTGATATTTAATATTTTGCTTTGAAACATATCTGTAGTGGTGATACCATTGTTAGTGAATTTGTACCCTAAAAATTCAATTTCTGGAAATCCAATTTTGAGTTTATCTGGTGAGATAGTTAAATTGTGTTTGTATAGTATTATTAGAATGTATTCTAGCAATAAACAGTGCTCTTCCCAGTCATCAGAATGTAAGCAGATGTCGTCAACATAGTGAACTATGTTGGGATGACTTGGTAAGATTTGTCTCATCATTTTAGTAAATGTAGAAGTACTGTTAACAAGACCGAATGGCATAACATTCCACTCAAATAAACCTTGGTGTGTGGTAAATGCAGTGTATTGTTTGGCTTCTTCGGACATAGGTATTTGCCAGAATCCCCTGCATAAATCCAAAGTTGTGTATATTTTACTATTACCTATTGTATTTACAATGTCATCTACATTTGGTAGACCCTCTTGATCTAGTTGTGTCACTTTGTTCAATTTACGGTAGTCACAACAAATGCGAATAGAACCATTCTTTTTCTTTACTAGAACCATGGGTGATGAGAATTGCGAATTTGATTTTTGTATTAATTTATTGTCTAAGAGTACTTTTAGTTCAGTATCAACTTTTGATTTAAGCATCTGTGGGACAATATATGTCTTAGATCTAAATGGTGTTGTATCATTTAAAACAATCTTATGTTCTATGACATTTGTTTTTCCAGGTGTTTCACTGATAATATCTTGATATTTATTTAAAATATCTTTTATTTTAGATTTAGTGCCTTCACATTTAATGTGTTCAAGTTTAATTTCTGATCTTTTCTCCTTAGAAATATTTATAGTATTCATATATTGACTTAATTCACTTATA
Organism: Anisus vortex; assembly: GCA_949126835.1. Classification (NCBI taxonomy): domain Eukaryota; kingdom Metazoa; phylum Mollusca; class Gastropoda; family Planorbidae; genus Anisus; species Anisus vortex. Next base: position 12,269,691 of record OX421493.1, read on the forward strand.
TTGTTTTGATCAAATTCATCAATTATGGGAATTTCTCTTCCTTCTTCACACATGTTGTTTAGTACTGTGTTCAAATTTTGAGAATTTTCTCTGACATTGTATTTTCTGAGATTATTTATATGGTATTTTCTTTCACTATTATCTACCAAAATTTTGTAAGAAACATCATTGAGTTTTTGAATTATTTTATGAGGACCAATCCATTCTTTGTTGTTACCTATACCTGTTGGTAAATGAATCAAAACTAAATCATTAACTTCTAATGATCTTAAGTGTCTGTTTCTGTTGTATAACAATCTACTGTTTTCATTACTGTTCTCAAGATTTTCTTTAGTTATTTCATTGGTGTAATTTATTTGATCCTGAATTGACTGAATAAATTCATCAGGTGAAAATTCTAATTCATTATTATCCAAGATATTATTTTTTAAATTTTCTAAAGGACTTTTTACTTTGCGACCAAACATGAGTTCAAATGGGGAATAACCAGTAGAAGAATGAATAGAATTTCTGTAAGCAAATAAGATCATGGGTAGATAAATATCCCAATCTTTTGGTTTTTCTAGACATACTTTTTCAATCATCAATTTGATTGTCTGATTTGCACGTTCAATGCATCCATTGGACTGAGGATGGTATCTAGTTGAAAAGATTTGTGTTATATGTAACAGTTTATGAAATACAGATGTCAATGTAGATACAAATTGAGGACCATTATCACTCAATACAATGTTTGGAAAACCAAACCTTGTGAAAATTGACAATAACGCATTACAAATACGTTCAGATGTTATTTCACGGAATGGAACAATTTCAATCCATCTAGTCGCTAAATCTATGACTACTAAAGCAAATCTACTTTTAGTGGTTCTTGTAGTGGTCATTGGACCGATGATATCAATTGCTATCTTATGAAAAGGAGATACAATGTTATCAACTTTTTGTAATGGAGCTATGTGTGCATTATGTATCTTGTTTTTAACTTGACAGTTATGACATGAGTCAATGTATTTCTTGATGTCCACTTTCATACATTTCCACCAGAAATGTTTAGAAATATTATAAAGAGTCTTTTTGAAACCTTGATGTGCAGGCAATGGATTATCATGTGCTGCAGATATGACTAAATTTGTCAGTGATTTTGGAATAATTATTTGTTGCTTAGAACACTCATTTGTTTTCACTATTCTAATCATAATATCATTTTGAAATTTAAATTTGTCAGCATTATATGATGTTCTGCTGTTTAGATTATTTTTCAATTTCATGATATAAGGATCATTGTTTTGTTCCTTTAACAGAATTTCATGATTTATTTTATTCAATGTATCTGACTCATTAGTATTTCTATTGGTAATATTACAGAAATTTATACTTTTCACTTTTTGTTTCTCTTCATGCACTTTACTATGAATATTCTGTTTTGCATCATTTTCATTTTCATTGCTAGTTATTATCTTATTTGGAGTATTCATTCTTGAAAAACACTTTATTAACTCAGTCTTTTGTATTTCATAGTCATCTAGATTGTTATTTGCTATTTGACATGCTTTCTTATTTGAATCAAGATGTTGTGCTAATAAAATTGACATGAGTTCTTTTGAAATGTTTTGTGAATTACAGATGTTTTCAAAATTTTCAATGTATGATACTATCATTTCTGTTCCATTCCATTTATGGAATTTTAGATTTACTTCAGGTGTAGTTTGACAATTAGAAACTAACTAGTGGTTATGCCCGTCAAAATGACGGAGAAACGAACGACTACAATATTACAATATTAGTTAAGTTAAGTTAATATTAATGTTAAGAGAGAAAGAAAATAGACTATTAAAATGAACGTTTCTTTTCGGTATTTAGTTTTTGTTCTTTTTAATTGTTTCTGACCCTGGCATATGCATAATAATTGTTACTGTCAAGCGTCTGATATTATAACGTAGCAAACAGTTGTGTTGACTTGACTTGTTTTTAAAAATAGCCTATTAAATTAACAATAATATACTATCTAAAAGAAAAAAAAACCACAATACCAAACAATAAAAGGTAAATAATAAAAAAAGCGGAGAAAATAATATTTCAATACAATACAAACTAAAGTGATAACGATTTTTTCGGTATTTAATTTTTGTTCTTGCTTATTGTATTAATAAAACAGTGTTGAGAATGTTTCTTTCGGTATTTAGTTTTTGTAATTTTTTTTTTTGTTTCTTGTCGACCTGAACCTGACATATGCATAAGAATTGTGGCCTCAAGGACTGGCGTAGTGTGTAAACCGCCGATACATTCCCATTAAGAATACACTGGCGGGCGAACGCATGGGGCACAGGGGGAGGAAGCAATGGACGCTGCAATCCCGTCTCGAGAACCACCCGGTGCCTGGATGCATGTACCTATAGTATAGGATTTGTGCTACCGGGTGACAGTGCAGGTATACGGGCGAGCCACTACGATAATGATCATTAGGGGAACCGCAGTGAACGATCGCTGGGCTGCGGAAACCTTCCCCGTTACACGGCACGCCACGCCTTGGGCGTGTCGTTGGGTGGCTGGAGCCTGGACAGAGATTGCTCAATCCTAAGCGTTACGCCCTGGACACAAGAGCCGAAAGGCTAGTCCGGGTTTTTTAAAGAGACTTTTAAATTCGATATTAAAATGTAGCGAACAGTTGTGTTGACTTGACTTGTTATTAATTATATTAAATTAAAAATAATATACAATCAGAAAGAAAAAAAACATAAATACAAAACAATAAAAAAGGTAAAAAATATTTTAAAAAAATAGAAAATAATATTTCAATGAAATAAAAACTAAAGTGAGAAAGATTTTTTCGGTATTTAATTTTTGTTCTTGCTTATTGTATCAATAAAACAGTATTGATAATGTTTCTTTCGGTATTTAGTTTTTATTTTATATATTGTTGCTGTCAATCTTATGGTACCCGGTATTTGAAAGTAATCATTTATAAGCCTAACTTGTTTTTTTATAATTCGTATCATTTAATTTATAGGGTGTATAAAGTCGCCTTTTAAAGGATATTCTCCAATAACAACGTAAATCCATTAAATAATTAAAACATTTGGTTACTTTTACTTAAAAGGATAATGCAAACATCAATAATGAAAAAATAATTTCATAGACATTACGTCATACGCTAGTATTTTGTTTAAAGTAAACCATTGAAACTCTCTAAGCCAAATTGCAGTGCGTAGCTTTTAAAAAAGGTCTCGCCACATTAAAAAAACAACAGTAGAATTGAGAAAACCCGGAAAGACCCTCGCGTTCAACATAGTGAATGTCGCGTTCAATATAGTAAATGAACGGAAATGGCCATTTGCTATGTACCGTTATATTTATTTGCATAGATGGATATGACATTTTGGATTTTTTAAATCAACACATTTATGATTATAAGTGATAAAATAAAATTATCTTTTGGAGGACGTTTCCAATTTATACATTTAATTTTTGGCCCGAATAGTCAAACGGCTTAGGAGCCTATAGCGAACAAACATATATATAAATATATATATATATATATATATAAACAAACATATAAACAAACTCACGGTAATTATATATGTTGATTCTATTGTAGGCAAATTCTTTGTCCATTTATTTTGATCCACATTGTTAACTATTAACAGATTTACTTTATGAGATAATGTCTCTATAGGATTCATGTGATATTCATCTATTGTCTTTGGCTTATTAATGTTTTTCAATTTTCTCTGTTCAATCCATTCATGGTATACTTCCATAAAATTATCAGGTTTTATGTCAGTAAGATTTCCTATAATCAAAGGAGCTGTACAATTTTCTAAAACACAAGCTTTAATATCACCTGAAATCCAAGGTGTATCAGGGTTGACAATAGCACATTGTGAACTAACAGAACTACCATCACCAAGTGTGATGTTTTCAAATTCATCAATGTATTTATTAGGAAGAACAAGATTCTTTTGAACTATCAAACAACTGCAACCAGTGTCTCTCAATGACATAACTTCTATACCATTTACAAAAGCAGGAAATAAATAAAGAGTTCCATTCAGATTATGCAATGATGTAAAATTTTCCTTAATGGTATTTGTTTGCTTTTCTTCACATAATGCTTTGGGAGTTTGTGAACATTGTGTTTTGAAAACTTCACTATGAGAATCAGTGTTAACAGATTTAGTATTTGCAGTGTTAACAGTTTTACTTGTAGAATCAGTTTGAACAACTTTAATATTTGTATTGTCATTATCAGTATTTGTACAAGTGCTTTTATATGTAGTTTTAGATTTTCCATTTTCATTCATTAATGAAGCTGAATTGACATGAACAGTGTCAACAGATCTTATTATGTAGTGTCCTGGAATACCAGGTTTTAAATCTTCATCAAAATTTTTAGATGACAACCATTCTTGAAAAATTGTTTTACTGTTGTCTGGTTTGATATTTGGTATATTGCCAATTATAATGGGAGCAATACATGATTTTACTATGGCTGCTTCAACCATTCCAGTGAACCATGGTGTGTCTATATAAACATCTATGATAGGACATTTGATTTGGTAACCATTGCCTAGCATAATGTTATCATGTCTTATAATTTTACTATGCCCAAGTCTTTGTATTAAGTTTTCATCCACACAAACAGTTGTGCATGCTGTGTCTCTAAGACAATGTGTCTTGTGTTTACCTAGGAATGCAGGATACACAATTAAATTATTGTTATTAGAGCTATGTTTCAAAGAAGTGAATCTTCCTTTATTATTATTTGAGTTATTGCTCTGTCTTTGTTTGCTACGTGAATAACTTCTATTGCGACCTCTGGTTTCATTGGCATTATTTTGTTTATCTCTGATCTTCTTCAGACACTCAGATTCTATGTGCCCTGATCTTTGACAATAAAAACATTTTACATTTGGATTTTTAACTTTTGTGTCACGTCTAGTATTTACTGATTGACTTCTTCTATCATTTTGAACAAAATTAAAGCTTTGTGACAGATTTTCTTTAGATAAGATACTATTTGGATGACTGTCTTTGAAAGAAGTTATTGCTGATATCAATTTATCAATATTATTGATGTCTTTTTCTTTCAAGTATGTAAATAATTCAGTACTTGCCATGGAAAGAATTTTGTCATAAATTATCATTTCAATAATATGATTTGGATCTTTAAGATCAACTTTCATTAGTTCTAACCATGTTATCAAGTAATGTTGTATGTCTTTCACAAACACAGTTGGCTCATGTGACTGATCTAATTTTGCATTGTTGAATCTCTCTCTATACCAGTTTGGAGTTTTAATGAAATATGCTAACATTTGTCTTTTTATCTCATCATAGTCACAATCTTCTATGTTGATATATGACATGGCAGTACGAGCTTTGTCTTTCACAGATTGGAATAGATATCTATGCCAGTCTTTCTTTTGTATTTGTTCAGCTTTGAGTTGCATCTCAAACGTTTTGAAAAATGCATCTATGTTTTTCCCGTCAAAATAACTTATTTTTATTCTTTTAAGATCATTATTTTCTTTTGTAGTACTGGTAGATGGAATATTATTTTGTTTTGATTTTTCTTTCTCAATTTCCAATTCTTTGTCTTTAATTTCTATTTCGTGAGCCCTTTTTGCTGCACGCTCATCTCTCTCTCTGTCTGCTAAATTATTCAAGTATTCTTTCTGTTTTTTAGTCCATTCTTTAACTTTTTGTTCTATAAAATCAACTCTTTCTTTTTTTTCTAAACCAAACTCATCAGCTAATATTTTTGCTCTACTATACATTTCAGCATTTGTTTCCATGTGGAAATCACTGCTTGTTGCCATTTTTGAAGTTTAGAAATTATATGGACTATTATTCAATTATTGTATGAACAAAATTATTATAATTTTTCCAAGTTCAATTCATGGAAATTGTTAATGAAATTATTTATATAGTATTTCATTATATGTTCATTATTGATTGAGAAATTATTACATTCAATCAATTGATTTTCATATTGCTGTATTGTAATCAAATTGTTATGTTGCAATGCTTGAAACACCTTATACTTGTTATTATTACAAGTCCAATTTATCCAAGTGAAATTGTAATTGTAACCCCAATTGAAAATTTTCAAGTGTGAATTACAACATTAAATCATTCAAGTGTAAATTTTTGCAAAATTATTGTATTATAATTGCAAGTGATATTCAGTTCATTGTTTACATGTATTACAATTTATAACAATGCTAAATGTCCAAGTTTTATTTCATTATTTTCAAGTTTTATTTCATTATTTTCATGCTTTGCAAAACTTATTACAAGTTTTTCTGCAAGCATTAAATTTTATAGTTCAGTGATGTTTTGCTTTGCAAATTATTATAAGTATTTTATGCAAGCAATGTATTATGTTCAAGTGATGTGATGTGAAAAAAAAATTTTTTTTTTACAAGTTTTTTCAAAGAAGAAAATGTATATGTCAGTGTGTTGTCAATTAACACTGTCAAAATATTTCATGTATAGGTCAGTACATGAAAATATTGTAAGTTATGAACCTGTGAAAAATACAAAACCAACACTTTGAAACAAAATAAAATATAAACACTAAACATAAATAGCATTCATACACATAATAAAAATAAAAAACAAGGCTGTATAAAATTTACAATGATAGAGGAAAATTTAGACCAAAGAATTACAATAGGTAAACATTGACAAGACCACATATTTTTTTACTATATTTACAAACAAATAAATACACAAGTACAAACTAAACTCAAACAGCTAACATAAATATTGAAATTTGGATATAGATGGCCCACATTAAGCTGTAGGAAGCGGATGATTAGTCCAGCCAACTATATACAAAAACAAAACCCTAAAAGAATACATATAAAATAATCTTCTTGAGAGGCATAAAAGAAGAAGAAGATAGACAGAATGAAGCAATAGAATATAAGAAGATTAAATTATATTCGCCACTCCAATCCAAGCCCTTTTGTACATAAATAAACATAAAACATGAATAATAAATAATAGCATGTAGTTACAAAACAACTTATCAACTACAGCTTGACCTTGCTTGACCTTGCTTGACCTTGAACCTGTAGTAAAATGCTTTAACAGAACCACTATTTTATAACTAAGTAATTTAGTAAATAGTTTAATTAAAGTAATTCAGCACCATCACGAATAATATCACGAGTCTAAAAGACGATATCGCGAAGTGTTTTACGCGAAGTGATTGACACGAAATGATTGACGCGAAGTGATTGCAATCACGAGTTCGAAGCAATTAACTTAGTTACTGTAAAGTACATACACAGAATTCACGAAAGGCTGTAAATAAATGCACTGATATTAATTGAGGCTAAGCTCATCACAACGAATTAAATTGAGGCCAGAAATATATCAGCATGTAGACTCGAATAAGCTAGAACGAAGGCCAATAAAACACAACAGTTGATTGCTGGAAAGAAATTATGGCGAAATAAATTTTTCAAAGAAACTGACTAAGTCGAGCCAGTTGATTAGCATTGATCCAATCCTCAATGAAGACGAAATATTTTTCCAGACATAATGACCATGTCAGGCCAGTAGATTAGATTTGAACATTCATCATAACAGGATGCATGAATGTAAACAAACAATTGTTGCAGCAGTCAGAAACCGGAAACAGGAAACTAAGTTGGGTTGACCTTGATGAGGTCACTTCCGTCCTCATCATCTTGACGACCTTCCGCCATTTTGTTCGCCATGTTTCAATGTTGAATCGCTTGCAGTCGTGCCGCTTGCTAATATGATGCCGCCGGTTGCCGCTGTCGTTGCCTGCAGTGTTAAACTTCTCCAGTTTAACCTGTGTTAAACTTTTCGCTTGCCACCATTGTTAACTCGTCTGTTTGTGTTGGCATTGTGGTAGCATGATCAGTCTCTCCATTATCAGACAAGTATAACAAAACAGTTCTTTACAGCATAAAATGACGAAGTCAACGAATTCTTTTACAGCCGAAAAAAGGATAATATTTATTTACTTACAGTTCAGACTTCTATCACATACAGGTTACAAAATACTTCATTATTAAACATTGTAGTTCAATCTACTAAAGTCAAGAGCGAGAGAATTACATTTCTTGTCACCGCTCTGGCGAATAACTGTCAACGACTTCTATCTACTACCCAGTCAGACTCCCTTCCTTTTCCCGTGTCCTTTTTTATTCTCCCGAGACTTACTGAAAAACACAGTGTGTCAAACACAAGGGAGTTTACTTATTAAATAATTAATTAAATAATTTCTTTGTTACTTCCCTTAGACCATAATAATTAATAATTGATAAGTTAATATAATTTGAGTCATAACACTTGACACAAGTCCGAAACTAAAATTTGAAAGTTTGTATTGATTTCCAGCTTAGTAGACTCTAGACATGCGGATAAGAATGGGATACCCATAAAGTTTAAACCAGGCCCATAGATAAAAATATACATTTAAACAATAGCAGCATCAGGTGCCATCTAATAGCTTACAAGAGGCCTAATTTCAGCTACGCTCTAGTGTAATATAATATTCTTGGTTTCATTAAAACCCAGAGACACACTGCAGACTTGGGCAAGTAATCTATCCGTCCCAGTCAGACCAAATTGATACATTGGGACGGTGATGCAGCGTTCACCAATTTCTGAGGACACGGCATACTAGGGCCAGCAAAACGCCCAGCCGTTTTTCCCTAATTATTGCCACTCAGTGAATAAATTCTAGCTTTTACCAGGATTCGAACCCCGGCCCTTCGATAGGCCAACCGATCGCGCTGTCGCTAAGCCAATGTGCCCCATATAACTAGGATATATAAACGGAACATTTTGTATGGCACTTTAAGTGTGCTGTCGGTAAACCTCTATGCTCATATATATATATATATATATATATATATATATATATATATATATATATATTAGCAAATTTTTCCGGCGTTGCCCGTGTAAGCAACAATATATCTATACAGACGAACTACATTTACAGGCCTAGGGTCTATGTCTTTTTATTTTGAAAAAAACCTTAGGCTTACCGTACTCCCGTCTACCGCGATTGTAAAAAAATAATTATTTATTTTCAATTACTGAAAACATTAAAAAAATCTAGAAGTCCTGAAAAAGTTTTACATTTCAAAAAAAAGTATTAGTCAGGAACAATAGGAAGTCAAACATATTGTATTAACATGAAAATAATAAGGATCCTATCATGCAGATATTCAAACATTGGTCATTCTGATTGGTGTCTTTATATTAATAAGATAAGATAAGATAAGATACGATAAGATTTCTTTATTGATCCAAACAAATGGAAATTTGTCTTGATTACAGATGTTTTGTCCTTCAGCATATTTTAAACAAAATAAAATAATTATTTTTAATTTATATACAAGCACAGAAATATACTTATAAAAATAGACAATCGCACACACAATCACACAATTATCATGTAAGAAAAATTTCATTAGTAGTCAGCTATTGTTGACTGAAATCTTGACGATAGGCCTATATTTCTTGTTGCGTATGGTAGATAGTTTGGCCGGAGGCTGACGCTCAATAATTCTTGTCTGGTGTGCATATTCTTCTTTTGTTGTAATGTAGTTGGTATTGCGATATTGTTTGTTTATATAGCAAGCCATCCAAACTTTACTTGCCACTGTTGACGGGTCTGTCTGAGCAAAGCAGATAAAATGTCCACAGACGTATTCCTCTACGGCCACTTTTAATTCGCCCTGATAGTATAAAGACATGTTTATTTGTTGTCATTTTTATCCAAGATGGCGGTTCGTTCAATAGTATGGACTCTAATGGTGTAAAATAGTTTCGTGTAAGGCGGTTCTTCACATAAAAATTATAGTAACAATAGTTTCCGTTATACAAACCACTAACATACTTTAAGAATATGAAAATAAATAAATTCTGGCTTGATAAGATGGTAGAAAAGCTGAAAAACGGCACATCGTAATCAGGTCGCATGCATCGAAATAGAAACACATATTCTGATTTATATAATAGGCCTACAAGCTAAATTCCCCGGCGTTGTTTGGGGGACATTTAAATAGGCATGCATAAGTTACAGATAAAAATGTCATAAACTACAATCAACAGAAAACTATAGATCTAATAAGTTTAAAAATATAATTATTAGTTACTGAAAACATTTTGGAAAGTAACTTAAAATTAATATTATAATCGGGTTGAAAATAGGCACGACTTTTTATTTATCAAAAAGCTTTAATTGCCCGACTTTGCTCGTGGGACAAAAAACACAGTTACATAGGCTCATAGCCTATACAGATAAACATGTTACAACTACAATGAAAAGAAAACTAGGATGATTTTTAAAAACGAATTATTATTTATTTACTGAAAACCTTTTATTAAGAAAGTATTTAAAATTAAAATTGTAATCGAGTTTTAAATAAAGCGTTTTTTTTTTCATATAACAAAAAGTTAGGACTAGGCTTTTCTGTCTTTGTGGATGAGATTCGAACACACGTCTATCGCATGCGTCTGAAAAATTAATTATTAGATTTAACTTCCTGAAAACATTTTATGAGAGCTTCAAGTCCTAAAATTCTTGACAAAATAAAGAAACAATAATGAAAAAAAAAAAGACAGCTATTAGTGAGGAATCGAATCCAGGTCACTGGCATGGCAGACGGATACACTAATCACTACGTTACAGAAATCACATATCAGTATTGAGATTTTTTTTAAAGTAAAATATGAGACAATAAGGTTTACGTTTCTTTAAATAAACCAATTGGGATCTGATACGAAACATACGGGTTACTTTTATATATATATAGATATGCTATCTTTTTTTTTTCATCCGGCTCAACCTCTCTCAGCTACTTGCGTAACATACCGACAGGCACTTGACTTAGAAGTAACATTAAAACGTGTATAGCCGTATGTGTACATCATTAATGGTTGAAAGTAGATTTCATAACAATCAACCTGCCACATAATGAATTTAGATTATATAATTCACTGACTACTATAGTCTACTACTTAAGTTGCTTCTCACTTATTGCCCAGGAGAAAAATATAACCCGTTCTTCTTATTATTGTTACGACCATGATCCTGTAGCCTTTAGAGCATGCACAAGATGCACTCGTTGACATCTAGGGTTGTCTTTATGTATATTAATTCTTCCGTGCATTGCCATTTTGTGGGTTCATGAATCCTGGCAGTTTCTGTTATCTTGTAATTCTTCCTTGAAAGGATATCACTTATTCCTTTAGCAGGTATTCAATTTAAATAATTAATGTAAAGAACACACCTAATGGTAATTAAACAATAAAATCAATCCTTTGTACAGATTTATAAATAAATATTTAATTCATGTATCAACTGAAAATGATAGTATTTACAAGGTCTATTATATAGAAGAAAACACACATCGTATTACGCTTTGGTTGTCAAACTCCACTTGAGCCCCTACAACACCGCAGAGCGGTAAACAAGGTCACCACAATGTTCAAGATCATGAATCGCCTCGTGGAAATGTCCACAAAGCCAGGTCGCATCCAGCAGGTGTCACTCTCTACCTGAGGCAAACTGCATGTCCCACACGCACGCACCGACGTCTATAAATATTTCTCTTTTTTCCGTCAGCCATTAGGCTGTGGAACACCCTGGACCAGGCCTCCATCACTGCCCCTTCTGTGCCGGCTTTCAAATCTTCACTTAACGACTGGATTAAAAACCTAATGTGGAAACTCTGTCGTTGGTTTATAATTCTTGTTTGTGATGTTTTTTTTAAAATTTATTTTATGTGTAGTTAAATTGTAGACTCTTTCATCGGTCCTAACCGGGTATCCACAGTAATATGAAGGAGAAAAAGACGATAACTCAATTTTATCTTTATTTCTTAAACTAAATTATTTCACAAAAATTTATTTTCGTCTTGTATAATTTTTTTATAAAATTAAAATGAAATATCTTTGTTTCTAAAGAACACAACGGTAAAGAACTGTAAAGTCTTGTTGGTTTAAAATTACAACCTAGTAACTTCCCTTTAGCGGCCATAACAAATAATATATATATATATATATATATATATATATATATATATATAGACCTTTTCATTTTATTAATTATTCCAAAAAGAGGTCAATGTCTACACATGCGCAGTCGCTAGGGGGCTGAAGTTGTCAATAAAACCTTCTTCGCCTTTGTTATTTTACTGGGGGCCTAGTGGTTTTTAGGCGTAATTATATTAGCTTTTCATTTTACAAAAAAATTAATTCATAAACACTTTATACCCAGAAGCTAGGGAGCGATCTGTACTTTTCTTTTACCTTTTGAACCAGTTTTTAACCCAAAAAACATTTATTATACATTCTAGGCCTAATGCGTCTATGGTTACCATGTCACCATGTTAATACAGATTGGCGTCGAGCGATCAGTAAATCGTCTTTAAGCATACAAATAAAATTTAACATAGTTATATATTTATAAATCTTTGTTTGTGTTGAAGTATCAACGCGTAGGCTATATTGTATTAAGTTATTATTTGTAGCAATAGAAATCGTAACTTTTAATTATTTATTTTTTTTTATCGTTCGATTTCGATGTCATAAAAAGAACCTTGAAAAGCCAAAGCTAATTAAGCTCATCACAGTTTTATTCTGAAAAGGCTTAGGTCTATGTCCCATAGGCCTATGCTATTGTTTGACTTGTTCTGGGGTTTTATCGTTAAAATATTGTATGTAGAAGTAGTTAAGCGGGATTATAACATATTAGTAGGCCTAGACCTAGCTATAGGCTATATATTATAGGCCCTAATAGGCTAATCTAAAGTAGCATAAAGGCCTATATAAATTATAAATATAGTGTTACGTCCACAATCCCCTTGTGGCCAGAGCTGTGTAGATCTTGCTGATAATTCTCGTTAGTCCTAGGGGAGACTTTAATTATTAGTATTTATGTTTCAGTATTACACGAACTCTTCTTATAGTCCTGGGCTCAAATTCAGTATTTGTATTCCAACATTTCCTTTCTTGTAAATTATGGTAGTAGATAAATCTTATAGTAATGTATACAACACAATAGGATAGTAACTTGACAAAGAAGCTTCAGTGTAACTGTTGTTGATAGTTTATTTCAGGTGGTATGTTCAATATATACAATATATCTATTATGTACAGTTAGAATAAAATAGTGCAAACACAAACGTTCAAATGAACATATTTTGAAACTCTCTGTCTTTCAGACAAAACAAATCATTAAATACTATCCGAGTGGTGCAAGGGACAGACCCACTACCAGTAGGGGTGAAAATCATGGTAACATTACAAAACTCATAACAAAACGATATGAACTTCCCCTATTAAATAATGAGTCGTTCCCAGACTCTGAGAATTTGAGATCAACACAGAATCCCAGCATTACCTAGAACCTTTCGTTTTCCTACTAAACGTCCTAATATTGTGTATAGTAAGAAAAGAGAGAGAGAGGAGAATAAACATTGCGTGTTCCATTTCTTGGAAAAACAATATACATGACACGCCCCCACCCAATGAAAGAAATAATGTACCATAATTACCGTGAAGCCGGCTGGCCTAGCGGTTAACTCACCAGACTGTCAACCAAAACCACTTGACACGTCGCAGGTTCGAGCCCCGCCACCGGCAGATCCCTGTCGCCCTACAGGAGTTTTGGGACTAGATGACGTTAATATTGAGTTGTTATCACATGCGCTTAACCGGCAGCAGTGAAACCTCTCACAGATTAGTAGTCTTCTAGAGCGCACTGAGCATGCTAAAATAGCATGGATAGAAGCGCTATATAAATTACCATTACCATTACCCAAGTAATACTCAACATGGTACATTTTTCGTACTTAACACAATCGTTTTAACAACCAACAATCAATGGAAGATTATAAGACAATTTAAGCAAACATGGCTCACTGGCACAACTAAATTATAAAAAGTGTCACTACCCAATGGTAATTGTGATTATAACGTGATGGACAAATATTTCCCCGTTAATATTAATATTAACTAATGTCTCAACAAGTACAAATAATTCAAAAATATTCTAGTCATTCTCATTTTAACTATGTACAGTTGTGTGGATTTCCACCAAAAATTTGCAAAAAGTCTTAATCTATTAAACAAATATAACATTGCTCAAACTCTTGTCAATTTCCAACAGTTTACTTCTAATATACAAACCAAAAGATAAGTAATACATAACTCGAATCAAACTATAGGTTACTTCCCCTTTAAATTACAGTGTCAACTTGACATTAACAGGGTTCATACCTAAGATGATGATACTTCCCCTTTTCTCAAATATGAGGAGAAAATACGCTCTAGTTACGATTACTACAGTAATCTCAATGTTAAAATGTAATCCACTATTATGCGTTTTTGGCAAATTTGAAAGTTTAATATAAAAGTTTGTTCAGGGTTGAATGAGTGTACACCTTTAGGTACCTTTGTTTCCCTCCGTTCCTGGATATATGGAATATATAACCTATACAACATAGTGAATATCCACTAGTTTTTCCCATTCTATTACCATGATATAACAATTTAGCAATAGATTTCCAATATTATCTATTAATTTATACCAATTGATATTACATCTCTTTCTAAGATAAAAATTGTACATATTATTATTTAGTTCCATTCATTAACTAAAATAAAAACAAGATAATAAATCAACTAGCTCAAAGTTTTCTCACTTAATTGCATGTGATGACAATTACTTTCATCCATCCATATCAAGTAAATACGTGCATATATATTTATTGCATCATGCATCAAAATTTAAATGGAATTTCTTTTCCATAATCAAATGAATTTAAAATATATCAGAACATCAATATTATACATGATTATAAAAATTATTAATACTTTCAAAAGACTTGACTTCTGTATGATACAAGTATTCTATAGGTATTCCATAATCAAAATTCAAACGAATGATAGGTTATCATGACACATTCTTAATGAATAAGTGAGATGATCTGAAAAAGAAGTATAGGGTTATTCAGTCAATCATGTAGTACCCGAGATAGAGTATCAGCTATGACCTTGTCTCTATCTTGTCGATGATACGGGGAATGGGATAACAGTCGGTCTTTGTCAAATTACTTAATTTCCCAAAGTCTCTATAAAACTGCAGTGTGTGATCGGCTTTTGGTACCATCACACAGGGTGTAGACTATTTGCTATCACATTTTTCTCCTATGTCATCTTCTAACATATACTTTACATCTAATTTAATATGCTCAGGTCTGATGGGGTCAAATGGATGCTGTTTGATAGACCTGGCACTATTGGTTAACACTACATCGTGCTCTATGACATGTGTCCTACTGGGAACATTTGTAAACATTGACTTATTTTCATGTACCAGCTCAATAATCTTCTCCTTATCTTCTACCGGAGGATGTTCTAGCCTTGTATCTAAACTCTTAAGGGCATCTGTATTATTAAGTTTACTTTCTGCAAACTTATATTCTATCCTAGATAAATCCGTCGGGACTCTAGCTAACGAAATCATGGGGACCTCCCGTGGTTTACTCTTTTCCCTGGAAACATAGGGCTTAAGTAAATTAATATGGCATACCCTCTGTTTTTGTCTCCGGTCAGGAGTCTTTATCAAATAATTGACATCGCCAAGCTTTGACTCTATCTCATAGGGTCCATTAAACTTTGCACTTAAAGGCTGATTTTGCAAAGGTAGAAACACAAGAACTTTGTCACCTGGTGCAAAAGTTCTAGCTGTAGCTTTACGGTCATAGTTCTGTCTCATACGCTCCTTCATCTGTGGAAAATGAATCTTCACATGGTTAAAAGCATGATAAAGCCTATTTTTAAATTTATCTACATATGACAAAAGTCCAATCGGTTCACTGTCCGTTAGCCAAGTTTCATGTAGAAGTTTCAACGGACCTCTGACTGAGTGTCCATACACAAGTTCGAATGGGCTAAACCCCAGGGATTCCTGAGTGGCCTCCCTTGCAGCGAACAGTACATAAGGCACACCCTTATCCCAGTCTTTCTCGTTTTCATAACAGTACTTTTTAAGCATCGATTTTAATGTCTGATGAAACCTTTCCAGAGCTCCCTGGCTCTCAGGATGATAGGCACTTGATAGCCTATGACTTATCCCTAATTGTTCCATGACTTGTTTGAAAATGTTCGAAGTAAAGTTAGTCCCCTGGTCGGACTGTACTGTCTTCGGTAGGCCATAACGTGTGAAGAAATTTGTCAGGGCGTCTACCACCTTCACTGTTGTTATGTTCCGCAACGGAATGGCTTCCGGGAAGCGAGTGGATGAACACATGATTGTGAGCAGGTATTGAAAACCGGCTTTTGTTTTCGGCAACGGGCCCACGCAATCAATGAGCATATGACTGAATGGTTCGTCGAACGCTGGTATCGGCTGGAGTGGAGCGACAGGAATTCGTTGGTTAGGTCGTCCTACCATTTGGCATACGTGGCAAGTCTTGCAGTATTGTTCGACATCTCTTCTCAGTCCTGGCCAGTAGAAGTAAGGGAGGATACGGTGGTGCGTTTTTCGGACTCCCATGTGACCAGCGAAAGGAAGATCATGCGCCATACGCAGTATATCTTGACGATAGCACTTAGGTATTACAATCTGGTGAATACTGTCCCACTCGTTTGTGCCTGAGTTGAGCGGTTTCGACTTTCTCATCAACACTTCATCTTTCATGTAGAAACATTCCGCCATTGCATCTGCAGTCTTTTCATCAACAGCCTTCATTCTGAGTTGCATTATTACTTCGTCATTCAATTGTTCTTTCACCAATTTCTGCTTTGGTGACAAAATGTTATCGTTCTCTGTTGCATCACCAGTTGTTAGTTCAGCAAAGAACGTAGCACTTAAATCGATGTCAGGTGTTTCAGTTATCACTGTTTCATTCGCATGTGTGTCTTCAGAACAGACAAACACATCTTTCGTTGCACTACACGGCGTAGCAGGAGTCTTTACCGACTTCTTTTTCTGCATTGCTCTTGTCAGTGCACATGTTGGGCGTTCATTGGCAGGACGTAGGTTTTTGTCCTCTGCCATCTTTGTCTCCAACACTTTAACCATGGGCTCGACAGTGACTCTGCCGCCCATAATGTCATTTCCTAATATCATGGAAACGCCTTTGACGGGTAGTGCGCGCCACACTCCCACTACGATGTTACCTGTAAAAATATCCGACTCGAGTTTTATTCTGTGCAGTGGAGCTTCCACAGCCTCCATACTAGCACCTCTCAGCACAACAGACTCACCGGTACTGGTGGCATCCGTTAACGGCACACTGCCCTCCAGGATCACGCTGACAGCAGAACCCGTGTCACGTAATATCTGTATTTTCTTCTTGCTGAGTACATCGACTTCTGTCGACACTGTCCCCTCGTAGACAAAGGGTCGAAAATCGGATAGTTCGTCCTCTTCCGGGACTTCAGGAACCATCTGTTCCTCACGGCCTTCTGAAAGCATAATAGATTGAGTACAGCTATTCTCTTTTACCTTAGATAGACTGTTCTCAAAAACCATCGACTCCACAACTATGGGCGATGCCGGCCGCATTTCTTTTGAGTTTCTTGACCCTGTGTTGCACACTTCTTCTGTCTGCTTGCTATCTTTCTGCACTCTGACACAGTGTAGAATAGCACCTTGCTTCTTGGTAAGGATCCAACAATCTTTCTTCATGTGGCCCTCTTTCTTGCAATTGAAACATACCACCTTTGCTTTATTTACATCTGTCTGCTTCCTGAAATGAACTAAGTTACTATTATTATTTACACCACTGTTCTTATTATTGTTTTCACTTGTCTCTTTTGGTTTACTAGCCTCCTTGGACTCTGGTTTGTGCACTTTGGGTTTGTCAGCATAATATGGCTTTATGCTGGCGTGAATTATGGCATAGTTATCTGCCAATCTAGCAGCTTCATGCACATCTTCAACCCCTCGGTCTGAGATGTGAGTTTTAATATCCACTCGAATACAATCATTGAATTCCTCAAACAATATTAGGTTCTTGAGTTTATCAAACTCACTTACATTCTGTGACCTTAGCCACTGTTCTAACATTTTCTCCTTTTGTCTCAAAAAGTCTACATGAGTTTGATCATATGCCTTCTTTCTGTCTCTAAATAGCTTTCTATATTTTTCTGGTGTCAGGGAATAACTTTTTAGCACCCTATCTTTGATTACTTCATAGTCATTTATTTCCTCGGGTGTTAAACTCAACACTACGTCCAATGCTTTTCCTTTGTTGAGAGTTGACCTTAACAATAAAGCCATCTTATCATCAGGGAACTGATAATCTACAGCTATCCTCTCAAAAAGCAAAAAGAAATCTTGAACATCTTCTTCTCTGAATATAGGCAAGTGTTGCTTCATTGCGCTAATATCCATACCATTGCTGTCTCTACGATGGTCAGGTCTGTTCATGCGTGCCATCTCTATCCTTTCTCTGCTTTCAATCCTAATTCTTTCATTTTCCCTTTCAGTTTCTATCCTAATTCTTTCATTTTCCCTTTCAGTTTCTATCCTAATTCTTTCATTTTCTATCCTAATTCTTTCCATTTCCATTCTCTTCATAGCTAATTGGAATTTTAGGTTTTCACTCAACCCTTCATCTTCATCATTGTTTGATGATCTAGATGACATATTTCTTACCTCGTCTCCGTGGGCAATTACCTCGCCCCCACTGGGAGCTACATAACCTTCATTGATATCGTTCTGTCCCACTTCAACTACACTACCAGTGTTCATGGCATTCTGCCCGTTCAAACATGTCATAATTTCTTTGGTCAAACGATTACGATTAGGTCTTGCCTGTCCTGCCTCAATCCCAAAGGACTCAGCTAATTCTTTTAATTCAGCAAATGACATGGCATTAAGTTCCTCACTTGATATATTCGAAGCCATAGTGTAGCGTTCAAAATATTTGTGATAGTAGAGTAGTATATATTGTATAATAAAATATAAAGTTCCAACTTACGATTTGTCCAGAAATTTGCACAATATAATATTAAACACTTCGTGGAATCTTCACACTTCCCAAGGAATAAAAACGCAAACCAGTTCTCTCCTCTTTTTAAAAAGAATAGTTTCACAGTCCTGAAAACGAAACACAAATATGCCGCTCTCAGTACTACTAATGTCACAAAATATTTATAGGTCAGCTAGATCAAGAAAAGTAGAACTCAAATCTACCGAACGAGACTACCAAATCTTGTCAATCCTAGGTCAGGAAAAGTAGAACTCAAATATCCCGGACGAGCCCCCAAATTTTGTTACGTCCACAATCCCCTTGTGGCCAGAGCTGTGTAGATCTTGCTGATAATTCTCGTTAGTCCTAGGGGAGACTTTAATTATTAGTATTTATGTTTCAGTATTACACGAACTCTTCTTATAGTCCTGGGCTCAAATTCAGTATTTGTATTCCAACATTTCCTTTCTTGTAAATTATGGTAGTAGATAAATCTTATAGTAATGTATACAACACAATAGGATAGTAACTTGTCAAAGAAGCTTCAGTGTAACTGTTGTTGATAGTTTATTTCAGGTGGTATGTTCAATATATACAATATATCTATTATGTACAGTTAGAATAAAATAGTGCAAACACAAACGTTCAAAGGAACATATTTTGAAACTCTCTGTCTTTCAGACAAAACAAATCATTAAATACTATCCGAGTGGTGCAAGGGACAGACCCACTACCAGTAGGGGTGAAAATCATGGTAACATTACAAAACTCATAACAAAACGATATGAACTTCCCCTATTAAATAATGAGTCGTTCCCAGACTCTGAGAATTTGAGATCAACACAGAATCCCAGCATTACCTAGAACCTTTCGTTTTCCTACTAAACGTCCTAATATTGTGTATAGTAAGAAAAGAGAGAGAGAGGAGAATAAACATTGCGTGTTCCAATTCTTGGAAAAACAATATACATGACAATAGGCTTAAAATTATGGTTTATAGGATAGGCCTATAATAGCTATTATTTAATATAATATAGCATATCGAATCGGCCTATCATATATAGTTTACTATAATAAGCCTAATTATTAGCCTGCCTATAGACCTAGGCATATTACTATTAGCCTATTAGCCTATTATAGTAGCCTAAAGGTTATAAGCTTAAACAGTTTAAACTATTAAACAATTGAAACTATTTACTATAGAAAAGTGTTGATTAACCGATTGCGATTGCATGAAATAATTAAGCGAATATGAAGGTAGGCTATGCTATATATTTGATATTTGCAAACAGGTGCGTGTTTTCTTCATGAATTTTTAGTTATAGGCCTGTTATTGAATAATATTTCATGCATAGGACTAATGAAATGACAATATGCATAAGCCTATATATCTATAGACCTAGGCCTATCATATTCAATATGGAAAACATAGGCCTTAGGCCCTTAGGCCTACGCCGACATACGGTCATAGGCCCGACTTTACGAAATAGGCCTATATATATTATTATATTAGCCTCTTCCTACGAACAATATATATATTTTTAAAATGTAACATAATATTTGCTATGGCTATGATTTTTATATTCGTGAAGATGCATCGGCTCTTGCCTCTGTCTCTATCAAACATTCAACATAAAATATATCTAGAATTATATTTGCCTTTTTATTAATCAAAACGAGCGATCTAGGTCTAGGGCTAAGTTAAGCAATAGCTTGAATAACCGACAGTAATAAAAGCATTATAGGCCTAATTATTATTTTTTCGATACAAAACTAGTTCTAAACGTAATTTTTTTTTTTACATTGAAGAAACTCAACAAAAAGTAATGATACAGTGATCACGATAGAATCGACCATAATATTAAGGTCCAAAGCATAGAGTCCAGGTCAAAAAAATTTTTTCTTAAAAAAAAAAAGAAGCTCTAAACGTTATTTTTTAACAATTCCCTTCTTAGGTTCTTAGTTTAAGGTCTCCATGTGTTTTTATGGTTTAAAGTTCGAAAACAACTATAATAAAATTAAAAACCCCCAACACCTTTAGTAAAATACTATATGGAAAGAAGAAACAAAAATCTGTGTGCCCCCAAAAGAAATATATGTCAGTGAGTCTCAAGACCACGCCTCTTTTCCGGGGTCAAACTAAAAAGGTCTCTCTCTCTATATATATATATATATATACACACATTGGGTTTTAAACAACCTGGGTATCTTCACGTGTTCATATGTGTATCCTTATATATATAATATCTTGGAAGGACCGCATAACAAACAACGAGGTCTTGCAACGGGATAACATGCCTAGCATGATCACTCTCCTTCGCCAACGACGGCTTCGGAGGCTTGGCCATGTTTCCAGGATGGAGGATGGGCGAATCCCAAAAGACCTGCTATATGCTGAGCTCGCTGAAGGCAAGAGAGCTACTGGCCGCCCCAAACTCAGGTTCAAGGACGTCTGCAAACGTGACCTAAAGGCTATAGATGTAGAGGTCGGAAACTGGGAGAACGTCTTGGGTCAATGAATACAATGATGACTCTAGAATAATCCAAATTAAATACAAAGATTAAAACATCTAAAAGGGAAATATATATTTAATTATGTTTGGACTAGTTTTTAAAAGAAAGAGTAGCCCAATGTTGGAGCAATGAAGGCTTATAAATATAGCAGACACAGAGCATTACTCTCACGTGCTGCTCTATGAAAGTAAATCATGGACCACCTAGACGTCACAAGAGCGTAAGCTAAATAGCTTCCACTTGAGATGCCAGTCTTGGCATTAACTAACAGGACAAAGTGCCCAATAGCATGTTCTCAGTCCTTAGCGAAGACGCCTAGGATGGCTCAGACATGTAAAAAGAATGAGCCCAGGTAGAATTCCTAAGGACCTCCGATATGGAGAATTCGCATCCGGAAAGAGAAAAACAGGTTGCCCACGCCTCCGATACAAAGATATCTGCCAGAGGAAAATGAGAGCATCCAGCATAAACACAATGACTGGGAGCGGAAAGCAGAGGGTCGATCCACCTGGCGTGCCGCTGTTGGGGGGAGGGAAAAACTAGCAGAGGAGTGCAGGATGGGGAGACCGTAGGAAAAAAGAGTCAGGAGAAAAGCGAAGAAAATGGAAAGCTCAGAACATGTTTGCAACACTGTGATTAAGACTACCATTCAAGGATGGTCCATCCACACGAGAAAATGCAACCTCAACCCTCGGTGACGCACCATCGTCTGGCAAGATGGAAGGATGCCGAATAATAATATATTATATAGCCTACATTTGTTTATATACTATAAAAAACGACGTTTATTAGCGTTTTCGCAATGTAATTAACTTAGTTCAAAGTATTGATGCATATCATACATAAAAATCAAATTATATGATGAAAAAAAATATTCAGTAGTCAGTAAAACCAATAGTCAATAAAACCAGGAATAAAAGAAAATTCATTAACGTGATTACTCTATGAAAATTGTACGTGTTGTCAATCTCCAGGCAGTAGATCTCTAAATGCAGTGGAAAATAAGTTTCAATAGTCATTTTGTGGTGACACTGCAAACGCCTGCGTTAGATGACGTCACACTCAAGCTTGACATTGCGTGAGTATTTCACCTTTATAGAACTAGAGGATGTTTGTTGTTGATTGCTTTATATTTGAACCCCCCCCCCACCCCCGCAAAGGAAAAAGAAGAAAAAAACAAAGGAAAAAAAAAAAAGAAAAAAGCAACAGTAGAATTAAACAGTGCGTGAGCCGTACACGTTCAAGAGCTCTATCTTGTTTATCTAGAATCTAGACCATAGGTTCTCAACCTTTTTCGGCTCACCGCCCCCTTTTAAATTTTTTTTCCGCTCACCGCCCCCCAACTAAATTTTAGCGGAAACATTTGTTAATTAAAGGGAGATAATTAACCCTTTTCATTTGAGGTAATATTTCAATTTGTTTTTCTTTTATAAAAAATTAAAGGCTTGCATTTATAACTTTGAAATGATATGATAGAACTGTAAAAACTATTTGAAAATTGTATAAATATTATATGACTAAAGAAATTACATGAATATTTTCAAGCAATTTAATTACTACTCAGTTTGTATAATTACTACGTATCTATACCGCTCAGCCATTGTGGTTACTTCTTTACGAAGGATTCAAACGCATTAAAGGACATCTCGGTAAAACATCAAAAGAGTAAAAAAAGAGTAATATTAGCAGATGTTAAGGCGACAGTCCGGTGAACCAACCATAAGACGAGACGGCCGCATACCATATTTGCCAAATACTGACCCCTTCTACTTCATCGAAAAGTCATTGCGATTCTTATTTATTGTTCGATAATATGTAAAGTATGTCTACTGTTGGGAGATATCAGATATTTAGTAGCACTTGCGTTTGCATCATATTTCATCAAAAAACAAATCGATTCAGCTGAGTTGTTGAAATTATAGCAGGTACGTATGTACCGCCCACTTGCCCTTCATCGCCCCCCAATCGCCCCCAGGAATGTTATCACCCCCCTAAAGCTTCTAATCACCCCCATAGGTTCTCAACCTTTTTCGGCTCACCGATCCCCCTTCATCTCCCCCCCCCACCACCACACACATCAAATTGAAAACTAAATTTTTTAGTCAAATTCGTCACATCCAATCTATATATTATTATTATGCCTACTAGGACAGGTTTTAAATGATCATAAAAAGAACAGCAAAGAAAAAGCTTTATTTTTATATATTTTTTTATATAGTAGATAGCCAAACAAAAGTGAACTAATCAAGGAGTTAAATTTAAAAAAAAAAAAACACTATATTAATGTGAACCTTCAGCGCCTTGAGAGTTTCTTGTTTTTTTGTATATCTCTGGTTATCAAAATCGTGGGTTTTTTACGCTCTGTTGCTTCCATTTTGGTCAGTGCGTTGGGATTTGGGGGCCCGGGGCACAGAATAGGTATAGAACAGAATGCGCAATCCCTATATGCGCAGTCACTAAAAGTGACCCTCGATTCCGCCAGTTTTATTTTCGACGCAAGGCAGCGGTCGCTAGAGACGCTACTATAGTAAAATGAGAAAGGATATCTAGGCGTACCATAAATATACAATAGCCTATATATAGGACCTGTATTATATTTCATTATAGGCTTACTTTTATATAAATTTGACTTAATTACCCATTTTCTTTTCAACATTATAGGATAAGGCCTATATGATGTAAAATTTTATTACCCGGTACTGATATTTGAAAAGATAGCCTAAGCCTAGGCGTAGCTCGGTACAATAATCAATCGTTTTCGCGTCATTGTTGCAGTTTATTACACAACAGTTTTTGTAACCTTTGCCTGAAACATTAGCTTTGGGTTTTCGAACTTGCAGATTTGAAGAAAAAGACATTGTAAATAAGCATCAATATATAGTGTAACCAGGACCACTGCGTTTAAACACTATGGTGTCGGTATCACTTCCGGAAACAGAAAAATATGCGAATGCGCATTCTGTTCTATACCTATTCTGTGGCCCGTGGGGCTTGGCCTCTCTAGGGGCCCTTGCATTTTGACATTCGACATTATGAAATGAGAAAAAACATTCGGGCATTCCTTTGGGGGCCTCCCTCAAGTAGGGGCCTGGGGGTACTTTTGAATTTGGACCCCCCTCCCCCGCCCGTAACTACGCCACTAATTTTGGTATCTCTTTTGACGTGGTAACGTCACCAAACCAACTTTCCACTAGTATAAAAAAAAAAAATTGTTGCCAAAGCCCAGAGACATGCAGAAATTAATGATTAGATCATTTGCAAAAGTCGTGATTGTAACCCATTTCTTATAAGTTTCATCTTAAGTTCTTTATTGCTTGTTTATTTAACTCTTGAAGTTGTAAAGATAGAACTGATTTTAATTTTTTTTCTATTGGAAATGACATCTAAAAACCAATCAGGCATTTTCATATTAATAAAATAATGTCATAAAGTTAGATGTTGACGTCATCATTCAGGCATTGACAATAATATAGAATGTCTTCATCAGTTTTTTCTAAAGATGCACGATCTCCGCGTCTAATTTCACTGTAAAGTTGTGTAAGTACAATAAAAGTTGTGACATAAGCGCTAAAAAAACACTCATTGTTTTAATTAAACCGAGGTCATCTGCCAGCAATTGTCTAATTTTATGGAACTTAGATAAATCATTAGTAAGCGATATCACTTTTCAGTTTTAATAGATTTTCTGTCAAAGAATCGTCTTTACTTTCCAAGAACTTTAGTACCAAACCAAAGACTTAAACTCTATTTAAGCAAACACATTTTCATGACCAGCGTACTAATGTGTGCGGTAACAAAAACGTGTGGTCCTCTCATCATTCTCAATAGAATAGAATATTTCATACTTCTTTCTAAATAGATACAGTTTTACTATTATACACTTCAGTATTCTAGTTTATTTTAGTTGATTTCAAAATATCTATCTATCTACCCGTTTTAATTTAGTTGTTTTTTTCTTTTATGAACCAGTATGCAGAGATGTTGTCTCTCTTGTAGTCAATGCCAGTTAATTAAATGTTTCCTTTTTTTAAGCAGTTATGTGTTTTTACAAACTGTGTTGGTAATACATAGTTTGAGAAGGGGGGGGGGCTAAAATATATAATGTCAATTATCTTTGAGATTGATGACATTGGGTCATTCCTGTAGGATATGGTTTACTGATTCATGTGTCCAATGTCTGCAATTTGATTGTTGTCGTGTGTTTATACTGTGTAGATCTAGATATGATTTGAGTTCTATATTTCCTGATCTTAACTGGACTGGAATATTTGGTGTTCTTCTACTTTTTCTTCATTATTGTTTTATAGACTCCGTTAGGACCGAGGAAAGAGTTCAAAATTTAACTACAAATACAATGTTAAAACAACTTAAAAAATCACAAAGAAAAATTACAAAGAGATAGCAGAGTTTGACTTTAGGTATTTAGTCCAACTGTTCAGTGAAGATATGAAAGCTACTATCCATGCATCCATCTATCTATTCATCTATTCATTTTTTCATCTACCCATCTATCAATCTATCTATCCTACTGTCTATATAACAACTATAATACTTATTATATGTTTTCATGGCTAATAAGTTCATTATATTGTTACATCTATGCCCGTTGGTTCTGTTACATCTGTTGATGAAGTTATATTCACAACGATAGCCGCTGGAGCTGTTGTAATTGTTATTTATCTAAAAGTATTGATTGCAATTTTACACCAGTGACGAACACATGATTCTCTGATGTTGAAGAAAAATCGGTTTAATTATATTTATATTAAATTTAAAAAAAGGTAAACTCAGTGATATAGCCTACTGCTCACTAACAGAATCCTCTCACAATCATAACGAAAACAAAACTCTAACATAAACACAAGTTACGTAATTATATCTTCACTATATGTAACACACATAAAAAATACTTTTGATATTATTTCACAAAAAGGACAGTAATAATGGATACGTGAAAACATATTAAAACAAAAAGGGATACAATTTAAAAAAAAAATACATCCTGGTGTATGTTTAATTGTGTTTTGTTTTCCTCCCCAAGTTTTAATTTTGCTAAAATCTGAAAATATATAGGCCCAAATGTTGTCTTAATTAAACGAATATTTAACACGCACGATAAGTTGCTTATACAAATATACATTCATCACTGTCAGTTGCTGTTAGGGAAGATAACGGTGCAGAAATAAAGTGTCACATTGGTTGTCGGAACCTTTTTCCTCTTAATTTGCACAAACCATTTTAGGTGTTAGAAACGGGTTTGGATAATTCAAAAACCATATTTTACACATTCACATTATTGTAAATAATGTTATTGTCAACTCTAGAATAATAACTGCATGTTATTCTATATTTATTCACTCAGAAGTTTTATTAACCTTTAAAAAAGCTTTAATAGTTAAAATTGATAGCCTACACAAGGGAAAATAATTTATTAAAAAATTACGTTTTAAAATCATCGATTATCTAAGTGCACTTCAAAGTAAAAAGTAAACGAGATTAGAACAACAAGAGCTATAGTGCTGTTAAGACTTGATTATACTGCTACTAGCGTTCCTTTAATTTCATTCATTTACACCGGCTCACTCTCTCGGGCTTGTCTAATAATGACTTATTAAATAAAACTTGATTATTTAATTCAGAACTTATTTACATAGTAGTCTATAAATGAACATTTTTTCATAGTAGTGTATATCAAGACTTCTATTCTACAAATACGACTTTAGACGCGGAAATCGTGTATCTGTTGAAAAAACTGATGAAGACATATTGACTTATTGTCAATACCTTGTTGCACTTAATGATGACTTAAACACTCGATTTTATGACATTATTTTATTAACATTAACAATCCTGATTAGCTTTTAGACACTCCTTTCCAATAGAGAAAAATTAAACTTATGCAAATCTATACCACTGCAAGAGGAATTTATTGAGCTAACATTCAATGGAGAACTAAAATTGAAAATTGTAAGAAATGGGGTATAATGACGACTTTTGGTTATGAAAGAAATACCATTATTTTCTGCAGGTGTATGAGTTTTGAAACTGAGTCAAACTGCTATAAAAATACACCATTCACAAGCTAAACTTTAACATATATATTTGTTCAACCTCTTGCGAAGTAAATTTTTGTTTTACTATTTACTATAAGAATCAAATAAGACTTTACTTGTCCGTTCTTTTTAAGAGCTAAAAAACGCACACACACCTAGTTGGCATCAGATTGAAATTTGACTCATACATTTTATTCTAGTGGGGAGAAGGGCGGTGAGCGCACAAAAAAAAATTGTGAAAGGGGCCGGTGGACCGAAAAAGGTTAAGAACATATAAGCTTACGTTCAACAAACGAAGTCCCTGTCAGGGGGCACACAACTCCGTTCACCGCACAGGTAAAAACACTTTAGTTTAGAACAAAAGTTTAGATTAAATCTGGTTATGCTGTAGTGATATCAAAATAAATAAAAAAAATGAATAATATGTTTATCTAGTAAACATTTGTAGGCCTTTACACCATTTTGATTAACACATAAACATTTTAAAGAAGCTAACATTTGAAGATAGAATTTGCATTGTGTAATATTATAATTATTTATATCTTAAACTTCTAATTTAAAAACACATTATACAAATTCTAAAATGTGAAGATGATTTGCATCGTGCAAGCTTATTATAATGAATTGTTTATTTCACTCCTTAAAAATATTTAAAAGCTTATTTTTAAGCTTACAATAATAATACATTGATTAAGAAAGCGTGTTCGCAGTGAAATTAAAATTGTTACGTCATGAAAAAAGTTATAAAAGTCAGCAAAATTGTTTCAACTTGCATTTGTAAAATGTGTGCATATGAAATGTAAAAAAAAATAATTAAAAATGGATGTTGGTTTACTATAGATCTAATTATTATTAATTTTTTTTCTAAGAAGGAATAAACATTGAAAACAAAATTAATTTAATGATATTATGTCCTTCTAACAACAGAACGGGTTTAAGAACAAGCTACAGATAACGTGGAAAAAGCAAATACGTTTTGTGATACAAAAATAATGCATCTATCTGTATGTCTACAACTGTGTTTCTTGATTTATTGGACATCTTCTACTTTCGGCCAGCAGGGTATGCATTTCATTATAGACGTTGTAACGTATAAGTATAATTAACTCCCTTGATTTTGGTTGTTTATCTCCCTTGTTAAAACTGGTGGTCAAATGTCTTTTTGGTGACCCGAGAATGACCCTTGTCCGCTTGAATGGAAGCGTGGGGTCATACCCCGTGTGGACAGTAGCAAGTGTTAGTGTCAGTTAGTGTTGAGTTAGAGAGAGATTAGACGTACTGTTGTTTTGGTAATACTTTGGTTCAGCTGCCTCACGAAAAGTAGGGTTCTAAAAAATTCCAAATGAAAATTTTTTCGCGTGGATCTATTGATAAGTGTCTTAGGAAGAGCGGCAGACTATTGAAAATGGGAAAAAAAAATTCATTTCCATTGTGTTTATCAAAGGCTTGTGACGTCACACAGCCATCAAACACGATGTCTGGCGATTTCCTAAGACGCAATTATCAATAGCTCCGCTACTAAAATTTTCAGTGGGAATTTCTTAGAACCGATACCAAAAAGGGAAAAGGGGCGAAATAGCTTGAAATGAATACAAAAATAAAATTATTCTTACCGTATATCATATGAAATAACACAAAACGACACAAAATCCTATTGTTAATTGTTCAGACCACATCGTGTCCTCGTGTCTTTTTGCGCATGCGTGCCATGTGCTTTTCTTGATTACTACTTCCTGTCCCAAGATATGGCCAGGTTGGCCGATACTACTCATTAACAAATACTTAGAAAGCTTAGAAACTAGCCGATAGTAATCATTAACAAATACTTAGAAATCTTAGAAACTAACAGATAGTAATCATTAACAAATACTTAGAAAGCTTAGAAACTAACAGATAGTAATCATTAACAAATACTTAGAAAGCTAAGAAACTAACCGATAGTGGGGAAAAATCTGGTCCGAGAAGCGCGTGGTACATGGAGTGTGTGCGTTTCATATTATAGTATAGGGATAAAAGAAAAAAATAAATAAAAATAAACAAATCAAAGGGACGTAACAAAATTTAACACAAAAAGCTCAAGGGAAGTAACAATTTTTAATAAAACATGCAAAATTACCAAATTTTCAACATTAAATAAAAATCACACAAATATAACCGCTCAATAAAACGTAGATTGTTGTATTCAGGACAAAAAGATCTTTCAATTGATATATGTCACTTAGAAAAACTCTGTGAGGCAGTTAAACCAAAGTATAGCCGAAAGTATTCTTTATTGTTTCTAAAGTCGTTTTTTTCGTTAGGCCCTATTTGGAAGGAAGTTGAAGGAAGACTAATTATTCTTTTAGGAAAAAAAAGAAGTATTAGAGATAGAACCAACCCATAGGCACCGAGACGTAACAACGTATACATGATTATATTTAATTTTATTTTACACTATTATACTAATCATATAGCCATCTAATCATACATAGTTAGTCAATTAGTAAAATTTGTAATATATTAATATATAGAGTAGAACAGTATTTTAACATTATCAGACTGTTTATGCAATTTTTTAGTTTTACTAATTAACTTATTTCGTTGGTGTGTCGACATTTAAACATGCGACAGATAAACACGCGACATTTAAACACACAAACCAAAAGTTTACTGAAACACAGACACTCATGGTATTTCATGGCGTCACGTTAATTGATGTATACTGACTGATATATTCGTATTGCCTTAATTTTTACATTATAACTCAAGATAAACTTCTAGAGAAGTTTATATAACACAATAACACATTTACTTTCACAAAAAACCACGTGCATTCATGTACTCTAAACGCATTTAAGACAAGTTTTAATACACGTCGAAAACATGAAACATATTTTACTGACATTAAATGGGGTAAAGCAAAGACGGCTGGTCATTGTTCTGGCCGCACAATCCCCTGATTTTACCGTGGCCAGAGAAACTGGTGAATGCATCATCAGCGGCCCGATAGATCAAATTAGTCAAACGGAACTATTTTATATTACTGTTATGTTCTCATTAGTATGGAAATACGTTAATAACGAGTCTATTGCATGATTTAAGAACTTTCATAAATATGTTTGATTATGCTGTCTATGTCTTGTATTATAAAACAAGAGAGTCATTTTATTATATTTTCTATGTAATGTAGGTCTATTTATAAAAAAAAATAATTTGACTCTATTGTCTATAGACTGTGTTATAAAATATAGAATTTCATATTTACTAATTGTCTATAAGCTTAGACTGTGTTATAAAATGAAAGTTTTATTTGACTCTATTGTCTATTAATATTATTATAAAAATGTTTTTTTTTATTGTGATCGTATTGTGTATATATTGTAATATATAACATAAAATGTTATGTTCCTAATGTTATGATGTTATTATATGTTTAGGTTGCAATATCACCAATAAATTTGGTGAAGACTGTCGCTACACATGCCACTGTAAATCTAAGACACCCTGTAGTCAAGATGGATCATGCATTGAAGGTTGTCAGCGTGATTGGTTTGGCCCAACCTGTCAGTACAGTAAGTTGACATTTATAATGTTCACTTTTTACGTTTTGTCACTCGCTTTGTCTGGTGTGTAAATTCTAATGCAAGAGGGTTTATCAAACCTTCTAGAACAACTAGGGTCATATCAACATCTTTAATAATTTTGACTATTAGAAATATTTTAAAGAATATTCCTTCATGGTTGGACAAGATTTCGGTGCTTCTAAGACGCCTCGTTTGTACTTGAATACCGTCTGCCTGAATGGCTTACTACATCGTGCACAAACGTCTGGAATCATCTCCCTATCCAGATAAGGCAGACAAGTTGTACAACTTGTAATTAAAAATAATTTAACAACTCATTATTTTAAGATTTACTTAAACATCTTTAACCTTTAAAATAGTACTTTATATTAAGTCATTAGAGACTTCATCAATTTGCTCTGTTTCAGTTTAAACTTGACGCGATGTCAAATTTTCTTTAGATTATGTAGATATGTCCAAGTGATAAATTATGGTAAAAACCAACAGTTCAGGTTCTATCCCATATGATTGACACAGTCTACATTTCAGTCGGCTCATTTATTTACATATAAGATAATATATTTATTTAATAAATTCCTTGTATGTGTAGTTGATGGGTGAACATGTAAAAAATTGACATTTGCAGTTCAACGGTTTAAAACTACAGCCGACCTTGTCAAGTTGTAAAACACAAATGATATTTTATTCCAATATGTACAAATACAATGCAGAATACAAACAATAATTTAAAAAATCAGTTATTAGTAACTGATTTTCCTATAAAAATGACTTAAAAGAAAAAATATGCAATTTCAAATTATTATAAAAAAAAAAAAACTACATATTATTATGTACACTACAACGCTCAAATGTATCCAGGGGAAATTCTTAGAATCGTTGGATCGATTATCTTTAAAACATTCTAGAACATTTGTAATATATTAGCAATTTAGACTGATGAAATATATTATCATTATAGAAAAAAAGATATGCTAGTTTACACCAGACTCAAACCTCACTTCACCGGAGTGATACTAACCGAAACTAATCTCTTAGGGTTCGGAGGACAAACGCACTTGTACTGCGCAGTACAGCTAAATAACCATATAGGTTCGGTGCAAAAAGTTGACCGCTCCCATCCACTCTGTGCTCCTGCTAGGCAGGGCAATCTAAAAATACATGCTCGACCGTTTCTTCTGCTTCTCTGCAGGGTCAACACCGCGAATCGAAATTGGGCCTAAATCGTCCGAAACAGGCGCTAATGGGACAGTGACCGGTTCGAAACTGGGCAACCGTTGCCTGGTCTCTCCTGAGGAGTTTCCACAAAAATCGGTTACGTTATTTTAGTATCGATTTTTTTTAGCTCTAACGTTATAAGGTAGGGGGAATGGTTAGAATTGGGAGTTACGTTCGCACATAATATGTGTCAAACGAGACTAGACTTAGCCTATGTCTAAATGGCCTGTTAAATCTAACCTTTCGACTGAAGATTGTTCGAGGCTTTTATTTTAATATGATTATTGATTCTTTGGTAGGGTATAATAAAAGTGTCGTACGTATATATATATATATATATATATATATATATATATATATACATATATATATATAGATATATAGATATATAGATAGACAGATAGATATATAGATAGATAGATAGATAAATATGTTACGGCCAAAGCCCGAAGTCGGCCTATTCGCGATGTGAATATAATGTTTGAAATATTTAACCTTCGGAGATGGCAATGAACCAAGAGGCCCAATCAACCTACATAGACGGACCTGCTAAAGTAGGCCTACACCAGATCGTAACCCATAAAACCATTGAAAGTCCAACATTGCATGTAGGCCCAACGCCGGGACTCTATCTGAATGTTTAATCTAATGTAACAATATATATATATATATATATATATATATATATATATATATAAATATATATGTATATATTATATATATATATATATATTTATATATATATATATATATATATATATATATTGTCATATATTGTTTTTCCAAGAATTGGAACACGCAAGGTTTATTCTTCTTCCCCCTCTTTTTCTCATTAAAACGGGATTTTGTGGGCGGGGCTTTGGCTTCCGATCGCCTGGCGTTTAGTGGGAAGACAAATGATTCTACTTAATGTTGGGATTCTGTGTTGATCTCAAATACCTAAGTGCTATCGTCAAGATATACTGCGTATGGCGCATGATCTTCCTTTCGCTGGTCACATGGGAGTCCGAAAAACGCACCACCGTATCCTCCCTTACTTCTACTGGCCAGGACTGAGAAGAGATGTCGAACAATACTGCAAGACTTGCCACGTATGCCAAATGGTAGGACGTCCTAACCAACGAATTCCTGTCGCTCCACTCCAGCCGACGAACCATTCAGTCATATACTCATTGATTGCGTGGGCCCGTTGCCGAAAACAAAAGCCGGTTTTCAATACCTGCTCACAGTCATGTGTTCATCCACTCGCTTCCCGGAAGCCATTCCGTTGCGAAACATAACAACAGTGAAGGTGGTAGACGCCCTGACAAATTTCTTCACACGTTATGGCCTACCGAAGACAGTACAGTTCGACCAGGGGACTAACTTTACTTCGAACATTTTCAAACAAGTCATGGAACAATTAGGGATAAGCCATAGGCTATCAAGTGCCTATCATCCTGAGAGCCAGGGAGCTCTGGAAAGGTTTCATCAGACATTAAAATCGATGCTTAAAAAGTACTGTTATGAAAACGAGAAAGACTGGGATAAGGGTGTGCCTTATGTACTGTTCGCTGCAAGAGAGGCCACTCAGGAATCCCTGGGGTTTAGCCCATTCGATCTTGTGTATGGACACTCAGTCAGAGGTCCGTTGAAACTTCTACATGAAACTTGGCTAACAGACAGTGAACCGATTGGACTTTTGTCATATGTAGATGAATTTAAAAATAGGCTTTATCATGCTTTTAACCATGTGAAGATTCATTTTCCACAGATGCAGGAGCGTATGAGACAGAACTATGACCGTAAAGCTACAGCTAGAACTTTTGCACCAGGTGACAAAGTTCTTGTGTTTCTACCTTTGCAAAATCAGCCTTTAAGTGCAAAGTTTAGTGGACCCTATGAGATAGAGTCAAAGCTTGGCGATGTCAATTATTTGATAAAGACTCCTGACCGGAGACAAAAGCAGAGGGTATGCCATATTAATTTACTTAATCCCTATGTTTCCAGGGAAAAGAGTAAACCACGGGAGGTCCCCATGATTTCATTAGCTAAAGTCCCGACGGATTTATGTAGGATAGAATATAAGTTTGCAGAAAGTAAACTTAATAATACAGATGCCCTTAAGAGTTTAGATACAAGGCTAGAACATCTTCCGGTAGAAGATAAGGAGAAGATTATTGAGCTGGTACATGAATATAAGTCACTGTTTACAGATGTTCCCAGGAGGACACATCTAATAGAACACGATGTAGTATTAACTGAGGGTGTCAGGCCAATTAAACAGCATCCATATAGAGTTAACCCCATCAGACTTGAACATATTAGAGCAGAGGTGAAGTATATGTTAGAAAATGACATAGTGGAAGAATGTGATAGCGAATGGTCTTCACCCTGTGTATTGGTACCAAAAGCCGACAACACATTGCGGTTTTGTACAGACTTTAGGAAATTAAATAATTTGACAAAGACTGACTCGTATCCCATTCCTCGTATTGATGACCTCATTGATAAGATAGGTAACGCTACGTATGTGACAAAAATTGATCTTCTCTCCGCGTACTTTCAGATTCCTTTGACGCCACGGGCACAGGAAGTATCCGCCTTTGTGACACCTGACGGACTTTACAGGTATAAGGTCATGCCATTCGGACTCCGTAATGCCCCTGCGACGTTTCAAAGGCTTATAAACACCCTCACTCGCGGTATCTTCCAGTGTAATGCCTACCTCGACGACATAGTGGTGTATAGTACAGATTTCAAGACACATGTCAGTCAACTACGACACTTGTTTGAACGACTGAATGGCGCCAATTTGACAATAAACCTGGTTAAGAGTCAGTTTGGACATGCCACTATCGAGTATCTTGGACATGTAGTGGGTGGTGGAAAGTTTAAACCAGTAAATGTTAAAATAGAAGCTATTCAGAATGTCCCAGTGCCACAGACAAGGAAACAGCTCCGTAGTTACCTTGGAATGGCCGGGTATTATCGTAAGTTTTGCCAGGACTTTTCTACGGTAGCTTGCCCCTTAACTGACCTACTAAAGAAGAACAATCGCTTTGTTTGGTCTGACAAGTGCCAAAAGGTGTTTGATGAGTTGAAGTTAAGATTATCCAGGGCACCTCTTTTGGTGACCCCGCGTTTTGATAGACCCTTTAAAATTGCAGTAGACGCGTGCGATACTGGGATGGGAGCGGTGCTGACTCAGCAGGATGACCACGGAGAGGAGCACCCGGTGTGCTACCACTCACAGAAATTCAATATCCATGAACGTAATTATAATACAAGTGAGAAGGAACTTTTAGGGTTGATCCTGGCGTTAAAACAGTTTTATTTCTATGTAAACATCTTTGGGTACCCGATAGAAATACTGACCGACCACAACCCTCTGACTTTTCTCTCCAGGGTCAAGCAAAACCAGAGGCTTGTTAGATGGAGCTTATTCCTCCAAGCCTATGATTTAAACATAAAACAACTGAGGGGTAGGGACAACGTCACAGCTGATACTCTATCTCGGGTGCTACATGATTGACTGAATAACCCTATACTTTTTTTTCAGATCATCTCACTTATTCATTAAGAATGTGTCATGATAACCTATTATTCGTTTGAATTTTGATTATGGAATACCTATAGAATACTTGTATCATACAGAAGTCAAGTCTTTTGAAAGTATTAATAATTTTTATAATCATGTATTATATTGATGTTCTGATATATTTTAAATTCATTTGATTCAATTCATTTTATTATGGAAAAGAAATTCCATTTAAATTTTGATGCACTATGCAATAAATATATATGCATGTATTTACTTGATATGGATGGATAAAAGTAATTGTCATCACATGCAATTAAGTGGGAAAACTTTGAGCTGATTTATTTATTATCTTGTTTCATTTTAGTTAATGAATAGAACTAAATAATAATATGTACAATTTTTATCTTAGAAAGAGATGTAATATCAATTGGTATAAATTAATAGATAATATTGAAAATCTATTGCTAAATTGTTATATCATGGTAATAGAATGGGAAAAACTAGTGGATATTCACTATGTTGTATAGGTTGTTATATATTCCATATATCCGGGAACGGAGGGAAACAAAGGTATCTAAAGGTGTGCACTCATTCAACCCTGAACAAACTTTTATATTAAACTTCCAAATTTCCCCAAAACGCATAATAGTGGATTACATTTTAATATTTAGATTACTGTAGTAATCGTAACTAGAGCGTATTTTCTCCTCATATTTGAGAAAAGGGAAAGTATCATCATTTTAGGTATGAACCCTGTTAATGTCAAGTTGACACTGTAATTTAAAGGGGAAGTAACCTATAGTTTGATTCGAGTTACGTATTACTTATCTTTTGGTTTGTATATTAGAAGTAAACTGTTGAAAATTGACAGAGTTTGAGCAATGTTATATTTGTTTAAATAGATTAAAACATTTTTAAAATTTTTGGTGGAAATCCACACAACTGTACATAGTTAAAATAAGAATGACTAGAATATATTGGAATTATTTGTACTTGTTGAGACATTAGTTAATATTAATATTAACGGGGAAATATTTGTCCATCACGTTATAATCACAATTACCATTAGGTAGTGACACTTTTTATAATTTAGTTGTGCCAGTGAGCCATGTTTGCTTAAATTGTCTTATAATCTTCCATTGATTGATGGTTGTTAAAACGATAGTGTTAAGTACGAAAAATGTACCATGTTGAGTATTACTTGGGTAATTATGGTACATTATTTCTTTCATTGGGTGGGGGCGTGTCATATATATTGTTTTTCCAAGAATTGGAACACGCAATGTTTATTCTTCTTCCCCCTCTTTTTCTCATTAAAACGGGATTTTGTGGGCGGGGCTTAGGCTTCCGATCTTCTGGCGTTTAGTGGGAAGACAAATGATTCTACTTAATGTTGGGATTCTGTGTTGATCTCAAATTCTCAGGGTCTGGGAACGACTCATTATTTAATAGGGGAAGTTCCTATCGTTTTGTTAAGAGTTTTGTAATGATACCATAATTTTCACCCCTACTGGTAATGGGTCTGTCCCTTGCACAACTCGGATGGTATTTAATGATTTGTTTTGTCTGAAAGACAGAGAGTTTCAAAATTTGTTTCTTTGAGAACGTTTGTGTTTGCACTATTTTATTCTAACTGTACATAATAGATATATTGTATATATTGAACATATCACCTGAATTAAACTATCAACAACAGTTACACTGAAGCTTCCTTGTCAAGTTACTATTCTATTGTGTTGTATACATTACTATAAGATTGATCTACTACTATAATGTCCAAGAAAGGAAATGTTGGAACACAAATACTGAGTTTGTGCCCAGGACTATAAGAAGAGTTCGTGTAATACTGAAACATAAATAATAATAATTAAAGTCTCCCCTAGGACTAACGAGAATTATCAGCAAGATCTACACAGCTCTGGCCACAAGGGGATTGTGGACGTAACAATATATATATATATATATATATATATATATATATATATATATATATATATATATATATATATTTGATGTAATCGTTATCATAATTTTGTAATTACTTATTAGCCTAGAGAATGTATATGTGCTCTCTATTGTTTTGCCGCTCAATGTTGAATGCGTTCTTAGCTTTTAGAATGTATAATAATTGAGCAAAAAAATTACAATTATTATTATTATATTGCCCCAGGGCCCTAGACATTATCCTAACGATTCGAAAGTAAACTAATTCAACTAGCTGACATGGGGCGCTAAAAAAATACTGGGCGCTTATTGATACTTGAGGTGTGACGGAGCAAATACTTTGGTGTCATTGACACACATATTAAAATGTTATGCATCAATTTTCTATGAAAGTTATATTTAGATAAAGTGATATATTCATTAAATAAACTCTTCGCACACATCGGTTTACAAATTGAAATGAAAACGTTAATTGCACTAGAATCTATTTGTGCAAGAATTGATCTTATACTTAGCGTGTTGTGAACATGCATTATTTCTCTAGAGAACATGGCAACCAGAAGCACTAAGAAAACGTTTTGGAATGAAACCACTAAACATTACTTGCACGAATACAACTGGAAAGTTTTGTACAAACTTACCTGGATTAACTTACAGTTTGAAAAACCAGTCAAAGGTATTTTTACAAGGAATTACATTTAATTATAATATAAACTACACATGCGTTTTATAAAGCGACATTATAGCGGTATAAATAACCTATTCATGTTGAATTTAAATTAAGGTTTTTAATAAAAACACTACATTGTCAGACTTTCTAT
The DNA here is from genome assembly GCA_949126835.1 of Anisus vortex. NCBI lineage: Eukaryota > Metazoa > Mollusca > Gastropoda > Planorbidae > Anisus > Anisus vortex. Next base: position 12,308,313 of record OX421493.1, read on the forward strand.
ACTTGTGCAGGCAATCCATTCCATGCCTACTTGCCTTTTTTACAGAAGATGATATTACTTAAATATATCTTTGAGAAAGAAAAAGTACTCATTCTTGAAAGATAATTTATGTGGTATCATCTCCTGGAAAAAAATAATTGTCAACCGTTGTTTAGCTCGACGTGAGCGGTAAGCGGCCTGCGAATGCAGAAATCGTCATAATAAAATAACCGTGATTTAAATATTTGTAGTTAACTCTATGAAAAAAGTATTATGCCTAATTTAACCATGGCAAAACCGAGGTCATTTTCTGTAATACTAAAACCAGTCTTCGAAAAGTTTTTTTTTTTATTTTTTTTTTTAATAATCTAAAACATTGTAAATATCATTCCTGAAAACTATTAGGGACAATAACTGCAGACGCACAATGGCTATGGTTATGAATTATTCCTCACATCTGCATGTTCTGGATTAACCAATAAACATTTCGTCCCTATCAAGACTTAATTACTGACACAGTTGAACACAAACTGAAATTACAATTATTCTTTTTTTAAAAGTTTACCACCCCAAAATCTGCAAATAATAAATTGTGGGAATAGAGTGCACTGAACAAGACAGATGATTAAGCATGGAGAGATGCCCTTTTTACTTTTGTATCGATATCATTTTAGAGAAAAAAAAAATGTATATTAGATAAAAGCGATGTTTTTGTAGTATGTATGAAGTTCTTTGATTAAATTGTACACAAAAAATCTATAAACGCACCCTAAAGTCTACCAAACACTGATTGATTCTCCTCACAATCGGTTGATTAAAGATGACTTATAAATGTGTTGTGTGCCAATGCTGCAATGCCCTGTATGCAAAAAACATTCATTATTTTCAGCTTTTGCTAAAATAATTTGATTTGCTAAACTCTACATTAGAATAAACTTTTAACTTCTCATCAATATGCAGCTATAGACGGCAAAATCAGCATCTTATTCAAGAACAAAGATGCCTTGCAGTTCTGTGAAAAGTCCAAAGTCACTATAATAGACGACTACACGTTCAACGTTAATTGTGATACTGTAATGTTTATCGATTCACTAACAATCGATACACATAATGAAAATAAAATTAAACAGCTCAACATTAATGGAGGTAAACCATAATAACTTAGTATTAAAACTAATCAATTATTGCATTGACTGAAAGTAATTATTCTATATGAACTAAAATAACATGTACATGTAAACAAACATTATTGCTTAGTGTGTAAACAAACAAAAACAATTGTATTGAAATATACATTGTAGCTTCTTTCACTTAAAGTTAAAGCCCTTTGTGTTTAATTAAACAACTGGCTGAAGTTTATGTAATGATAACTTAGGATTACGAAGGCATACACCTTAGAAAAATCTATGCAAGCACACAGCTCAACCTGAATCCTCAAACTACGGACGATGGGGCTAGACGCGGCTCACCTGGTTACATAACATTTTCTTTGGTGTGCACAATGTGATTGCGTAAATAGGGAACATACATTTTCTTCATATGCTTAAAATATAGATAGTAGCTCAATTAGCAGCTTACCCAAAAAGTAGAGATAACAGAGTTTTAATAATAAAATTGAGTTGTTGTTTTTGGTACTATAGATCTAAGTTTTCTCTGTAACTTATATTAAACAGGACTCGATGGTGCAGTTGAAGGGAGTACCAATGGAAATAAATGCACGTCTTCTCTAGTTAATACAACTAATGCAGACGTAAACAACACGGATATTCTTCTCAATCATTATAGTAAGTAAGTCGTTTTTTTTTAAATGTTTTTTTTTTTAAGTCTCACGTGCGAAATTGGCTAATGACGCATTTAGTATATATTTTTTCTGAATGTATAATTATTTCATTATTTGATTTAAACATCCCTCATAGTCTCTCAACGTAGTATAAGAAATAGTCTTTGATATAGATATATTTATAATGTACGTAACAGTACTGCGCGTTTGTTATGTGAAAGTCTAATCGAGACACGGGAACTGCCCTTCTACGCTTGCTCCATTGGCTCCCCGTGAAAGCCAGAATTGAGTATAAAGTGGCTCTGCTTTGCCATCAGTGCATTTTTAACAACGAGTTTCCGTCCTATCTCAAGGAACTAATCACACCTTATGTCCCGCAAAGAACACTTCGTTCTACCAACTCATCGCTTCTGGAAGAGCCCCGTTTCTCTCTGACCACCGTTGGCCTTAGAGCCTTCTCAGTATCCGGTCCGAAGATTTGGAATCTACTTCCCATTCAACTGAGGCAAACAAGGTCTACTGTTACTTTCAAAAAGAACTCAAAAACTCATTATCTCAATATTTACCTTAGATAACATTTAACATGCTTTAGAAACTTACTGTCTTACTTGTGGGTTGGGTCGGTTAATGCTACATTTATTTGTTTTGTCTTTTTTTAATCATCAAATTCGCTCTGTCACCTGGTCTAGGGTAATATCCGTATTCTTAGTTGTATGTTTAGCTCGCTCTGAGCTTACATTATGTTTGTTGGCAGCGCTATACAAATATTATTATTATTAGTAGTATTATTGTGTAGGCTTATATAAAATATGATGTAGCCTACTTGATAAATATTTGAATAATATTGTTTGCGTAAAAATATACCTTAATTTTACAGAAAAACACATAACCATTGATGAACAATATTAAAATGATTTATTCAGAACAATTAAAAGATGATGGGAAAACAGCTAGTATTTATATATATATAAATTCATATATGCTCCGTTCAAGAGCACTGTGCCCTGCATGTTATCATTGAACTGTCTGGTAATGGCGAGAAGGTGGGGGGGGGGGGGGCGACAGACAATTTTTTCCAGGATTTGGAACAGCCCACTGCGACTGACTAAATTAAAGACTCTTGTCAGATCTATGAAGGCAATGTCAAGTGGCATCTGCTGTTCTCTGCATTTTTCCTGCATCAGCCGTATGGAGAACACCATGTATATGGTAGACCGACCCGCCAGAAGACCACATTGTGACTCTGGATAAACTCAATAGGCTAATCTCTGCAAACGCGTGAGAGTGCCGCAGGCAAAGGCGTTTTCCTGCAATACAGGGAAGCGAGATGCCGCGATAGTTATTGCAGTCGATTCAACAGTCCCTGGAGCAATCAATTCCTTTAATATTTCAAGAAATTAACAAAAATACCAATAATAGGCCTAATAATAGTCACAAGAAAAATTAGTTTGGCAATATCATGCCATAACACCGATTACCTATGTCGCATTATGATGCGATGACTTAACAGTCTAGACATATAACGACGTTTTTTTTTTAAAAAGTACGGAAACACTTTTGTGTTATTATTTTTCTTTTAACCTTATTTAATATTATTAGAGAACATCTAAGGAATCCCATACTATCCAAAATATCTTTTCTATTACGTAACACAATTGCAATTACTATTTATTTTTCTTTTGGTTTTGTTTTATTTTGTATTTTTTTTTGTATAATTTGTATGTGTTATGAACTTCTTGACACATAGGCACTCTAGAAATTGGTGATACTTATACAAAGATGACAAGAATGGACATGATTTATTATTATACGAATGTCATGTATATTGTTTTTCCAAGTATTGGAACACGCAATGTTTATTCTTCCCTCTCTCACCAACCACGATTTTGTGGGCGGGGCTTAGTCTTTCCGATCGGCTGACGTTTAGTAAGAAGACGAGAGATTCTTGGTAAACTTGGTATTCAGTGTTGACCTAGAGTTCTCAGAGTGTCTGGGAACGACTCATTATTTAATAGGGGAAGTTCCTATCGTTTTGTTATGAGTTTTGTAATGATACCATGATTTTCACCCCTACTGGTGATGGGTCTGTCCCTTGCACCCCTTGGATAGTATTTAATGATTTGTTTTGTCTGAAAGAAAGAGAGTTTCTAGATCTGTTCCTTTGGAGGACGCTTGTGTTTGCACTATTTTTTTCTAACTGTATATAATACATATATTGTATATATTGAACATATCAACTGAATTAAACTATCAACAACAGTTACACTGAAGCTTCCTTGTCAAGTTACTATTCTATTGTGTTGTCTACAATACTTTAAGAAGTATCTACTACTCTAATGTCAAGGAAAGGAACTGTTAGAACACAAATACTGAGTTTGTGCCCAGGACTATAAGAAGAGTTCGTGTAATACTGAAACATAAATAATAATAACTAAAGTCTCTCGTAGGACTAACGAGAATTATCAGCAAGATCTACACAGCTCTGGCCACAAGGGGATTGTGGATGTAACACAAAAATGACAAGAATGGACATGATTTATTATTATACAAAGATGACAAGAATGGACATGATTTATTATTATACAAAGATGTCAAGAATAGACGTGATTTATTATTATACAAAGATGACAAGAATGGACATGATTTATTATTATACAAAGATGACAAGATTGGACATGATTTATTATTTTACCAAGATGACAAGAATGGACATGATTTATTTTTATACAAAGATGACAAGAATGGACATGATTTATTATACAAAGATGACAAGAATGGACATGATTTATTATTATACAAAGATGACAAGAATGGACATGATTTATTATTATACAAAGATGACAAGAATGGACATGATTTATTATTATACAAATATGACAATAATGGACATAATTTATTATTATACAAAGATGACAAGAATGGACATGATTTATTATTATACAAAGATGACAAGAATGGACATGATTTATTATTATACAAAGATGACAAGAATGGACATGATTTATTATTATACACAGATGGCAAGAATGGACATGATTTATTATTATATAAAGATGACAAGAATGGACATAATTTATTATTATACAAAGATGACAAGAATGGACATGATTTATTATTATACACAGATGGCAAGAATGGACATGATTTATTATTATACACAGATGGCAAGAATGGACATGATTTATTTGTATATAAAGATGACAAGAATGGACATGATTTATTATTCTACAAAGATAACAATAATGGACATGATTTATTATTATACAAAGATGACAAGAATGGACATGATTTATTATTATACAAAGATGACAAGACTGGTCATGATATATTATTATACAAAGATGGCAAGAATGGACATGATTTATTATTATACAAAGATGACAAGAATGGACATGATTTATTATTATACAAAGAAGACAAGAATGGACATGATTTATTATTATACTAAGATGACAGGAATGGACATGATTTATTTTTATACAAAAATGACAATAATGGACATGATTTATTATTATACAAAGATGACAAAAATTGACATGATTTATTATTATACAAAGATGACAAGAAAGGACATGATTTGTTATTATACAAAGATGACAAGCATGGGCATGATTGATTATTATACAAAGATGACAAGAATGGGCATGATTTATTATTATACAAAGATGACAAGAATGGACATGATTTATAATTATACAAAGATGACAATAATGGACATGATTTATTATTAAACAAAGATGACAAGAATGGTTATGATTTATTATTATACAAAGATGACAAGAATAGACATGATTAATTTTTATACAAAGATGACAAAAATGGACATGGTTTATTATTATACAAAGATGACAAGAATGGACATGATTTATTATTATACAAAGATGACGAGAATGGTCATGATTTATTATTATACAAAGATGACAATAATGGTAATGATTTATTATTATACAAAGATGACAAGAATGGTTATGATTTATTATTATACAAAGATGACAAGAATAGACATGATTAATTTTTATACAAAGATGACAAAAATGGACATGGTTTATTATTATACAAAGATGACAAGAATGGACATGATTTATTATTATACAAAGATGACGAGAATGGTAATGATTTATTATTATATCTACTTTTAAGATTTTTTTTCATTGGTTAGAATTCGTCACCTAACATCATTCTTTGGCACCTTGAGGTAAAAAAAAAAGATTCTATTTTGTGCGCATAATAGAAAGATTATATTTTGTGCGCATTTGGATTGCTTTTACACCAGCTAAGTAGCCGATTATTTGCTGTGGTCCTGGCATCCCATTCTTTTTCTATTGTTCTAATCATTTCTAGACATATTGCATTTCTGACATTTGGTTGTCGGACATCCCATAATTAGGTGTAAAGCAGACTTAGCACTGTATATATTTGATTCCCTATATTAATAACAATTACAATACATGTGTAATTTGTTTAAAATGTTAATTAATTTGCACATAAACTCTTAAACATATAAAAGTGATACCTTTAAATAACTTATACATACAGGGCAAATTTTTTGATTAAGCAAATATTGTTTTTAATAAAATTATTGCTTATGTGATTATATAAAAGCTGAGATTTAATAATTTGCTAAAACGAAATAATCTCTTCCAGTGTTCTCAAGCCTTGATGGCCAAGATCAATTATTCAGATTGGTCAAATACAACAACGGTGAAGTTTACAGCTTCAATGACTCTGGACATCTGGCCTTCATGTACATGAAATATAACGAAACTGTCCAACTGATACCATATAATGAAATCATTTTATCTGTGTATACTAATGGAGCTGTACTTGGTCTCTGTAAAGTTCATTTGTCTGAAGGTGCAAAGCATTTTTTTCAATTGCAACTATACTAAAGAAAATATAATATCTTATTACAAGAAAAAAACAAACTTTTCCATCATGAAATTTTCTTGTTTTATTTAATTTGTAAATCCAATTCATAGTTAAATATTTAACTTACATTTTCTAATAATGAAATTAGCGCTTGACACTGCGCATCTTATCGGAAGCATTTATCTTTTTTTGAAGCAAGTTTATGAACTATTAAAACCATCGAAAATATTGTATCGGATAAACAAATCCTACACTGAATTCTCTAGAGCTCTCCTTAAAGCAGCTAAGGAATCCATCCCAAGAGGAGCCAGGAAAAATTATATACCAAACTGGTCTCAACACTTGGAACTCCTCCACAATGAAACCATCAAAGCAAAAAACCTAGCAGAGAAATCCCCAACGATAGAAAATAATATACAACTAAAAGCTGCAAACGCAATCTTCAGAAAGGAATATCTCTCGTCAATTAGGAAGAGCTGGCATGAAAAGACAGAAAATCTAAATGCAGACAGAGATAGACATAAGCTGTAGAAAGTCGCCAAAAGTCTGAACCAAGAGGAGAATCAATCTTCGCCAATAGTCCTAGACGCAGACCAAGAAAAGCTCACAGGCCGCGAAGTTGCACAAAAATTTATAAAACACTTTAGCAGCGTAGGAAATATTAGTATCACCGAAAAAAGAGCCAGATAAGTCAATGACCACATAGAGAAAGCTCCAAAAATGTCCACACCACACACTCATGGAATGACAGCAAATCTCAGCATGAAAGAGTTTGATGACTCACTGAAACTCCTCAAACCCAAACAAGCTCCAGGATCAGACAAGATCTCAAATGATATGCTTATTCATTTAGGACCTCTGGCAAAGAAAAAACTACTGCAAATATTCAATGCTAGCTGGAAGTCAGGACAAATTCCAACTGTCTGGAAAAAAGCTATCATGATCTCTATACTAAAGCATGGTAAACCAAGAAACCAAGTTGACAGCTACCGCCCAATAAGTTTAACCAGTTGCGTCTGCAAACTAATGGAAAGAATGGTCAACAATAGGCTCACATGGCTTCTTGAATCTGAAAATATACTAGCAGATGAACAGGCAGGTTTCAGAAAATGTCGATCAACAGAAGAACAAATAGCTTATATAGCCCAAGAAATAGAAGATGGATTCCAGGAAAAGAAACCAACGACCATTGTCTGGGTCGACCTAGAAAAAGCATTCGATAAGGTCTGGAAACAAGGTCTAATCCTAAAGCTATTAAACAACCATATATCCCACAACATGTTAAACTGGATTACAGAATACCTAACAAATCGAAAATCTATAGTCAACTTGCAAGGAAAATGGAGCAACATAGCAACAATACAAAATGGAGTTCCCCAGGGAGGTGTACTGTCACCCACACTATTTCTCATTTTCATAAATGACTTAATTCAACATATTCCTAGAAAAGTAAAAAGCAGCATGTACGCCGGCGATCTTGCTCTAATAAGTACAGAATAATATATAGGCACCTCAAAATTTAGGCTACGATATGCACTAAATGCACCTATGGTCCAAAGAATGGGGAATGACCATAAACTCAAAAAAGACTACATACTAAATTTTCTCTCTATCTACTAAAGTACAAAGCATCAAACAGACCTTAGACAAAACAATCCTTGAAAAAAATGACAATCCCACATATCTAGGAGTTACGTTTGACCCAAGACTAACCTGGAAAAATCAAATAGAAAACACACAAAAAAAGGGAATCCAAAGACTAGCTTTGATGAAAAAACTTGCTGGCTCAGACTGGGGTGCAAATCACTCTATCTTGAAAAAAACATACACCAGTTATATAAGGCCTACCCTAGAATATGGAGCCACAGTGTGGGGTTCGGCAGCCCAATCAAACTTCCGAAAAATAGACAAAGTTCAAAACCTAGGACTTCGAATCATAACAGGAGCAATGAAAACTACCCCGATCAGAGCAATGGAGGATGCAACTAACCTAAGCTCTATGGATACTAGACGAGAAACCAAAATCCTTACTCACTTCACCAAGTTAGAAGCATCAGGTCATCACCCTCTAAAACCCAAGCTACTCAAAACCTCATCAGCAAAAAGACTTCAAAGATCCAATTTTATACAAGAAGCCAATAAGCTAAAAAGTAAATATAAAATAGAAAACATTGCAATTGAACCTACCCAACCCCACAGCCACTTCCCCCACTGGGACCCAAGCCCTACTCTAAAAATCAGAGACAAACTAAGCAACATAGGGAAAAATCTGACTACACGCCCGAAATACTAAACGAAGCAGTAAACAACATCATTAGAGAACAATACCCCCAAAATGCATGGACCAGAGTCTATACTGACGGGTCAACTGGAAAAGATTTGAAAAATGGAGGAGCCGGCATTTTCATAGAGTGGCCAAATAGAGAACTCCTAGACAAAGCCACTGTCACAGGTAGCCTCTCAGATAGCTTTAGAGCTGAAAGAAAAGCAATTGAGCTTTGCTGCAAATATACTAACAAGCCACACACAATCCCCCAACAGCCGGATTGTCATCTTCACTGACGCCAAAACAGTACTCCAGTCTCTAAAAAACCCAAATGCCCCGATCAACCAGTCACTCAGTACAGAACTTTTAAAACTGAGCAAAATAACTAAAGAACTGGTTCTCCAATGGATCCCTGGGCATATACAAAATGAAGGAAATGACACTGCCGAGACCTTAGCTAAAGCTGGAGGCAGACAAAACCAGACAGACCCATCTCTACACCCCGAAGAAATAAAGGCAATACTCAAAAGGAATGAATCCGAAAGATGGTCTGAGCTGCAACAAAACAACCCAAAGATTGATGCTTACTACAAACTCTCCCGCCAATTTCAACACATCATCTTCAGACTAAGGACTGGTCACAACAGGCTAAAGCAACATATGTTCCGCAAACTACGAATCGGAGCAAGCTAAATGTGCCCCTGCGAAACAGCTCCCGAAAATGCGAAGCATGTCCTTCAGACCTGCCCTCTGTATCTTTCTACCCGGTCAGCCATTTGGCCCCTGGGGGCTACCTTCAACGACAAACTGTTCGGTGGACTAGAGCAACTGACAGCCACGGCGCAGTTCATTACAACTATCGGACTTGTTGTCTGAATCCTCCCAATCATAACATTTGAGAACGAAAAAGAAGAAGAAGAAGAATTGTATAGGCTCTTTATTTATATATTATTAACAATAAATAATAGCATAGACTATTATTTTATAGTCTATGAGCAAATGTTCATAAATCAAGCATATTAATGTAGAAAAATTAATTGGCTAAACTAAGATTAATACACTATAAGTCGTAATGTACTCGTCTGGAAAATGCTACCCAATTTAAACAACTGTTGCGCTGGTTGCGTTCTGCATAAGGCAAACATTTTGAGTAAAGAGAATTAACGTAAACACTCACATAAAAAAAAAAAGATTTTCTTATTATTTTGGGGTCATCAATGGCAGGTCTACACCACGTAACAAATACACCGGCTACACAACTGAAATATTGCTATTTTATTTATAACAAGTTAAATTCCCGGTATTGTCCTGTGAACAAAATGCATTAATCTATATAATATATGGTTAAAATATTTACAATGAACATAAAGATATTTATACAAAAAAATTAGACTCTAGTATTTACTAAAATATTTTAAAATGTAATTAAAAAAAAAAATTGCAACTTTGTTACAAAAAAGGGATTTTTGTATACAAAAAGGTTAGACTATTCCAGGCTCTGAATCGAACACTCTTATTTTATTATACTTTGACATCTGAATATATTTATTACATTTCTTCTTTGTTTTCTTGTGCTTGTATCTATTTTATGTGCGTGAAATAGATGAATATACTTGAATTTGCTTGGCTGTATCTTGCTATCTTATTTTATTAATTTTTTTTTTTTTTTTACTTTTTCAAAACGTAAACCCAAACATAATTCACCAAGTTGTTGTATTTCTCAGAGATACAGTGTACTGAAATACCTAGATACATAGTAGACTGTAACAGAAAAAGTAATTGTTTGAACCAAACGGAAGGTTGCCTGTTTAGCACCAAACAATGTTCATCTGGATGTCAAGTTGGATTTACTGATGAGTGCTGTACACATTGTAAGTAGGGACTTTTTAAAATCTATATAGACAATATGTGTCAATAGTTGTTTAGCATAAAGTTGTTTAGTATAGATTTGTTTAAACTAGATTAGATTCGTATAGATTTGTTTAGAAATATATTTTTAGAAAAGATTTGTTTAGAATTATTGGTAAAAATTTTTGTTTAGAATAAATTTGTTTTGCATCAATTTGTTTACAAAATATTGTTTAGTATAGATTTGATTAATACATATTTGTTTAGCATAGATTTGTTTAGCATATTGCCAAGCATAGATATATTTAGAAAAGAGTTGTTTAGTATAAGCTTATACGTGTATATTATACAATTAATTATTATATATTTGTTTAGTTTAGTTTTATTTAGTATATATTGTTTAGTATATATATATTTAATATATATATATATATTTATATTATAGAATTGATAGTATGATTTAGTTTAGTATAGATATTTTTAGAATATATTTATTTAATAGAGTTGTGTTTAGTATATATTTCTTTAGTATATGTTTGTTACTTATTATTAATGATAATCTTGAAATTTTTTTTTACCATATTTTAAATTAAAGCGCTTAACTAATTAATATTAACAATTGCATGCATGCTTAAATGTTTGCGAGCTTGTGAATTTAATAATTTATTTGATAATTATAAAATATAATTTATGTTATACACGAGCCTCGTGTACCCAAAGTACAAGATATAGAAAGGCAAACGACGCCTTAATTATACAGTTTAATTGTTATACATAGACGAAATACTTTTTTTCAGAACTATGCTTTAAATGTGCGGTATGTAAAATTATGTCCTTTTATAATTTGTATATATACATGCCATCGCAGTTCATCTTCAATAAACAAAATCTAGAGAGCTGGACAAAAAATGTAGACACGTAAGCTTATAGAGATGGACAAATACACGAGGCACATAGAGGGATGGTCAAATACACAAGGCACATTGACTTCATTGATAAACGACACATAAGAGAAATATATAGAAATATAGAAACAGGTGACACATAGAGATATGCACTTACACACTTATAACATGAAAATACGGAATTTATTTTATTTTTTTCAAATGATAAATTAAGGACCAAGTGAAGAGCTTTTTATCAAAACTAAGTAAACATTTCATTTTGATAGTAAATAGTGTATTCATAATCTGAATGTTAATAAAAATCATTTATACAAGATATAAAAAATATATTTTAAGTAATTAGTTCAATATTTGCACTAAAATGTGTGTGTTTTTCGGAGGAAAAATCCAAATCTCGTAGACATTTGAGATATTTTGATTTCCGGCAACATAGGAAAGTGCCGTAAGAAAAAGGATTCCGACTAGGAAAAATGAAAATTGTCACGTGTTTTGAGTCTATTGCCACATCTTTTGAATCTTTTCCCGGTTCTTATTTTTAACAAAATGGTTAAATATAGATTTATTGCGTCGAGTTTTGTTTATTTATTTCCCTTCTCAAACGTCACCTCCGTATGAGGCTATTCCAAATCTCGTTCTATTGAGAAAAACCTCTTCACTTGGTCTTTAATATCTCCGTTTAAATAAAATTGAAGATTCATCAAATTTTCTAAAACAAGAATCTGCTTTTTATTCTGAGGTAACTATTTCTACATTCTCTTTTATGTATGCATTTATTAAAATTTATAATATTATGTAAGTTTAGGAAAGTATATTTCAGCCAACAGGGGTAGCGAAAAATATATTTAAATATGTATTATTGTAAAAAAAAAAAGGACGAAGCGTGTTGTTGTTGTTTTATATATCTAAATACACGATCACGGTTTGACTAAAACAGTAGCCTATATTATAACATGTCATTGATGTTTTTTAAGAATTAAATTTGAACAATTATAATTGTTTAAAAACAATAAGAATACTGTACAAGTGAAATACTAATGGGGCAGGACAGCGGCTTTATTATGGAAAATGGCGCCTGGGGTGTTTGTTGAAATCGGCGCTTTTCTGTATTGTGATTATTTTTTAAATAAACTAACAATGAGTTTTAAAATATGGTGGGGTGTTTAATTGCAGCGAATAGATGGGATACGTACGTACAGCTGTAAATACTAATTCAAAACACTTTATCCATTGAATGTGATACGATATTTACCCTGATTTACCCTTAAGATGAGGGCAATGATAAAATGTATGTTTTTTTCCAAATGGCGAAATGCAAGAGACCAGAAAAATTCCTTGACTTTTTAAATAATCACCATCTGTCATTTGTGTTCATTTTGAAACAAAAGGGCATCTGTCAAAGCACGCCATTTTCCACGGTCTCTTGCCAGTCGCTTCAATTCTTTTCAGCTATGTCTAGTTCACCGATCATCATCCAATATTCTTCGTCCCCATGTTCGCTTGGGTCTTCCTCTATGCAGTTTGCCCTGGGGTTTCCATTTTTAGGCCTGTATAGCTATGTTATCGTTATGTTTTCTGAGGGTTTGTCCAATTCAATTCCATTTTCTTTTCATCATCTGTTGCGTTACTTTTCTTTGTCCACACCTTTCTTACAGCTAGGAGTATTCTATATTCTCGAAAAATTTTATTTTTAGTATATTTCTTAGACATCATAATCTGTTTACACAGGTCTGGAGTCTATTTATTGGTATCGGTGTCGTTTGACATGTTTTGGACCTATCAAGTAGGACCGTTTTAACGTTTGTGTTAAAGATCCTTACTTTAGTTTTGATAAACATTATGTAGATCTCCAGAGCTGTTTCAGTTTGGCAATGACCTGTCGCGTCTGATTTATTCGACGTTCAATAACCTCGTCTGTTCTTCCTGATACACTGACAATACTCCCAATTTATACAAAGTGATCCACTTGGTCTATGCTATGGTTCACTACTTGTATGTTCATCATTTTGTTGGTGGTTTATTTTCAATAAATTTGTTTTGTTTGATAGTTTATATTGAGCCCTACTCTTTTTCCAGCAACGCTCATTAATGTGATCTTATCTTGCATCCACAAAATCTAAGTCTTCTAGTTTTTGCATCATGTTCCACTGGATTCCATTTCCTGATTTGCCATACGCTTCTTTTTTTAGCCAAACTAGAATGCGAAGATACTGAAGTGGTGAAAGGAGACATTCTTGCTTGACTCCAGTTGTAACATGGAATTCCTCTGACAGCCTTCCATTATGGCAGGTAAAGTTTGTATAGAGACTTTTGATGATGGTTATTATTGTGTTAGCTATTCCATAGTACATCATGAGTGACCATATTGTTTCTCTATTAATGCTATCAAAAGTCAATAAACGTAGCATAAAGTGGTTATTGTCATTCAATATATTGTTCTATAATGATCCAGAGTGTTGCTATCTGATCATCGCAGGCTCTTCCTCTTCTGAACCCAGCCTGTTCTTCTCTTAGGAGATCAGAGTAGGCTTCTTTGATTTTGTTGAGTGTTATTCTGCTGAAGACGTTGCAAAGCACTGAAGTAGGGTGTTTCCTCGCCATTTATCACATTTTGACATATCCACATTCTTTGGAATTTTAATCAAAAAACCTTTTTGTCCAATCTGCAGGAAGGGTTTTAGTTGACCAATTTTTTTTTAAAGATTTTGTGGAGTTGGTTTACGATTTCAACAACTCCTTTTCTATAATCTCTGGTTATATATTGTATGTGCCTGCTGCTTTGCCTGTCTTCATTTGATTTATGGCCTTCCGTATGGATATTTCATTTATATTTATGCCATATTTAGTCCAGTGTTACTCATGTGGATGTCGGCGAATTAAGTTTGTAGGCCTACATGATAGACTTATGTCTGCCGAAAAATATCTCTAGCGCTTGTCGTCTGGCGTTCACATGACATGCCCACCGGAACAATATATCCCAGCTTTTTCGTCTGGTCACCGGAAGCATAGACACTCCATACATTTATACTTTCAGCTAGATCATTTGGAGTCTTTTAAAACATATAAAACATATTCCTTTGTGTTTCTTTATCTAAATCTTGAAGGTAACAGATTATATGAGTCGGCACCCAAAGTGATTGTATACCACTACAACGACATGCGTTTATGAAATCCATTTCCAGATAGCACAGGTATATATTAAATTACTTTGAGCAAGTTTAGAGACTTCTGGAAAACGTCAAGAATCTCACGGCTTTCAAAATGTGGAAACCTCCAGGATATTTGCATCAAGAGCAATTAGGCCTCGGTGGAGAGAAGCCATTTGCGCAGCATTCCGCCTTAACCCCGCCCTGCTACATGTATGCCTATACCTATAGTATGGGATTTTTGCAACCGGGCAACAGTGCAGGTATACGAGCGAGAAACTATGATAATTATCCGAGGGGAATTCCACATTGGGAAAAAGTAATGAAGTGTTTTTGGATGCGTAGACTGTACCCTATGTTACATGTGGGCAAGCTGGCGCTAGGGCTTACTATTGGTGTGCTTTCTCCCCCCCCCCCCCCACCCCGTTGGTTCATTCTTGAACATGGTTACGCTCTTGACGTAAGAGCCTAGGTTCTCATTTTGTTTTTAATTTGGAGGCATTCACAGTATGTTTTACTTAGATTGGAGACATTTTAATCTCTAAAGTAAAGTGAACACGCTTCTTTAGTCAGTTTATAACTAAATCAAATATAAAACATTGCTAAGATTTATATAGCTTACATTGCTTGGAGATTGTTTTATCTTGTATACATCATTATAATATTGTGAAAATAACGGAAATAATCTTATATTTTCTCACCACTTTTGTTTTCCAGCCAATTTGTCATTCTTTTTCACCAGCTGCACATATATAAAAAAATACATTCAGTTTAGAATACAGCAGGCGGGAACGGATTGGGTAATAAATATCGTCAAACATTTTATAAAGACATTTGTCTAAGTTTCAAATAATTTTGATAAAATTTAGAAAAAAAAGTAGCTGTATAGACACTTTTTATTTCAGTTTTGTAACACTTTACGAAACTCCTTGCTCGAACTCATGAAATACCAAGCAAGTTTGATATCTGACTTCATCAAAAGAGAATGACATCATCAATGGAGAATGAACAAATGTCGATGCCACAAGATAATTAGTTTTTAATATTAATAAACAACCTGACGTCAATTAGTAAACATACAGTTTAACTTTAAAATAGTTTTTTGAAATATTTGCGTTTGTGGAAATTTATATTTTCTAGTTATAGTTGCTTTTGAAATGTGTCAACTTTTCTATTTTTCTTAAAACATTATGAACATGATCCAGTCGTAGTATTCGTAATGCTAAGTAGGCGCTGTGTCTAAAGCCTACAAACGTTTTGGGGGCCTAAAAAAGTCGAAGCTAGAATATTAAGTTTTAAAAACATTAGGAGAGTGTTGTATCTATAAATTATGTCTAATTTTTTTAGAAAATTTTCCAACAGTGTATTTAGAAAATATAGAGTTATTGAAAGTAACCTTCTTTGTTAAGCTGGAGATTAATGTGTTCTAATATATTGAAACCACAAATAAATTTTAATAAATTAATATTGAAATTTACCTAATGGCTCTATAGCATTTGTTTACTAATTTGCCATCCAATAACGACCACACAGGCCTTTTATACATCTTACTGAAACAACGTAAGCTGCCACATTCATAATCTTTATGACGTAAGCATATATAATAATAAATGTCAACAATAAAATATTTACCGTATTATTTATTGTACACTTTGTCTGAGTCAATTCAAAATGGTTAATACATAAAATAAAAACTGATATACACAAAATATTTTGCTCCTCAACATTTTTCAAATATTTATTGTTTGATATTTTTTCTAATATCATAAAATACACTGACTAAAATATAATAAATTTTACTAATATTATATGCTTTTTACTTAACAAAACAATTTTTTTTTAAATTTTACTATATCTGATGTGTTTTTTTTATATTTAATGATACTAATACAAATGTTAATTATATAAATGTATACAATTTCTTACTTATTGAAAACAGTTAGAAAAACTAAAAATTCATGAAAATCCTTTCAATAAAGTTGTAATCCTAAAATATAGGTATTTTAATACATACATATATACAAATGTTTCTATCAAGGAAACGAGCCTAGGTCACCATCACTATGTAAACTATAAAAATTCAACGAGCCTAGGTCACCATCACTATGCAAACTGAAAATCTCATTTGTGCTTGAAAATATTGATGAAAAACTTACACATTTAAACATGTCAGAGAGCAAAATCATCAAGTCCATTATTCTAAATTACATTAGTTATTAAACGATATTATAATGATATGATATTAAATACTAAACACACTTGATATAACATAATGTTATTTTGCATGGGAATCTGTCTCCCATAAACCATCCCCTTTACCCAGTTAACTCTTACCAGTTAGCTATTTTTCAGAAACAGCCCGATTAGATGTTTGATAATGACATCATCACACAAATGTTTAGCGACCGTAGCTTACCATGTTTCAGAGTTACAAAAACATATAAAAGGACCCGATTTTGTAATAATTACCGAAAAGTTAACGCATTAACTAAAACTGATTGATATCCCTTTGTAAGAATAGACGACCTGAAAGACCGAGTCTGTGAGGTCAACTATGTCTCACATATAGACCTCTTATCAGGTTTTTTCTTGTACCGCTCTCTCTCTATCTCTAAGAGCTCAAAAAAATGATGTCATCCTTGGCCACCCCTCTTGGTTTATTCAAGTATAATGTTATACTCTTCAGCATGAAGAACATCGACGTTTCAACGTCTGATCAACTCCATTATTTGTGACATCCCAAGATGTGATGCATTTCTAGACGGCATAGGTCTAGTGATCTATAGCCATAATTTTCAACCATGCACAGCAACTAAGACATTTATTTTCTAATATAGCTGACGCTAACCTTATTATAAACAGCTAAAAGTAGTTTTGGACAAGCTACAAGAAATTATCTCGGTCACTTTGTTGGTAATGTTTGCATTAAACCATTAGATGATAAACTTTCTGCAAAACAACAAAATCTAATTCCATCTTGTAGAATACAAGTTCACAGTTTCTTGGGTATGGTGGGATTTTATAGAAAGGCTGTGAGAGGTTGTGGCAGGAAAAACGTTTCCAACTCAAGAGGAATAACCTTTTATAAAATTTAAAAAAAATTACACCTTTTATTTAGAGGATGATATTTAATTAAAATATAAATTTCGATATATTTAGATTTGTTTAATAAAATATCCGTCTTCAGAAATTAAATTTGATTATTATGTCTATCCTCCAATAAATAGCTTATATCTGATATAGGCCCTTATATTATATTGTTTGAAAATGTTTACTATTCTAATAAAAATATATTTACGACTAGACATAATTTAATTAATTCATTTTACATTTGATACGGTATACCATGTTTCGGCTTAAACATTCCATTGCAAGGCTTATAAAATTAGCAATTTCTTTGTGACTTTTGAAGAATTTCGAAACGTTCAATTATAAAGCGTCTCCGTCATTATTATATTCAATTCAAATAATCTGCTAGAGAAAGGAAAAATGCATAAACATACGTATGTATAAACATATTTCATTGAATTTCATTTTGTAGTTTATTACAACACAATTTCAGTGAAGAATTCTGGTGTTAATAACTTGAGTTCTAATAGAATGTATTTTATTCAATATACGTATTAAAGGGTTGGAGGCAGTTATGACATTTACATATTAAATTTAAGTGTGATGACAGAAGATCCGGGGTAAATCAGTCGGTATATACCAACATTTCTCTCAATTAACTAGAATTAGAATTGAAGAGAGTCTTTAATAAACTAAATTTACTAGAATACTAATTTAATAGTAAAATTAATCAACTAAATTGACTAAAAGTCGACTACGACTGTGAATTGTATCAATTAAATAACCTTGAAAAATTTTGCACAATGACTTTCATATACATCAATTTTAGAACACGAATAGTATTATAAAATATAACAACTAATTTAACTATATCATGATTGGAGCAATGAGTTTAAACAATTAGCTAAATTAACTAGAGTAGGAAATTTAAATTATAAAGTTTGTTAACATGCGTGTCATCTTACATTATATATGTGACTAATAGGCCTATGTCGTTGAATATGTAAGTTATTATTTTAAAAAAAACACTAGATAGTAATGAATCATACATGTACAAGTAATAATAATAAGTTTATATTAATCGTATTTGCATAACTATTTTGTATAGCCTAATAAAAAATTGTAGTCCATAAACATGTTTAAGCTAAATATAACATTTGTGTACTCATTGTGCTGACATTGAAGACCGAACCAGCCTCTTTCAAAACCTTCTGTGCACAAAGAATATTGTGTCCAGTTATTCACCATAAAGTGACATTTAAACTGACACAATCGTCCAAACGAATTACTAGTATACGCAACAGTTATATAATCTTATATAAAACTGTTTTAAATATGCACAAATATGAAAATATATAGGCCCTACTTGTTGTATTACATGAATATGTAACACGCACGCAAGTTGCTTAGACAAAAACACATTCATCATTGTCATATCATACATAAATCTAAATAAAAAAAATTCGACGACAGGAACAAGGAAAAATAATATACGAAATGTGTAATTGTATAACTTATATTTGGAATGCACATTAAAATATATGTGCTTAAATCTGCTGTCTTAAATAATAAGCCAATGACATGTACGCAGCTGCCGCTTAACCCCACTGCATAAATGTCATGACCAGATTTCATTACCATGTTATTCTATTGCGAAAAAGCATACAACCTGAAAATTAGGAATTTCTACATTATATATGTATTCTAAAATTCTAAAATATAAGTGTTTTTTTTGGTATGGTTAAGAGAAATGATCTGCGTTTGTTTATAGATGCTCCTGTCGTGAATAAATAGTCTGTAATATTTGTGCCTATCTCCTACAATTGTAATCAGGTTAATCATGGAAATACACAACTATATTATGTTTAAAATAAATTAATTTATAGCAGGAAATATACACAAGCCTACTTACTTTAAGTGAATGTGTACTTTCATTATTTCTCATTGACCTAGAGCATCTTGCACTGTAAGTGGGGATGTCCTCAATATCTTTTATGCACTAAACCTTCTAAGGCGCCTAAGCTGTAAATTGTGTAAATTTATAATATCACATGCTCACCCATAGAACTTAGTATTTAAAAAAAAATCTAAAGTATTTGAAAGTAAACATTACTATTCTTTTAATTTAAACATTGTTTATAAATTAATATTCACAATTTAATTGAAATAGACATTGACGCGTGTAGGCCAATTTTCAATGGCACGGTTAATTAATGATTGTTTGAAGCCTACTCTACCGTGTGCATTACTATATTTACAACAACGCTATAGCCTACTATAACTTTAAAGTATAAGAGGTTTTATTACTTAAATTGTTTAAATATATATATATAGTACAATATTGTGTGGTTTAGTATCAACTTAGACTTAGTCTTCACATTCACAATATGGCTAACCCATACTCGTTCCATCTCAAGTAACTTGTAATCCGAGTCGCAAGATAGCTAGCACTTGTTTTTAAATTCTTCTTATCTTTTGCATTAACATGTTATTTCAGCATAATACTTAAAGCCCCCTTATATTTAGCACATCCCCTGTATTATGAAATACAACTTTCAACGTCAGCTTTTTTATTTCAAATGATGATGAATAACGGGCTCTGAATTGCTCGTTGCCATGATAAATACACTATGAAAACTGAAGCGGAAGTCAAACGTTTACACTGGTAAAAAAAAAAAAAAAAAATATGGCTAACTAATTAAGTTTCGTCCAAAGCTTTATACGATTTCAAATAATAATTAAAATGCAAGACTAGACCCGGGAAGAGCGCAAGGCGTAATAATCTTATTTATAGAAGGAACGTCTGTAACATATAAGATAAGATAAGATCTTATGACGTCCATATAATAATAAAGTTATATTAATAAACATAGATTGAGAGATTGTCCCCTACCTCAGAATGAAAAAGGCTATTCACACACGTATGCAATTAGGCTACAGCAATCTATTCGCACACTGCTTACATACAACTATAGAATATGTATAAAACAAAATGCGCAATCCCTATATGCGCAGTCACTAAAAGTTAAGCTCGGCTTCCGCCATTTTCTTTTGATTCAAGGCAGCGGTCACTAGAAACGCTACTATAGTAAAATGATAAAGGCTTGATTTATTACTGATATCTACTCTTAGCAAGATTAGGACTAAAGCAAGGCTACTAATATTAAGTAATATGTGGTTACAAGTTACAGATGTTTATCCTTACGGGCTCAGGAAAGCCATGTCGTTTGACATGCTTATTTGTACGATAATCAATCGTTTTTGCATCATTGGTGCAGTTTGTTACACAGCAGTCTTTGTACTTTTTGCCTAAAACTAAGCTTAGGGTGTTCGAACTTGTAGTTTTGATGAAAAAGACATTGCAAATAAACATATATATATAGTGTAACCAGGACCGCTGCGCTTAAACAGTATGGCGTCGGTATTACTTCCGGAAACCGAAACCAAATTCGATTGCGCATTCTGTTCTATATTTATACTGTGCACACAACTGAGTGAAAGTCATTTTGTGTTAATTTTTTTTAATGAAAACCAAAATTTGTTTAGATGTCCTAAAAATGTGTTGCTCTAGTAATTACACACATATCAAAACATTATTACAAAAATTAAGTTCATAAGTGAGTATTTACAATGACTTATGCAAATGTTTCTAGTTTAAATTGACGGGGTGTATGTTGTTGTTTTTTTTTTTTTGGGGGGAGGCTATCTAAGAATATTTTTTTGTTTATGCTTAGCATTGACATATTAGGCATATATTATAGATTAAAAAATGTTTTTCTTAAATATATACTGATAAATACATTTACTATCGATATGTGACAAACGTTTGCTGTTATAATTTGCATTTTGCCATTGGAAATATTCTATTTTATCTTAATTTTATATTGGCATACATACTCGTAAGGGAAGTGAAGGAAGGGGGGATGGGCTGATAATACAAATTTCCTTTTCATTTTTTTACACCAATTAGCCTACCGGGATTTTGTATTTAGAAATCATATTATAATAGCTACAAGCTACATTGCCCGGCGTTGCCCGGTTGAAAAAAAAAACAGGACTATATAAGGTGCAGATACAAAATTTAAAAACAACACTTTAAAGAAAGCTATAAATCTTATATTTAATTTATTATCTTTTGACTGAAGACTTTTAGGACAGTAATTTAAAATAAATATTGTAATTGGATTAAAAAAATAGGCAAATATTTTTTGTTAACAAAAATCTAAATTGCCCGTATATGTACAATGTCTTTTGTTTTCAAATGTTTGAAAAAAAAAAAGATGTCAAAAACAAGACATAGTCATACTGGAGAATTGAACCCGGGTGGCTCGCATAGAAGTCCGCAACCTTTACCACTGAGCTAGCGAAGACACATGTCCGATGTGAAAAAGTATTAGAAAGTATATTGGCATGTTGAATTGAGTAAAGTTTGTGACGGTGGAATGAGAAGAACATGACACATCCAACTGACAGCGTACTGTACTAACCACTGGGCCAGGAAGTTATTCAATTATACAGAGCAAATAGTAATTAAGTGTTTTCAGGCATGGAAATATAATTATCAATGTGCATGACCTATGTAAAAAAACACGTCTCGATGCGGATTGCCTATTTGCACACGTGTGAGGATAGACACTTCCTTTTTTCCCTTAAAAAAAGATTTACAATGATGTCAACACCTTTGGATGCAGGATGTTTAGCGCACATCTAGTAAACGACGTCCGCGTCAGGGGCACATAACTCCACTCAACGCACAGGTAAAGATACCCTCTTAGTTGATATCATAACTTCAAATTAAAATTTAGTAATAAGCTTAGTGTAATAATATCAATAGTTAAAATAATTGATGATATGTTTATCTAGTACATTATCAGGCATTTAAACCATTCTGATTAACAAATAAATATTTTAAAGAAACTAACATTTGAAGATACAATTTCGATGTGTAATACTTTGATGTATTATAGAACGAGTTTTAAAAGGAGCTACAGATAACGTGGACAACGAAATAAGTTTTGTGAATAAAAATAATGCATCTATCTGAATGTCTACAACTGTGTTTCTTGATTTATTGGACAGCTTATGCATTCGGTCAGCAGGGTATGTATTTTATTATAGACCTATATATGATATACTAATATTGTATTATACACCAATATAGTAACCATAATCATCTGGTAATATATAGATAGTCAAATAATAATATTTGTATAATAGTAATATAGAGAAGGAAAATATTTTATCATTATCAGACTGTTTATACAATGTTTAAGTTTTGATAATTAATTTATTTCGTTACTGTTTGAATGTTTTATAACTTCTCATTAAATGAATTCATATTAATTGATGTTTATTGGTATATGTGTATTGTCTTAATTTTGTAGCATTATAAATCAAGATAAACTTCTATAGAAAACAAAATAAAACGTATACTCCCACGCAGCCACACGCATTCATATTCTCTAAACACATTTAGAAAATGTCCATGCAGGTCCAAAACTTTAAATATTATTTGTGTGAATGGATATCGAATTAATTTTGCATATTATATGACAGAGCGTTCAACAGGCACACCAAAGGTCCTGGGTTCGAAACCTGGTATTTGTTATCGGGTCTGGAGGTTGTCCCGGAGTCTAACCAACTATGATGGATACCTGACTTTAGTTGAGGAAAAGTAAAGGCGGCTGGGCATTAGGTTGGGCACACAATCCCCTAGTATGTCGTGGCCAGAGAAACTGGTGAATGCAGCTTTAGCGGCCCTATAGATACAATTAGTCAAACGGGAATACTTTATATAACTTCTTATGTGTTCATTACTGTAGAAATATGTTATTACCGAGTCCATTGTATTATTCAAGAACTTTCATTGTTATGTTTGATTATATTGTCTATGTATTGTATTATAAAAATGGAGATCGAATAGATTATATATTTTATGGAATGTCGGTCTATTTATAAAATACAATTATTTAATTTGAGGCTATTGTCTATAGACTGTGTTGTAAAATTAAAGTATCATTTGACAATACTTTCTATAGACTAAATTTCTATAGAAATTGTCTTTTGATTATAATATTGTCTATAAACTGTGTTATGAAATAAAATTTGTTTTTAGTAAAGTGTCAATAGACTGTGTTACAAAATACACTTTTGATTTTACTATATTGTCTATATACAGTGCTAAAAAATGAAAGTTTCATATTGTCTATAGATATTATAATTATAAAATTGATTGTGATTGTATTGTGTATATAATGCATTATATAACATAAAAAGTTATGTTCCTTATGTAACATACAAGTTATGTTCCTATTGTTATTATTTTATTGTTTGTTCAGGTTGCAATGTCACCAATAAATTTGGTGAAGATTGTCGCTACACATGCCACTGTGAAGATGACACAGCCTGTGGTCAAGATGGATCATGCAGTGAAGGTTGTGACGATGGTTGGTTTGGCCCTGGATGTCAGTACAGTAAGTTGACATTTATATTGTACACATTTTAAGTCTGTCTCTCGCGTCGTCTTGTTTGTAAACCTTCTAGAACAACTAGGGGTATTTCAATGGCATTAATAATTTTATCAATTAGAAATATTTAAAATATATTGTTCCTTCATGGTTTGCCCAGATTTGGCTCTGACCTTTCATTATGTTTCATGGCAGCACTATATATTTAAAATTAGTTTTATTATATTGCCCCAATGCCCTAGACATTATATTAACGATTTGAAAGTAAATTAATTAAATTAGCTGACACGGATTGCTTATATAATACTGAGACTTATTGATACATGAGGTATGGCATAGCAGAGAGCTTTAATTTTGTAACACATCGCCACTCTTTTACAAATGTTATGCATCTTTTTTCTCTGAAAGTTATATGAAGATAAAATGGTGTACTCATTAAACTATTTGCATACATCGGTATACGAAAAAAAATTATAACGTTTATTGAACAAAATTTATATATACACATGTTGACCTTATACTTAAGGTATTGTAAACATGCACTATTTCTCTAGAGGACATGTTTACTAGCTGCTACGTGGAGCGTTCTTCGAATAAAACGAACAATCATTTCATGTATAAATTAATCTGGAATGACTTGTTCAAATTGACCTGGATGAAGTTACAGTTTAATGAACCAGTTACAGGTATTGTTACAAGGAATTACATTTTATAAATTTCTTATTTAATCATAATAAACTGCACATGCTTTTTATAAAGATAGATTATAGCGGTATAATTAGCCTATTAATGTTGAATTTGAATTTAGGTTTTCAATAAAACTACGCTGTCGTTCTTTCCATAATTGTGCAGGCAACCCATCACATGCCTATCACTCCGATGATGTTCTTACTTGAAGAAATATTTAAGAAAAAATTATGACCCATCCTTTAGCCTGACTCTAACAGTGAGCGACCAGCGGTTGCACAAATTGTCATAATCAAAGTACTGTGGTTAAAATGTATGTAGTTAATTCTTTCAAAGAAGTCTTAGGTTTAAATAAACCTTAATAAGACAGGGTTCATTCTCTGTGATACTAAAAACAATCTTCGAAACGTTAATTTAAAAAAAAAAAGAACTAAAACTAGTGCATTTGCGATCCCCTTGCCGAAGACTATGAGACAATGACTGCTTAATTGTCAGTAGAGTTACAGTGTCTCTGGTTATAGCTAAGGAGTCCATTCTCAAAAGCTGCTAAGTAATGCGAAACTGATTTTACAGAGATCAGAGAATTTTGCATAAGATAAGTATTATTCAATTTTGCAATTTAAGTGTCCCCTTTTATTTAACGGCCAATTACATTACATTTGAAATCATTTTTGATTTTAAATATAACTATGATTAAATGAAATTTTTACTTAACACATTTTTAAAGTGTTTCTAGGAAATCAATTTTCACAAATTTTTACCTTAAGCTTAATTTTATCAAGTAAGAGATTTTATTTTTAATTGTGTATTATATTTGTGTTCAGTATATTTTTCGTTGATAATAATTTATGTTTTTGATTTGATCACTTTCAAGTAAGGACAACATTAAAAAAAATTGTTTTACCACCCCAAAATCTGCAAGTAAATTGTGTAAATAGAGCGCACTAAGCATGACGAATGATTTATTCCAATATAATGTTTTAGCATGGAAAGATGGCGCTATTTACTTTTGAATCGATATCATTTTGTAGAATCAAACAAATCATATTTGATAAAAGCGATGTTTTTGTAATGTGCATGAGTTCTTTAATTAAAATGAACAAAAAAAAATATAAACGCACCATGAAATCTACCCAACACTGACGGATTCTCACAAAGGTGACTGTAGATATTGTCTTTCCCAAGATAATAATTATATGAATTGGTTGATTGATTTGATAATTATATAAAGACAATTGCATTTTGTTATATTAATTGTTTAGTATCGGTTATTAAATATTATATATATGTCAGTGCACTAAATAATATTGTAAGAAAATCTTCTATGGAAAAAGATTATGTTTATCTAAGAGATAAAGGACGTAAGAATGTTAAGAACTTCTGCTCATGTAGGCCACAAGTCACAAGTGTGTTGGCTGATTTTATATCTCCATTGTAAAGTTGTTTAATTAAAGTATATCTAATGTGCCTACAATTCCAATAATTTTATTCATGGAAGAATATATATATTATATCTATGTCTGACGTTTTTGAATAAAGTTGAAGTAAGTAGAAACTACAATTGTCACTTGATCATTTGTCAATACTACGTTTAATATGCTAAATAAAATAAATGTCGGCTGAGATGAATCTGAATAAAATGTTAAGTTTCTTATACAAATTACAACGCTACCAATAATAACAAATAATTATAAGCACTAACAGTGACTGATAAATGTGTGTTGTGTCTATGCTTCGATCCCTTGTAGGCTATGCTAATGACACTTATTATTTTTAACTGTTGCCACGATGATTTGATTGGCAAATTCTACATCAGAAAAACGTTTAACTTCTCATCAATATGCAGGTATGCACAGCATAATGAGCATCTTATTCATGAACAAAGATGTTCTGCAAATCTGTGAAAAGTACATAGTCACTATAACAGACGACTACACGTACAACGTCCACTGTGATACTGTGATGTTTATTAATTCCATAACCATCAATACAAATATAAATAGGCTCTTGAAAAATGTCTACATTAGTGGAGGTAAACTATTATAACTTAGTATTGAAACTAATGAATTCTTGCATTAAGTGAAAGTAATTATTTTATATGAATTAACATAACAATGTAAATGTAAACAAATAATTATTGCTTATTGTGTGTATGCAAAGAAAATATTTATATTTAAATATTCATTGTAGCTTCTTTCACTTAAAGCCTGTTGTGTTTAATTACACACTGGCTGAAGTTTGTGTAATATAAACTCAGGATTGTCAAGACATACACCTTAGACACATCTATAAGGCTTTATGCACACAGCTCGACCTGAATCCTCAAACTACGGACGATGGGGCTTAATGCGGCTCACTTGGGTCCATTACCTTTTCTTAGGTGTGCACAACATGATTGGGTATAGAGCGAACAAACATACAATTATAGTTAACATAGTGTTCATAATAAAATTATGTCGTTTTTTGTGTACTAGATATGGAAGTTTACTTTGTAACATATATCATACAGGACTCGATGATGATATGGGGCTACCTGCTGGGAATTCATCCACTATATGGTCAAGCCGATTTTACAAAGCTGTCGAAGGGAGTACCAATGTATATAACTGCACGTCTTCTCTAGTTAATACGACTAATGTCGACGTAAACAACACGGATATTCTTCTAAATCATTATAGTAAATTATTCGTGTTTTTTTTAAAAAACTATTGCATTTACTATATGTTTTGTTTTATTTTTGTTTTAATTTTCTTAAATGTATACAGACTTCTTGACATATAGGCCCTCTAGAAATTGGCAATACTTATACAAAGATGACAAAAATGGACATAATTTATTTACATATCTAATAATCAAATCCGCTGCCGTTTTTTTTTATCATTGTTTAGACTTGTCACCATTAATCATCAAGGTTTGTTGCGCACATGGGTTGGGTTTACGCCAGCTCAGTTGATTATTGCATCAGTGGTTTTGTAGTCCCATCATTGTTCCATTGTTCTATCATTCCTAGACATTTTGCATCTCTGACATGTGAGTGTAGGACCTCTTAGAATTAGGGTTAAGGCAGACTTAGCACTGTAACTATTTAATTCCTTAATTTATATTAACTACAATACATGTGTAATTTGTTTAAAATGTTAATTAATTTGCACATAAACACACTTTAAATATATTTCACATGCATTGCAAATTTTTAAAGCAAATGTTGTTTTTAGTATCATTATTGATAATGTGATTTATATATAAGCTGAGCTTTAATAATTTTTTATAAACGAAATCGTTTCTTCCAGTGTTCTCAAGCTTAGATGGCCAAGATCAATTATTTAGATTGGTAAATTACAGCAACATTGAAGTTTACAGCTATAGTGACTCTGGCCATCTGGCCTTCATGTACATGAGAAATAATGAAACTGTCCAACTGATACCATTTATGGACATATTTTTATCTGTGCAGACTACTGGAGTTTTACTTGAGTACTGTGAAGTTAAATTGTTTGAAGGTGTAATTCATGTTTTCTATTGCAACTATACTTAAAAAAATATAATATTTTATCAGAAGAAAAAAAAATACTTTTTATCATTAAATTTTGTTGTTTCATTTACTTTGTAAATCCAAATCATAAAATTAACTTTTCTATTGATTGTTTTCTAGCAATGACATTAGGGCTTGACACTGTGCGTTTTATGGTGATGATATAGCTTTACTGAATCAAATTTATGAACTATTGAAGTCATTACCCATTACTTGTAAATGGTTTAATTTTTAGATAATAATAATAATATCATAAATAAATAAATAATATCATAAACTATTAATATTTCGTCAATGATCATATGTTTATCAGCAAACCGATTTGACTTGGATAATTTAATTGACTACTCTAAGATACATATAATATTCATTATAAATCTTAATGAAATCGTCTGGAAAATGCAATCCAATTTAAACAAAGGGAGCCTATATCAGTGGCAAATCCAGAATGTTGACGTGGTTGCATTCTGCATAAGGCAAACATTTTAATTAAAGGGAAATAACGTAGTCACACACATTTTCATTATTTTCATTATTTTTGGGGGGTCATCAACGGCAGGTCTACACACGTTAAAAAGGCACAGGCTATACATGATATGATGTATCACTATTATAATTATTATAACCAGCTAAATTCCCCGGCGTTGCCCGGGGAGGAACTTACATGGGCCTATATAAGGTACAGATAAAAATGTTATAAACTTCAATGAACATAAGCTTAAAAAAAATATAGACACAATTATATACTAAACATTATTTAATATATTTAAAATAAATATTGTAAACGGGGTAAAAAAGGATTTTCTTTGACAAAACGTGTCGACTATCTATGGTTGATAATCAAACACCCGTTTCCCACATGGGTCTAAAATATAATCATTAGATTTTACTTACTGAAAACGTTTTAGGAAAGCTTTAAATTCTGAAATGCTTTACATTGTTAAAAATAATAGTATATTTTTTGGAAAATAAAAAGTAGAAAAAAAGAAGGTTTCAGTAGGGAATCGAACTCAGGTCGCACGCATGACAGTAGGATACGCAAAACAATCAGCTAGAGAAGAGACACAAATCGAAATTGAAATCGAAAAACTAAAATATGAAACAATAATGTCACGTGTCTTTAAATTAACCAATGGGGATCAGAATCTACACACACAGTCTACTTTTTGTACATAGATTAGGAAATTTGGTTTTGTGCTGCATGATCGGTTTGCACAATCAAGCTACCTAATAAATGAATTAGATAATAATTCCTATTAAAATGAAGTTTATTAAACTTTGACATCTGAATCTATTTATTACAGTTTTTCTTTGTAGTCTTGTATCTGTATGTGGGTGTAACATTGTAACAGTTGGCATGGCTGTATCAATGTAATGTATTTTATTGAGTTAGTTATATTTTTCCCAGCGTAAACATAGATATAATCCGTTAACTTGTATTTTTTTATCTTAGAAATACAGTGTACAGAAATACCTAAATACAAAATACATTGTAAAAGAAGAAGTAATTGTTTGAACCGAACGGATGTCTGTCTGGTTAGCACCAGACGGTGTTCATCTGGATGTCCAGTTGGATTTACTGATGAGTGCTGTACATATTGTAAGTAGGGACTTTTTAAAAATCTATATAGACTATAATAATATGTGTCAGTAGTTCTTTAGTATAGATTTGTTTAGACTAGATTAGTTTCGTATAGATCTGTTTAGAATAAATATGTTTTAAATTATTGGTAAAGATGATTTGTTTAGAATAGAAATTGTTTCGTATCGATTTGTTTAGAAAAAATATGTTTAAGATAGATTTGTTAAGTTTATATTTTTTTACAATGTTTTTATTTAATAAGCTTAACTAACTAATATTAACAATGGCATGCAAGCTTAAGTAAGGTGTGCCACATATTGAATTGAGGTTGAGCGAAACGTTCTTTAATAATGTATTTTATACACGAGCACTCAAATACACAAAGTACAAAATATAGAAAGGTAAATGAAGTTGAATTGGTAGACATAGACAAATTAATTTCTTAGAACTATGATCTAAATGTATACAAATGATGATAACATTTTATATTTTCTATATCCCCACGCTCATCATCAGTAAACATAATAGAGAATGGACACATAAATTACAGACATATATATATTGCCCAATACAAGAGACTCATAGAGAGATGGACAAATACACGGGAGACATAGATAGATGGACAAATACACGGGACACATAGAAAGTGAGACACATATTGGTGTAATAATACATGAGACACAATTCGAGATTGACAAATAGGCCTACACGAGACACGTATAATGATGGACTTATACACGAAACACAGAGAAAAATGGATTTACACACAAGAGACTTAGAGAAAGAAGACTTAATCACGAAAATCATAGAGATGGTCGTATACACGAGACAGAAAAAGAGTTAGACGTATACACGAGACAATAAGAAAAATATACATTTAAATGAAATGCATAAAGATAAGTACATATGCATGTGACACATAAAGAGATGCACTTATGCAATTATAACATACAAATGCAATATTTTTTTTTAACATAAGTGATAAATTTGCTTTTAATGTAAACATTTTAGTTTAGATAATACCGTATTTTCGTCATATTTTTGGAAACAATAATATGCTTTCATTTTAAGGTAACTATTTCTACATTCTCTTTAATGTATACATTTATTTATATGTAAATTTTACTGCAAAGTCTTCATATTGTGAAAGGCAATATAATTTAAGTTGATGTTTTCTAATCATACTAGTAAAATATTTCTTTGTAAACTTTATGTACTTTTAATCACTCTTTGTTTTTACAGTATGTTTTATAAGTCTTTTCTACATTTTTTCCCATACAGATACATCAACTTTACAATGTACGGAGTGGTAAATCGTATCATTTGTATCGGTTCTTTTATAAAGCTAAATGATATAACTATTTCATTTACTTAAGCTGGTGATTTTATGATAATCTTTTATGTATTCGACAAATATTAATTCCTACTTGTACTAAGTTCTTAGTAGACAGTTTGGCATTACATAACAGTTCCGTACTACTCGTAACCATGTTTTATGGTGACAAATATTGAATGTTGACCAATAAATGAGTTTATTGCTGATTCGACTACCAATTGAAAAAAAAAAGTTAACTGTGCAAAACGATTGCTAATTGTCTAATTAAAAATTCCAAATAAAATGTATTAAGTAACATTCTTTACTTTATTTTGTTGTGTTTTTATTGGTTCAGTTTCCAATTTGTGTTATTGTGGTTTTGTGAGCAAAAAAATGTTTCTAAAACGCCTATATAGGTGATTAAAATGGTACTTGTTACGAATGTCGGTCATAGATGAATGACGTACTAAGGCATTGACCTCTTAATAAGTGCGTATTAGAGTCCAAGGTTTGACCTTTATGCCCTGAGGGCAGTTTAAATAAAATAATTCGTCCAACCCCGTGGGAACTTGAAGGTTATCATCTGGATCGCAGTATCCTATAGAGCAGTGAAATGGAAATGCGTATTAGGACCCTGTAGAATCTTCGATAATAGTTTTCTTTGTAAAATCCCTACCTCCTTAAAGTTAGTTCAGTTCGAAAGTTTGTAGAGAGAAGTCGCTATATTGATACTTGTATATTTTATGAAATTTTATGAAACTCTTATGTAGCCATCAGTTGATGCATTTATTTATCGTTTATCTTGAGTCTACAATTTAAATAAAATTGTTTATTTAACAACTGGCGTTGTTTGATATATCATTGTTGAGAAGGGTGTTGAAGATGAATATACCGAATATAACTACATTACTGCATAGACCTGTCAGTCAAGGAACCCCTAGCTTGGACTACAGATTAGCAGAATCTAGAGACTTCTAATAAAGATACAACTATACATTGAATCCGATTTAACGAGTCGTAATAATAGTCATCATAGTATTAGTCCATAACATACTTAATATTATATTTAATGTTTCTGTTATTAGCGAGTGACAGTTCTATCATTTCTATACATTACAAATAAATCCAAAATGCAGTTTAAAAGGAAAACATTTCAAATCTCAGCAAATGTAGCAAATATCTGTGCAAAAATCAGAATCACTAAGTTTAAAATAACTAGATCTATGTATCTATTTAGATACTAAAAAATTAACAGCATGCAATAATGTTGATACATTCAACATAAAAAAGAAAATACTTAACGTAATTACTTAATGTTTAAAATAGTTTATGAATATGAAGGAACAATATGAAGTGTCCCATAGGAACTTTAATTAAGGGATCAGCGGATCTTATTATAATCAATACTATCAGAAACAACACAATCGTTATCAATGTATGCACAAAAGTCAATGATTTCCTCATATCCTAAATTAAAATGACAATTTAATAATATAGTCTTCTCACTGGATTGTTGATAAGCAGGCCTATTTGATGAAGCTTTTTTTCAAATTTCTTAGTGTAGTTCTATCTCGTGGTTGCTTTCTTTTTGACGACTCATCTTGTGGTAATTGAGTCCAATGGAATACGGAGGGAAAAGCTGACATTCTAAGTCTTTTAAGTTTTCTCTTTTTTTCCTGAGGAAGAAAAATAGAGGCTAGTTATGAACAAAGTTGACCCATACATATAGAGTTATCTATAGGCCTACTTATAGCCATAGTTGGAGTAGCCTATGCATATGGTTAAATCTACACCGGCCTATATAGTACCGGTATATAGGTTATCGTCCCTTGAGGCTTGAAGGATTTCATATATGGTCTTGTAAAGGTAGGCGTATAAAGTATACCTTAGCCTAGGTGTACATATATACTGACTATACTTATAGGCCTACTTATACAATTTAACAGGAGTATATCAATTTAATATAGACAGTATAGGTTTTAATATACTTACGTACCCACTAATTAAAAATAGTTTTTCAAGATAAAAAGATGTAAATGCATAATAATAAAAAAAAAATTAGTATGAAGTAGCAACCATAAGTTCCATATAGTTTTCTCGATTAATTTTAATTATAAGATTAAAAAAAT
This sequence comes from Anisus vortex, assembly GCA_949126835.1. Lineage (NCBI taxonomy): Eukaryota > Metazoa > Mollusca > Gastropoda > Planorbidae > Anisus > Anisus vortex. The sequence goes on from OX421493.1 coordinate 12,341,884, forward strand.
AAGTCCATAAGTCATAAGTCCTGTGACTTTTGACGACCTTTATCGGTCTTGTAACACCTTACACAATTTGTATTCAAGGCCTGTGAGGCTTTGAACTTTAGGTGTATACTTTTCGATCAGAAGGCCTATTTTTATACTTAAATAATAGTCATAAAAGAGTCCTAGTTGTATAACTAAAAAAAATTACCTGTCAATAGAGTATCACCATTTCAATAGTCGTCTCCTTAAAAATGCTGAGAACAATTTACTGTATAATATATATTGTATAATCAGACGGTAACAACTATTTGTGTTCTGGAATTTCTCTTTTTACAGCAGCTATCAATTTGCTCTCATTTCTTGTTGGAAACTTGTGTCTACCTTTATTATTGCAATTTGGTACACAGCAAATATTGGGATTTTAAAAAACAAACCCATAAAAACCAAGTTTTTATTATACTCCCTTTCTTTATAAACTAAGTTTAACAAAATGTAATTAAATAATTGATTGACTAATGGAAATGAAACATGAACAGAAAAATATTTGTGTCACAAATCTAAAAAAAATTCTCCTTACACTTATGAATCGTTTCGTTTTATTTTCTGTTATATTAATAATCTCAGCGCATCCCTTTTTTATTCTAGCTTTGTGACGAAAAGCAATAAAAAGTTTGACTTGCATTTTCAACGTGAAACCAAAACAAAACGTTAAATTTGAAAAGAAATAAACAATTATAGTATAATTGAGTTTTTTTAACAGAAAATTTGATAGAATGTATAGTTAGTTGCCACAAGTATGCTGCCCAAGTTTTGGCTCGATTGGACGACGGACAGTGGTCGAAAAATTGATGCAAAGTTTTACAAGCAGACAGACAGACAGTATGAGCTAAGAGAAAGGGAGTAAAAAGAAACACACCCCGCGCAGTTACTACAGGCTTTATGAAATATATATGTTTTGATTGTCCTTGTTGATAATTTATGACTAACTTTTAAATGCTGCCCCCTAGGGACAAGGATGTTAACTCTCAGTACAAATGTCGCTCACTGTGCTTCCCGTATCTTATGGACACCTTGCGGAGCCGCTGGAGTGTCCTCTCTAAAAATGATGCAAGTTTGGGCAGATGTAACCAAATAAACGACTTGCATTGATGCAGCCTGGGGCAAGTGTCGTCGTAGGAGATGCCGGGGTGTAAACAGCTTTTTATATACAGATCGTCTGAAGATACTACATTATTAACTGATTATTTTTGAAAAGAAAAAAAAGTAATAAAACTTTTTTTTTTAAATAGGTCTCTATTATTAGTTGTTAACACAATATAATGCATGAATACAGTTTGACGATAATAATAGCCTATTTTATAACATGTCATTGTTTGCTTTTAAATTAAAATGAAGCAATTAAATTTGTTTAAGAACAATAAAAGCACTATCCACAAACATATCGTACAAGTAAAATACTTTTGGGACAGGGCAGCTGCGTAAGTGGGGTAATGGCGTGTTGAAATTAGTACTTTTCTATAATGTATTTTTTAATTATATATTATCAATCTAACCAGGAATTTTAAAACATGGTGGGATGTTAAGTTACAGCCAATAGAGTGGATACGTGCGTAAAGCTGCAAATAAAAAAAAATCAAAACACTTTATCCATTTAATGTGATACGATATTTACCCTTAAGATGAGGGCAATGATAAAATGTGTTCTTGTTTTTTTAAAGGCGAGATAAAAGAGACCACAAATAGGCCAAGACAATTAAGATAATGAGTTGCATAGAATATTATGTCGGGAATATACAAACTATTATGTAACCATAAAAAAAAAAGGCTTTATGTAAAATAATTTAAACCGGTGCAATCTAATTGCAATCTATGGGAGGGAAAATGTCGAACATAAGTAAATAATTGCAATTGAAAAAAAATAATCCTAATTATTTAATCTATTTAATTTTGTGTCAGATAGTCAGTATTTAGTTTCTTTATGTGTCAGTTTGTAACCATACGCAGGCCCCGCCTCTTGCTTTAAGTTACGCCACTGTGGATGGCCCTAGATAAATGTTTACTTACATTTAGAACAAATGGATTCTATTAAAATGTATTAATCATATTACCTTGACTTTTATTTATCCAAATCATTAAGGTAAACGATTGCATGACTTGGCACCCAAAGTCATTGTATAACAATTACAACGACACGCTTTTATCAATTCCATCACCAGATAGCAAACTTCTGGAAAACTTCTGTACCCACATGCCGCATATATTTCGAAGTGTGGAAACCACCAGTATGCTTGCGTCAAGAGCACACCGGTTGGCTAACGCATGGGGGACATATTTAATATTAACATAATATATTGATTTTATTTTTTACAAAAAACAGATTGTGTTATTTTGTATATCGCTAAAAAAAATAACAATATAACTTGTTGTCTAGCCATGGTTGTCAAACTGTTTAAGCTTTTATTATTAAACCGAAAGTCTTTGGGTCGTATCCTTGTTAAAGCTATGATTTTTTTTTCATGGGTATTGAGAGAGTATAAGTCTACCCAGCTCTTATATGTATCAGATATAAGCTGAGGAGAAAGAAAAATAGCTGTTTTTAAAGCTAGTCAGAGAGTCCATTAACATTGCCTGGGCCTTCGACCTCACGGATCAATTAAGTCTAGGCCCCACGAGAGGTGGTACATCCGGTACGCCGTTCCGGGGCCCATAAGAGATTAGGGGTTCCATTTGAATATTAAAATGTAAATTTAAATGTGCAATTACGGAAGTATTTTTTTTATTGTTGCTATGAAGCTAAGAGGAGACGCTCCGAAACCTCCTACACTCTCGCGTGGCGCTAGGGGCCCTCAATTTGGTAAACTTTCAATGTGTACTTGAACATTTTGTTAAATATGCAAAAAAGCCTCTAATGTAATATAGGGCCTAATAGTTTTCAATAGCATTTAGGATTTCTTTTGTATTATTTCTCTCCAGAGACAGTTACAAAATAGACATAATATGAGCCTTACAGCTTACATGCTTAGGACTACAGTTATCCCCCCTGTTAGCTTAGTAGCCAGGCTAGACCTAAATATATGTCGCTGCGTACGAGTACTAGTACGGCAGTCAAAGCTAGTTAGTCGATCATTTTACACTTTAACGATTTCCTGTGCAGTAGCCTATGTCAAAATAAAATAGAAGCTAAAAAAGAAACACATTTAGGGGCATGTACAAGTACAATGGGCATAGACTTAGACCTTAATATCAATTCAGAATATGAACCTGGTAGAGCAGACACAAATGAAGATTCGAAAAGCGAAAATCAAGCAGATATTGCAAAATAAATTCCTCATTTAAGTAGTAAATCGATTAAAGTAGTTCAAGTTAACTTTGACAAAACCAGCACTGGGTTAATAAAACTTGACATTGGAGTCCTCACAGCAGAATTTACTTCTCACTCAGACATAAGCATGTATGTTCACATAGGTCATAATGACTTTTCTTCAACATTGCCCAAATATAGTAACAATCAACAATTTTCAGAAGGAATCCTAAAGTTCAGAAACATTATAGCAGAACTGCATACCCGAGACTGGCTTGTATGTGAGTGAGCATGAAAAGTCACTATATGCTTTTCCGTGCCGGCTATTCTGCTGTAGGCTGAGTACTTAGCATAAGCTACACGTGAATTGAAATGTCCAACTTTAAAACCACCAATACTTCTCTGTGAGTTCTTTTTAAACCAAATTAATCATCAGTTCTAAGTGAGAGTCGATTTCACAATTATACACTTCTTTTTATATTATTTGCAAGATCGATACTGAAGCGGAGGAACAATTACAATAATTTAAACTAAGAACTATGTACTAGATTAAAGTATTTTTTTTTATAGACCTGCAAGGCTGCGATTGAAATGATAAAACTTTAATTCACAAAATAATCCACAAACCTTTTATAAAGATTCCTGATTTTTCAAACGTAAGTTATATACATACATCTTCTATATGTGACTAGCGTTAGAAAAAAGTGTGTGTGTGTGAGGGGGGGGGGGCAGAAGAGATATCTCGAACCGGAATCTTTTTACGTCTGATATATCGAAATATCGGCAGCTTGAACAAATATAGCTGGCCGCTTCTTGTTTCTTTAGATAAGCGACAATGAAGACTTCCGACAAGGGAAATAATCTACAAGTCCAGGTCCGTATTTAGGTTTGTGGGGCCCTGTTCCGAAATGTATGTGGGGGCCCCTCATGGGCCCGCCTCTACCTTCCGACATCGCTGGGTTAGCATGTGTACATTGTGCTGATGGTGAATGAAAACCAGTAACCCACTGTCTGACACTTACTGCCAATTAGGCGAGCGAATTAGCATTTCACTTCATTTAACTTCAAATGCTAGTTTGAACACTCATACACGAATAGCCATGTAGGTCTACAGAGTGTCAGTTAACAATCAATTCGATTTCTCCTTCACAGTAGGCCTATCTTGCTTCATTTACTATTTCCGTTTTTTTCGATATTTATGGGAATCTATTATTTTAAAAGTTCAAAAAAATTAAGATTGCTGAAAAATTATAAAATATTATATATTTTTATTGAACAAAAAAAGATAGATCTATAGTCTATTTAAAAAAAAAAAATGAAATAAAACAATTGAAATCTTTCAAGTTCACATCACCCAGTCTTATTTAAACATTGACTCTTCGTGGTTTACCAACAACAAAGTCTTCAATGATGACATTAAAGTCCCATTCACGCAAGATGTCTGATTCAAGGCTGAGAAGACTTAGAGCCGACAGCTTCTCTTGAGTCATGGTTGTTCGCAGCCTGTTTTTTATCAACATCATTTTGGAGAATGATCGTTCACTAGATGCATTAGCAACCATAAGTACCAGATTAATTCTTAGGGCAACTTCAATGTTCGGAAAAGTATCTGCCAGACGTTGATCATTAATCCATTTGTAAATAAGCTGTTCATATTCAATGTCTTGTTTTTCTTTATTCTTTATTAAATCAGCTTGTTGCTTGGTTAATTCAGCAAACTGAACCAGTTCATTACCAAGGCAAACGTCCAGATCTTTGTCATAAATGTGGACAAGTTTTAAAGCTGCATGTTGAATTTCATCAGATGACATATTGTTAAGTTGACCAAGAAATCCAAATCGTTTACAAGCAATAATGTATGCATTAATACCCTGATCAAGTGATTGCTTCAACTGGTCTATAACTGGAAGAAAACTTTCAACACGGAAGTTCTCTCTTGGTGATAACTTGGCTTCTTGTGCCTGTCCATAGTCCAGTAGTGTCACACAAACACTGCGACGACGTTGTCTGGCATTCATTTTAACAAATTCAGCTGTCCCAGACTTCACTTTTCCTTGAGCTTCTTACTCATCAAAGTTGTTTCGCTTGGATTCAACAAATGTTTTGAGAGACTTGAGACAGACAACGGCCATGTTGAGGTCCATACGTTGGTCTTGAAGGGCATTACTTGTGGCACTAAAAAGTTCTAAAACGTCATACCAAAATACAGCATATATGCCCACCTCCAAAGATGACATTTGATTATGTTAAAAAGGTCATCAGCCTGTGAACGGATGATGGCTTTCTCGTCATCATCATCGGCAATTAACTCCAAGCTTCTTGTATCAGGTGATAGGCTGCTGCATATGCTCTCGTCGCATCACACCGACAAGACCAACGAGTTTCTGATAGATTCTTTGGTACACACAATGATACATCAGAAGAGTGCAATTTGTGTGTTAAAATTAGGAATGTTAAAACCGGTTTGTTTCCAAAACCGGTTTTCGGTTCTATAAAACCGGTTTAAAACCGGATTTCGGTTCCCCCCCCCCGGCCAGACAAGCCAAATGTGCGTAGTTTTGTAGGTATATTTGAAAAATAGTTCAAACTTAATTGTTGTTTGCAGGGCATTCAAGAGGTTGATTTGTGTGAATACAATATAATTTTTTACTCTTTACCATTAAATTCTTTTTTAAAACTAAACAAAATCTGGGCTAATTGATTAAAACCGATAATAGTTTTCTATAGTGATAAACTAATTTCCGAATATCGTTGACCGAAGAGGATGACGATGTTAATCCAGGATGCTTCGTATGCGTACCAACAAACCGAACTCCGGTTTTGAAATTCAAAACCGGTTTTCAGTTTCAAAACCGGAATCCGGTATTCCGGTTTTCGTTTAACATCCCTAGTTAAAATGTCGTAACAGTGGGAAGATGCTGTAAAAAAAGTATAAATCTGTTTCAGTAAGTAAAAATATGACACAGCTGATAAACAAATTCAGTCTATGTATTTCGCTTAAATGTTTTTTTATCTATGTCTCTAGTGTGTACTTAACAATTTCTTCTATAATATGTGTCTCGTGTATTTGTCCATATCTCTCCATGTGTCTCGTGTAATTGTCAATATCTCTATATTGTGTTTACTGAAGAATGAACTGCGATGTTATGGGTATAATTAAAAACTTAAAAGGCCATAATTTTACATATATATTTAAAGCATAGTTCTGAAAAAAGTATTTCGTATATGTCCTCCAACTATAATAACGTTTCTCTAAATCGAATTCAAATAAGCAAGCATGCATGCATGCAATTGTTAATATCAATTAGTTAGGCTTGTTAATTTAAAACATAGTTATAAAAACGTTAAAGATTAACGGCATAAGCAGAATTCGAAAAACATAAGTAGCAATTGGGCTAGAGACTTAGCTTTTTTTCAGATTTAAATGCCCTGACGTAAAAGGGATTTAAACAAATCTATACTAAACAAAAATATACTAAAGAAATGTATAGTAAACAAACATTTTTTAAACAAATTGCTGCGAAAAAAATGTATGCTAATCACTTCAATTTTACCAAAAATTCTAAACAAATCTATTCTAAACAAATCTACACTAAACAATTTTGTACTAAACAACTACTAACACATATTGTCTCTATAGATTTCTACTTACAATGTGTACAGCACTCATCAGTAAATCCAACTGGACATCCAGATGGACATTGACCGGTGCTAAACAGGCAACTATCCTTTTGGTTCAAATAATTACTTCTTCTGTTACAGACTATTCTGTATCTAGGTATTTCTGAACACTGTATCTCTGAGAGGAAAAAACAACAACTTGGTGGATTATGTTTTGGTTTAGGTTTAAAAAAGATAACTAAATAAAATACCTTATCTGGATACAGCCAAGCCAACTTAAGAGTTCATATCTGTTAAACGCACATACATATTGATACAAATACAAGAAAACAAAGAAAAATTGTAATCAATAGATTCAGATGTCAAAGTTTGATAAAATGTATTTACATTTAAATCATTCTGTGATTTATTTAATAGGTAGCGTGATTGTGCAATCCGATCATGTTTTGTCCTAACAGCAGCACAAACCCAAATTTCGTAATCTGTGTCTGTGGAATCCGATCCCCATTTGTTAATTTAAAGACACGTGACCTTATTGTCTCAAATGTTAGTTTTGCGATTTCGGTTTTTGTGTATGTCCTCTATAGCTGAGTGGTTAGCGCATGCGACTGCCATTCGTGCGACCTGAGTTTCCCTATTGAAACATTTACTTTTGTCTACTTTTTGTTGTTATTTCGATAAATATTACTTTTTTTTAAAACAGTGTGAAGAAGTTCAGGACTTAAAGCTTTCCTAAAATGTTAAATCTAATAATTATGTTCTAGACGGATGCGGGAGATGGCAGTTCGATTCTCAACCAGGGATAGTCCAAACTTTTTTGTTTATAAAAAATGCCCTTTTGTAAACCGATAACAATATTTATTTTAAATAACTTTCTTAAATGTTTTTTGAAAATAATAAAGTATATTGTTTTTAATTATTATAACTTTATATTCATTGAAAGTTTCATCCATACTTATATTGGCCTATATAATGTGTTCCCGGGGCTATGTCGGAGAACTTAGGGTGTTTAATTAAAATAAAAAAGAAATACAGTAGTTGTGTAGCCGATATATTGGTATCGTTGGGTAGATCTACCATTAATGACCCCAAATATAATGAAATTTAAAGAGAAATGTGTGTGATGCATTCAAAATTGTTGCCTTATGCAGAACACAACCAGCGCAACAACCTGGATTTGACATTGATATGGTCTACATTTGTTTAAATTGGTTAGAATATTCTAGACGAGTTCATTAAGAATTATAATGTGTTTATTTATATTAGCTTAGCCAATTAAATTATCCACGGTTGGTTTATATATATATATATATATATATGATTATAAAATATATATTAAAACTTTATGATATTCTTTATTGTTAATAATATAGAAAAGGTAAACATTTATAATTAAAGACTAATTATTTAAATAGTTCATTGACAAGTCTTAACGTGTATGCCTGCATAAAAGTTCACAAGAAAAAACATTTCCGGTCGAATTCGATCATTTTATTCGAAACATGTATGTGTGCTGGGTTACTGGTTGTACGAACATTTGTTAGGGGTTACAATATCTTTCATTTCCAAAACATGTTTACAAAAGAAAACAATGCATTGTGAAAGTCAGAAGGAAATAATCACCTTTTTATAATATCAAACTTATTGGTTAATGCAAAATAATATGTGTTATTCGTTTTTATGAATCTACGAATTTTTTTTTTTAATAACCAAGAAAACGCAACTCTTTACTAATTTATTGTATAAACAAGTTACATGCGACTAACACTTGAGTATTAATTATCGCCTACTCATTTTTTATGTTAAAAACGGATTCCTCATAACAAATAATGTATCCTTTGTATAATTCTAAAAGACTAGAACTAGCCGTCGAGGTTGAAATCAACTGTCAATAACCAGCAAAAACATGCTTTTTTGTTTACGGAAATGCCTAAATTAATTAAACATTTAAAAAAAGAACCGGAACTTTACGATCACACCAGTTCAAATGGTCACGCCTAATTAAGACTTGTCTAATAAGGTTGCTTCAGTAAATTTATATCCTCCTAATAAAATGCAGCGTTAGGCACAAATTGTGTTATTATTAGAGAACAATCAATCAACATGTTAATTACGATTTGTAGGCTATTTACACATTACATAAAACAACAAAATATCATGATAGAAAACAAAAAAATTATTCTGATAAAATATTATATTTTTATATATATAGTTGCAATAGACACAATGTTTTGCACCTTGAAACAAATGAACTTCACAGAGCTCAAGTATAACTCCAGTAGTAGACACACTAGAATTTATTTCTTTATATGGTATCAGTTGCATGGATCCGTTATTGCTCATGTACATGAAGGACAGATGACCAGAGACATTGAAGCTGTAAACTTCACTGTTGTTGTATTTGACCAATCTGACTAATTGATCTTGGCCATCTAAGATTGAGAACACTGGAAGAGAAGATTTCGTTTTTATCAAATTATTAAAGCTCAGCTTTTATACAACCACAAAAGCAATAATTATGCTAAAAACAATATTTGTTTAAAAAATGTACCATGCATGTGAAATATATTTGAAGTGTACATTTTTATATATTAAAGTGTTTATGTGCAAATTTATAAACATGTCAACCTAATTGCACATGTATTGGAATTTTTATTAATTTAGAGAATCAAATTGATACAGTACAATGTCTACCTTAGCCCTAATTCTGGGAAGTCCTACACTCACAGGTCAAAGATGCAATATCTTTAATAATGAATAGAACAATAGAACAAGGATGGGACTCCAGGACCAAAGTGAATAATAGGCTACTGAGCTGACATAAACCCAACCCAAGTGTGAACAAAACCTTATAGTTTTTCGCACTAAAGGCGGAAAGGAATGATGATTGGTAACAAATTCTAACCAATGATTAAAAACAGCTACGTATTTCATTATCAGACATAAAAATAAATCATGTTCATTCTTGTCATCTTTGTATAAGTATCGTCCATTTTTAAAGGGCTTATATGTCAAGAATTTTTAAAATATACAAGCAATAGGCCCTACATTTAAAAAAAATATAACAAAAACAACACAAAAATAAATAGTAAATGCAAATATAACGAATAATTTACTATAATGATTGAAAATAATATCCTTGTTGTTTACGTCGGCATTAGTCGTATTAACTAGAGAAGACGTGCAGTTATATCCATTGGTACTCCCTTCAAAAGCTTTGTAAAATCGGCTTGACCATATAGTCGATATATTTCCAGCAGGTAGCCCCAATTCATCATCGAGTCCTGTTCAATATAAGTTACAAAGAAAACTTGCATCTCTAGTAACAAAAAACAACAACATAATTTTATTATCAAAACTCGGTTAACTTTTTTTTTCTCTAAGCGGCTTATGGAGCCACAATCTATATTTTAAGCCTATGAAGGAAATGTTTGTTCCCTCTTTACACAGTCATGTTGTGCACACCTAAGAAAAGGTTATGGACCCAGTTGAGCCACATTTAGCCCCATCGTCCGTAATTTGAGGATTCAGGTTGAGCTGTGTGCATAAAGCCTTATAGATGTTTCTAAGGTGTATGCTTTCAAAATACTGAATTAATATTGCATAAATTCAGCCAATTGTGTAATTAAATACAAAAGATTTTAAGTAAAGGAATAAACAATGCAGATTTCAAAATATTTTTTTTCTTTGTTTACACACAATAAGCAATAATTGTTTCTTTACATTTAAAATGTTAGGTTAATTCGTAAAGAATAATTACTTTTACTCAATGCACGAATTCATTAGTTTCAATACTAAGTTTTAATAATTTACCTCCACTAATGTAGACTATCTGCAATAACCTCTGACTATCTGCATATATCTTAAGTGAATCAATAAACATCAAAGTATCACAATGAACGTTGTAAGTGTAGTCATCAATTATTGTGACTATGGACTTGTCACAGAACTGGAAGTCACCTTTTTTAAAGAATGAGATGCTGTTTATGCTCTTCGTACCTGCATATTGAAAAGTTAAACGTTTTCCTGATGTAGTATTGCATTGGTATTTTTCTTTTGTTCCTGTCTACACAAATTCAAGTTATTTTTAAGTAAACATTTTTTTGCGTAATCATTTCTATTTTTGTACTCATTAGTATAAATTATTCTATTTTATGCAACCCTCCACTTCAATATAACCTTCCTCGTAACGGATATAAAATGTCCTCCCAAGGAAAATTTCAGATGTAATTTATATAATCTGCCTGAAAATAGATACACGTTTAAATTGCATCGATCTTTCACTCAAAATATATGATGCCGATTCCGACAAACTGTAAAGTTTAGCGTGTGGACCTTTATAAAAAATGCATGTACTTAAGGGTGACGCTGCATTGTGTTTTAGAATTCGCGTAAATCATCTCTTCCAAATGAGGCGTCTAAAAGTAAGCCTTTCTGAGTTATTACTGTACATGTTGATCTGAATTATTAAGACCATTGCATTTGCTAATCATCAAATAGTAAAATATCTCCTTTAGAATACTGTTAAACCTATTTTTTTTATTAGCTTTAAGCTTGGTTTAATGTTGACTCTGGTGTTATTTTTTTTTAATAATGTAGGCCTATTCTAATCACCGCGCCTATGTATAATATAGTTAACTAACATAGACCAGCAAATCAGTACTAATCATTGTCCTCAGTCCTCAGTCCTCAGTCCTCCGTCCATGTAAGCTTGCATTTAGCTTTCATACCTGCTACAGACATGACTTAAGTAACAGATTTTTCCATGAAATGTTTAGAAAACGACATTTATTGCAATAACTTTAATAGTGTTTACTTTTACAAATTTTGAGTTATTAAATTATTTATAGCGCCGCACGTTTATATTTAAATTTTCTTGCTATTTTCTATATAGTCAAGGAATAAAATTAAAGTTTGGTTTTTAAACCAGCTGCTGCAAATGCCTAAAAAAAACGGACATTTGCGAGGTCGTAATGTATCAAAATTATGTCGATATTTAATTTAACTCAACTGCTATTTTCTCACTTAAACCTTTTATGCTACGTTTTTCCATAAACCTACTCCCCCTTGCCATTCGAAAAAAATGATTTATATTATATATGCGGTAAAATTTGTGGTGTGTTGTGGTAAATTTAAGCACAATATATATCTAGTGTCTTTCAGTGATAGGTCTACAAAGTAGATGTTTGATTTTCACCACACAAAAAAGTATCCTCATAGTATTCAATATGATTTTTTCTTAACTTTTTTTATATTAACTTTGCAAAATTTTTAGGCTGGCTTTCTGGCGATCCACCGACCCATGTTTGAAAGTCTTATTGAACCACTTTCCTTTATCGTATCGAACTGGAACCTGGCATTTAGAATTGAAAGCCTGGGCAACACATTCTATATAATTTTGAGTGATATCTACCCACACAAACCGCAAAAATCAGCTTACACTTTTCTTTTGTTCTTTTTACACTTATGGTAAACTTAAATGTTAAGTATATCGGTGAAACAAGTCGTGCATTAAAACATGAAGAAAATCGATAGAGCGCTTTTGAAAAAAAAATACACATGTACACACTGTTACGAAGATTAGTCCTGTAATAAAAGCAATTAGAGTTTTTAATACATTTTATATGGTAAACAAGAAATGAATTTTAGTTTTTAGTTAGATTATACTCTGGGATCCGTTATAGACTTATACATTATATTCTCTTCTTTATTTTAATAGTAAGTTGTTGATTTATTGCTTAATAATTCCCTACACTACGATAATATATGTGGTATTGTTTCCTTTATCTATATTTCTATCTATTTGACTGGTATTTATTGTAGTTTCCTTAATTTGTTTGAGGATCTTCAAGTCATATATATTGTGTATTGTATCGCTTGCTAGTGTATTTGTGGCACTATTTTTCTTTAGTAACAGTTAATAATTTAGATTAGGTATTCTTTTATCATATTTCTTCTTTGTGTGTCTTATTTTCCTTATTGTAAATAAAGTTAATTGTTTAGTATTTCTTCTTCCATCCAATATAATTTGTAATCGTTTTTAGATAAGTGTTCATTCATTCTTTGGGGTCCGACACCTGTCTAAATTTTTTTTATTTATTTTGCATACCTAAAAATTGTTAATTACCCTATCATATTAAGCTGTGTGTTTTATGTATACTAGGAGTGAAACTAAAAAATTTATATATTTTTTTTTTTTGCCATAGAAACCATAAAAATGGCCCGACAAACAGTTTTATAAAATTTCTTATAACTTTTGTTACAAAGAAGATAATACAATTCTGTTTTCTGTTATTGGTTTGAATTTACATTATCTATCTTTCCATGCATATTTATGCTGATAGCTTAATTATTTGTAAAAAAAATTGAATTTTCTACAAAAAATTCAGATAAAATTTGCATATTGACACAGGATTTTATTATTAAAGCAATGGTTAAACTGTCTCAATATGTAAAAATCTTAAATAGGCTAAAAATATTTTTTTTCGCATAATTAGACAGGTGTCTATCCTAATTTCTAACGACTTTACTGCGATTCATACGCCCATTAAAACCCTAGGCATAATAATTATTAATTAGAGCCAATATTCTATTTTATCTTAATTGGAAAATCCAGTATGATCGCAGGGATGACCGTAAAATAAAACACTTTGAATGTAAAAACACACACACACACATTTATATATATATATACGACCTCTGTCTTGTCATGGTTAAATTAAGTCTAAGACTTCTGTCAAAGAGTTGACTACAAAGATTTTAACCACGGTACGTAGATTATGACGATTAGTGCAACCACAGGCCGCTCACCGCTCATGTCGAGCTAAACAATGGGTGACTATTGTTCGAGAAGATGATACCACATAAAATATTCCGAAATATTCCCCCAAAGATGTATTTAAGTAAGATCATCTTAAGTGAGAAAGGCACTCGGAAATATAATGGGTCGCCTGCACAAGTATGGAAAGACCGACAAAGTAGCTTTATTAAAAACATTAATTCAAATTCAACATGAATAGGTTATTTATTCCGCTATAATGTATCTACATAAAACGAATGCGTAATTTATTTTATGATTAGATAAGACATCAATTAAATGTAATTCCATGTAACAATACCTGTAGCTGGTTCTTTAAACTGTAATTTCATCCAGGTAAATTTGAACAAGACGTTCCAAAATATTTTAAATATGTTCCGTTTACTGTTTTCATCCCAATAACGTTCCATAATGCTTCTGGTTTCCATGTCCTCTGAAGAAATAATGCATGTTTAAAATACGCTAAGTATAAGTTCAATTTTTTGTACAATTAGATTCTAGTGCAATTAATGTTTTCATTTCAATTCGTAAAACTATGTCTGCAAAGAGTTTATTTAATGAGTGCAACATTTCATCTATATATAATTTTCATTGAAAATAGATGAATACTATTTTAAAGAGAGTGGCGAAGAATGACGTCAATAAAACTCTCTGCTACGTCGCTGGCACTTTAGGTCTCAAGAGACGATCTATTTCCCTTGTTGGCCCTTATGTGGCTAATGAGGCCAATCGTGGAAGTACATGCTCGGTAACAATGTATGCAGATTAATGCTGCGGCGGGAACCATATTTTTCTCCACCTTTTTGTTACTTGCGCGATCCTCTCCTGCAATCCTGGACTCTTCTGCGATTCCTGTCATCCGGGTGAACCTACCCTGCGCCATGACTTTAAAACTGTTTGGGTCAATCTGGATGTGTTTCATATCTCTTTTACAAACACGGGCAAATCTGAGTTTTTAACGTCCAGTAGGTCTCTGCGCCGAAGGTTACGTTCCATATAGGATGTCCTGCGGGAGTCGACCCTGTGGCTTTGGGTGTACATGACCTAGACAGAGACGTCTGATCCTGAGAGTAATGCGACTGTCTTGACCCCCTGCTCTTCGTAGGACCTCAACTATTGAAATTGTGTCTTGCCATCTAAAATACATATAAGACACCTAAGGTGAATTTTTTTTCCGTTTTCTTTGCAGCCAGGAATATGTGCATCATGCCTCACTGCCGTACAGCAGAATACTCAGAACGCATGTTAGGAAAACTAGTGACTTAGTGGAACAAGTAAGCAGCGGGTTCATCCAGACTTGTTTTTTTTTAAACTTGCCATAGTGCAAATGGCTTTGGCTTGTTACGACCCCAATTCTCTTGTGGTCAGAGCCGTGTAAATGTTGTTGATAATTCTCGTTCGTCCTAGGGTAGACTTTGGTTATTATTTATATTTCAATATTACACGAACTCTACTTATTGTCCTTGGCACAAACTCAGAATTTGCGTTCTAACAGTTCCTTTCCTTGACGTTGTTTTTTTAAATAAATATATATATTATTCTATAGTAAACAATCAAATAGATAGTAACTTGACGAGGAAGCTTCAGTGTAAATGTTGTTGAGAATTTAATAGGTGATAACGTCCAAGTATGTACAATGAATGTAGTATTTACAGCAATAATAAAATAGTGCCAACACAAGCATCCATCCAACAGACTTAAAAGAAATATCTACAAAACTCTCTTAAACACTCTAAAAAATCTCTGCAAAAACTCGCCTAGCCTTAAATACTCGCGGTGAAGAGCGGGGAACAGACCTATTACTATGAGGGGTGAAAATAATGGTATCCTTAGGAAACTCATAATAAAAATGATAGTTTTAACATGAACTCCCCTGTACGAGAAATACTAAACTATTACTAGCCATTCCAAGAATTTGAGGTCGGCACAAGAGTGGATTCCTAGATTAGTCTAGGCTTAGTACCTCCCACAAAACTTGCGTTGAGAGAGAGCGATGGGCGCTATTAATACTTGACAAGCTATTCTACTATTAATCTTCCCATCTAGACGCACATCGCTTGAGATTTTGCCTCAAGGTAGCATAACTTGTTAACTACTTCTAGTGGTTGGCCACCAATAGTGATGCATGAAACAATTGCATAATTTTGAGCCAGTACCTTGATTTTGCATGCTACATCCAGTTTATCATGAGCGTCTAAAGCTCGTTAGCAGATTCGTTGACTATAGCTGCATCATCAGCATAGAGACGAACTCTACTTATTACCCATTTAAGTTTTGTTTTAGCTTTGAGCCAGATTAGGTAGGTTGAAAAGATTTCCAGATGCCCTTGTGTGAAGGTAGACACCTTCGTTGAAGTCTCTATAAACATTATGCATTATTCCAAACAAGGTGGGTGCAAGTACGCAGCCTTGTTTAACACCGCTGCGGACTTCAAAGGGCTCTTATGTCGCTCAGTTAAACCTAAATGTGCATCTTGTATTCTCATGAAAACAGGCCATGAAAGAAAGCAGTTTCGGATTGCATCCACCATATCAAATGCATGGGGGCGGTGGGGAGGTCATGGGGTGCTGACGATCCTAGGGGGCGATAGAGGGCGGTGAAGGGCAAATGGGCGGTACAAATCTTCTTGAAATAATGTAAACTGATATACTCTTGAAATAAAAAAATGAATTCAATTATTAATTATAACAATACAATTTAGTTTGGTGGGTCAGTAGCAGAACAGTCGATTCATTTTAATCCACTGATCTGCTAATAACCTATTTGCCACTTAAAAATTTTGACGTAGAAAGCTCAGAAATGAAGTCGTTGGAGAAGTATCCTACACACCAAAGGGCGAAATTCGCCTTATCGAGGAGGCTACAAGAGCAACCCTAGGCTGCCCTTGCGCAATTCCAACGGTCACGCTTTCAAATGCAAGAGATGCGACAGCCAATGCTGTAAAATTGTCGAAATATCACGTGTGCAAATCAAATTGTGACGTAAACGTCATTCAAAATCGTATAAGGGCTTAACCTAGACTTTTACTATATTTAAAAAAAAATTCCGAGAATGGCAAATGAATGGGACGTTTTGTTGTGGATGAAATGTGACGTAGAACACAAGTGCTGCTAAAAAACCAACATACTAATTAGAAACAGGAATAGCGAAGATTTTTTTAAAAATAATAGTTCGATTCAGTAAAAACGAAATAAATATTTGTAATCGGTTCGGCAGTAGCCGCAGCTCTGTGTGTTCGTTCAATAAATATCGCACGTTTAATGACCACTTCGGCTTTGATTGCTCCTGCTTTATTTAGTTAAGTATGTGAAAATCCGACAGTTTTCGGGCATAAAAAGTGTTCTTGGATCGGCAAACAATGTGGACAGTAGATGAATCCAAACAAGACAGCGATGGGTTACGTGCATCCTATACCATTTCTTTGTTAATCGCCAAATCTGGATAACTACTCATAATTCGTGAAGAGCTCACTGTACCTGCTGTTAGTGAAGTTTTGCATAGACTACAGTACTGCACATGCAAGCGTCTGATATCATCAAGAAAATGCCAGTGAGTAATAGAGAAGAATTGATGAAATGGCATGTGATATAGAGATTACATTGTGTGATTAACTCAAAATTTCTATTAAACTGGATGAGTCCAGACTACCAGACAATCAGTCTTTACTGTTAGCTTATGTTCAATTTATTATAGAAGAGAAAGCTTGCCGAGAAATGTTATTCGCTAAAAAAAAATAATAACTGACACAAAAGGCGAATCTGTCTTTTTTTGTACTAGAAGACATTTTTTTTTAAGAAAAAGAAATTCCACTGAAAAATATTATAGTTGTTGCTACTGATGGTGCACCGGCAATGTTAGGGCGCTATCGTGGATTTTTATCATATTTAAAGAAGTCAGATGTATAGGCTGTCCATTGTGTAATTCACAACCTTTAGTTGCCAAAAATCTCAGTGATCGACTACATCACTCACTTGAACATGTAATAACTGCGGTAAACAAAATCAGAAGCAATGCACTATTTGATAGAGTGTTTAAACAACTGTCTTCAGAATGATAAAGACTGTAATCGTTTGCTACTGCACACAGACGTACGCTGGTTATCAAAAGGTGCCTGTTTAAATATATTTTATGAGGTCTTTGATTCAATTTTAGAATTTCTAGAAAGTAAAAACAATTATCTGAGAGAAAATCTATAAAAAATGAAAAACTAAAACTATTTTGTAGATATGTGTATTATTATATTAAAAAATATCAAAACCATTCAAATACTCTCTATTTAACTATTGACTTTTACATTTAAGCTCATAAAAAGGAATTAATTGTATTCCAATATTCATCAATTGTTATCTAAAACATATCCTGGGGTGAGCAAAAAAAAATTGTAAAAGGGGGCGGTGAGCCGAAAAAGGTTTATAACCTATGTTACGTCCACAATCCCCTTGTGGCCAGAGCTGTGTAGATCTTGCTGATAATTCTCGTTAGTCCTAGGGGAGACTTTAATTATTAGTATTTATGTTTCAGTATTACACGAACTCTTCTTATAGTCCTGGGCACAAACTCAGTATTTGTATTCCAACATTTCCTTTCTTGTACATTAGAGTAGTAGATAAATCTTATAGTAATGTATACAACACAATAGAATAGTAACTTGACAAGGAAGCTTCAGTGTAACTGTTTTTGATAGTTTATTTCAGGTGATATGTTCAATATATACAATATATATATTATGTACAGTTAGAATAAAATAGTGCAAACACAAACGTTCTCAAAGGAACATATTTTGAAACTCTCTGTCTTTCAGACAAAACAAATCATTAAATACTTTGTCCCTATTCCCTCCTGTGGACTTATTGATTCCTTGAGTATATCACAGAAAACCCGAAATTGGTTGAATTTATCACTTGCTTTGTATTTAAGCGTTTAAGCTTGTGTTGGCTGACACTGTTTTTATTAATCGTTAATTTGACTTTACTTACCACCTTACTAAACCATATAAATTTATAATGTAATACATACTCCGATGGCCGAATGCAGTAGATGTCGAATAAATCAAGATGCACAGTTGTAGACATACAGATAGATGCATTATTTTTTATTCACAAAACGTATTTCCTTTCTCCTCGTTATATGTAGCTTGTTACCACCAAGTGATCTGTGTTACAGTCAGCTGGTGTGAAAAACACATTTTAGGTCTGTCCTTTGAGTGATGCCGAGATTTAGCTGGTACCACCGTTTTGAGCTAGGGTGGAACCAGGAAACCTTGTGAGAGTCTCTGCCAGAGAAATATGTATTTGTTACGCAGATCCATCGAAACTTGCAAAATTCCAGGTGTCTTTGGCCGTTGTCATTTATTGTATCAACTCCATGCGGGACCTTACATTTTGGTCATGCATCACCATCAGAGCCGATTCTTGCATTAAACTCACAAAGTAGGTAAATGTGTTCTGATTTGTTGATGGATGTGATCGAGTCCGCTATATCTTGAAAAAAAAAGTCTTTGCCATAGTCGGGTGCAGAAAGAAATGGGGAATAGGCACTGATTAGATTGACTTTGCCTTGCGGAGAGGTAAACCTTACATGTATATACCTTTCATAGTCAAGTGGAAACATTTCAACCCAGGATATTAGGTTATTTATTATAGCAAAGCCTGCATCATGTATTCTTGGGCGTTTTTTTCTGGCATTCCTGGCCAATAAAATGTGTAGCACCTAAATATTGGTCAACCATAAAGTAACAATCTATTAAATATTTCTAACTCTCAAAAATCGTATGGACATTGAGATGACTCTACTTGTTCTTGAAGGTTTCAGAATCCCTCTAGCATTAAGTTTTACACACAAGACGAAGCGAGTGGCAGACTTAAAATGTGGACCATATAAATATGTCAACTTACTGTATTGACACGCAGGGCCAAACCAACCATACCGACAACCCTTACTGCATGATCCATCTTGACTACAGGATGTGCCACCTGTACAGTGGCATGTGTAGCGACAGTCTTTACCAAATTTATTAGTGACATTGCAACCTGAACATACAATAATATTATAACAATAGAAACACATTTTTTTCATGTTTTATAATACAAAATATTCACAAAACAATCACACATATTTTTATTGTATAATAGTATGTATATACAATAGAGTCAATTGACACTTTCATTTTGTAACACAGTCTGTAAGCAACAGAGTCAAATAGAAATTGTATTTTATAAATAGATCTACATTACATAGAAATAGAATCAAATCAATCTTTTATATGATTATACAATACACATACAATATAATCAAACATATGTATGAAAGTTCTTGAATAAAGCAATACACACTGTATTAACATATTTCTAGAGTAATGAAAACATATAAGGTTAAGTAAAGCATTCTCGTCAAACTAATTTGATCCATAGGGCCGCTGAAGCAGCTTTCGCCAGTTTCTGTAGACAAGGCGTACTAGGGGATTGTGTGACCAGCACATTGCCCAGCCGCCTATACTTTACTCCACTAAAGTCAGATATCCATCAGAGCTGGTTAGACTCAGGATCAACCTACAGACCCGAGAACAAATGCTAGCCTTCACCAGGGTTCGAACACAGGACTTTTGGTATGCCAGCTCTGATATATAAAATGATGGATTAATTTAATAGTTATTGACAAAAAAAATGTTTAAAGTTTTGGAAGTGCATGAACAATTTTCTTTAATGTGTTTAGAGTATATGATTACTGTATTAATGTTTAATACAATATTATTAGATATATATAGAGAGATTTATAATGCAATACATACTCTGCTGGCCGAATGCAGTAGATGTCCAATAAATCAAGAAACACACTTGTAGACATACAGATAGATACATTTTTTTTTTTCACAAAACTTATTTCTTTTTTCCACGTTATCTGTAGCTTGTTCTAAAACTCGTTCTGTTGTCAGAATAATCGAATATTATTACATTACTTTTGTTTTAAACATTTATTCCTTCTTACAAATGCTAATGGACTAGATGCTAAATAATGCAACAAAATTTATAGTAGACCAAAATCCATTTTGAATTCTTCATTATTTTTTTAACATTTAATATGTTTACCTTTTACAAATGAAAGTTCAAAAAGTTTTTCCGACGATTAAAATTACTTATATGACATTACAGTTTTATTTTCACTTTGAACACGCTTTATTAATTAATCCACTTGTATTATATACTTTTAAAATTTAAATGTTATTTTTTAAAAGAAGTGAAATAAATAAATACATTATAAGAGACTTACACGATTGAAATCTGTCTTCACATTTTATTATTTGGATAATGTGTTTTTAAACTAGAAGTTAAAAATATAATTCATTGTAATATTACACAAATGTAATATTACACAAATGTTAGTTGCTTACAAACATTTATGTATTTATCCAAATGGTTTAAAGGTTTAACAAAAATTATAGATAACATATAATCAATTATGTTTTAAATATACATATTATTACACCATAACTAAATTGTAATCATAAGTTTATTTCTCAACTAAGAAGATGTATTTACCTGTGCGGTGAGTTGAGCTATGTGCCCCTGAGAGGGACTTCGTTGACTAGACGCGCGCTTTAGTTAGAGATAGGTGTAATATTTGCAGTAAGTCATGCACAGCAAAACAACGAGCCATTCAGTGTGACACTTGTGATGAATGGTACCATGCTGCATGCTTGCATATGAACACCCCAATTTATATAGCGCTAGGAAATAAAGATGCCTCTTGGCACTGTGTACAGTGGGGGTTACCACAATTTAGTTCAGGTCTGTTTAATTCTCATGACCTGGACACCACTAACCCCTACAGTGCCTTGACAAGCCCAGAAGTTAATAACTTAGACCTAAATAAACCCTTAGCTAGATCAACACAAATTAAAATAATTAAAAAGACACTCTTCAACACTAAATACCATAAAACCCCTAATCAGCATAACCTTACAACACTAACAATAAACTTCCGAAGCATTAAAAATAAAACCGCTGATTTAGAAATCCTAATAAATAAAGAAGAACCAGACATAGTTGCAGGTTCTGAAACATGGCTTAGCCCAGATATTTACAACACAGAGATATTCAATAATAATTATGAAATTTTTAGGAAAGATAGGTCAGACAGGCATGGAGGAGTCTTACTAGCCATGAAATCTACTCTAATAGCTGAAGAAATTAAAATATAATCTAAAAATAACATAGAGTCAGTCTTTTGTAAAATAAGTAGACCTAATTATAAACCACTAATTGTAGGCAGTGTTTATAGACCACCAAACTCAACATCAGAGTACATGACTGATCTATGTAATCAGCTGACAAGTATTGAAACTAAATATAAAAATGCTATAATTTGGATAATGGGAGACTTCAACCTCCCTGATATAAATTGGAATAGCTACTCTTTAGAAAAACACCAAAACATAAAAGAAATAGATGAAATGTTTATCAATACCATCAAAAATCTAAACTTAGATCAAATTAATAAAAAAACCAAAAAGAAACCATAATATACTAGATTTATTCTTAACAAACAGACCAGGACTAGTAGCAGATCATGATATTGTCAGAGTAAATAACAAAATAAAAATCCAAATAAACAAGAAACCTAAAAGAATAATTTACCTCTGGAATAAATGTAACCCAACAGAACTACATCAAGCAGCAATAAAATTCCAAACCAATTTTCTTACTAAATACAATATAAATAGTCCAGTTGAAGATATTTGGCAATTCATAAAAACAAAATTAAAAGCACTAATGGCTGATTCTGTGCCAACAAAACAAACATCAGGTAAAATTAACAAATGTTGGATTAAAACTAAACTAAAGAAACTGTGTAAACAAAAAGAAAATCTATTCAAAAAGTTTAAGGCAACCAATTCAATTAGACTACATAAAAAATACCTACAAATTAAACATTTAATTCAGAAACTAATCAGACAGCTGCAAAATGAATATGTAAACAATGTAATTTCTAAAGATAATAATAAAAACTTATGGTCCTACATTAAATCAAGAAAAATGGACACTACAGGCATAGCTCCACTAAAAGGCCAAAACAATGAAACTTATAATGATAATGAAACCAAAGCTAATATCCTTAACACACACTTTGCATCATCTTTTTCCAATCCAGGTGACAAAGAAATCTTCATAAATTTAAACAAACTAGAAGAGATAGGACATATAAATGTAGATGAAAAAGGCATTAAACAACTCCTAACCAACTTAAAAGCAAACAAAGCTTCTGGTCCAGATGAAATACCAGCAAGACTGCTTAAAGAACTAACCAATGAAATATCTCCAATCTTTAAAATACTTTTTCAGGCCTCTCTAAACCAGGGCAAAGTGCCCAGAGATTTGAAATTAGCTAATGTAACCCCCCTTTTCAAAAAAGGAGATAAATCTGACCCCGGTAATTATAGACCTGTTTCTCTAACCAGCATAATATGTAAAATACTTGAACATAATTATGTATAGTAGTATAGTAAATTATCTAGACAAACTTAATGCACTTTGCCCACACCAACATGGCTTCAGGAAAAATAGATCATGTGAGACTCAATTAATTGGCCTAATAGATGACTTGTCAAAGGGATTTTTAGATAATAACAACCAAATTGATGCTATATTACTAGATTTTTCAAAAGCATTTGATAAAGTTCATCATTCTAGTCTACTAAAAAAACTTAAATATTTTGGCATTTCTGGTCTCTTACATCAGTGGATTCAGGACTTTCTTATAGGCAGAGAACAAACAGTGATAATAAATGGCTCTAAGTCATCACCAATAACTGTAAACTCAGGAGTTCCACAATGAACTGTTCTAGGACCACTACTATTTCTAATTTATATTAATGATCTGCCAAATTGCATCAACACAGGAACAAAAGTAAGATTATTTGCCGATGATTGCATAATTTATAGAATAATATAGACAGGAAAAGATAGTAAACTTCTACAAAAAGACCTAGATGAACTACGAAAATGGGAATCAAACTGGAATATGTCTTTTCACCCAGAAAAATGCCAACTAATAAAGGTATCCAAGAAAAAAAAACAAATAATAGCAAACTACTTCATTCATGGTAAAGAACTAACTCAAACTAGCAATGCTAAGTCTCTAGGAGTAATGTGGCGTTTCGGGAGAAGATTAACGTCACACGCAACTAAGAAAGGTCTTAGATGTAATCCGCTCTTATAAGATACTATAATCATCTCATATGTACGTACAAACCACTGACACTATGTGACACTATTGAATGTCTGATTGGAGTAAGAATGTGTCTTTCCTTTCTATCTCCTATATTATTTAACATTAAAGTATTTAGCTTGCATTGAATTTTATTTACATATATGTATACGTTCTGCATGCTTATCAGTATATTACTTATTGTTATACGATTAGTCATATTAGTTCCCATTCATGTACATTATAAATGTTGTAGCACGTGTGTGTTCCTCCCCCCTCCCCATGCCCTCGGAACAAGGCCAGGGTCATACCTGACGCAACCAAGCTAAGCCCCCCACCCCACAGTCTCTTCGACCAGATCACAGGAAATTCACATCTCAATGACGGTTCTTCCCCTGGTCAGAGAATAGGGAACTTGGAATCTTTGATGCAGGACCCCGACGGACAAGAGAGGAAACTCTGACCAACATTACAGGCCCTTCGAAGTTTCCTTACCGCCGCGTCTTCTCCCCCCCCCCCCCCGCACCCCCTCCCCACTACCGTTTGGTACTTATTTTCACATGCCAATCAATCAAATGTTGAATTGAAGAGACATGTTGACCAATGGGATACGCTATCTACGGGTCAATCTTACCCTTGCCCCTCCCCCCTCATTACAATCACGTGGGAAGTTGCAACCTAGCTTGTTGTTTAACATGTAATGTAAATATGTAAGTTAGTTTTAGGTCAGTCTGGCTTAAGGATTCTCGAGGGTTGGATGCCCCGAGCTCCAACAGCACCACGCGGTGCTACATTCTGTTGTAGAGTCCTTGTTAGGACTATCTACTACATATAGATTAAGCCTATGATTAAAGGTACACTCTTTATCACTTGTATTTGGATTGTATGAATTATGTGCTCACGTCATTAATGATTGAATACGGACTTTCACGTGAATAAAATATTCGTTGTGTTACGAATATCGGTCATAAATGAATGACGTAGTAAGGCATTGACCTCTTAACAAGTGCGTATCAGAGTCCAAGGCGACCAAAGTTTGACCTTTATGCCCTGAGGGCAGTTTAAATAAAATAATTCGTTCAAGACCGTGGAAATTGGAGGATAATTCTGGATCGTAGTATTCTATAAGGAAAGAGGTTAAAATGCGTATTAAGACCCTGTAGAATCTTCGATGATAGTTTTCTTTGTAAAGTCCCCACCTCCTTAAAGTTAGTTCAGTTTGAAAGTTTGTAGAGAGAAGTCGCTATATTATTACTTGTATATTTCATGTCATTTTATTGAAACACTTATGTTGCCATCAGTTGATGCATTTATTGAAAGTTTATATTGAGTCTACAATTTAAATAAAATTGTTTATTCAACAACTGGAGTTGTTTGATCTATCATTGTTGAGAAAGGTGTTGAAGATAATTATTACGAATATAACTACATTACTGCATAGACCTGTCAGTCAAGGAACCCCTAGCTTGGGCTACAGATTGGCAGAATCTAGAGACTTCTAATAAAGATACAACTATATACATTGAATCCGATTTAACGAGTCGTAATAATAGTCATCATAGAGACGTCCATAACAGTTGTTACAATACGCCTTGCTTATCGATTGATTGAATACCTGTATGTGTGACGTCCAGTGACAGTGTCAATTAGTCAACAGTTTAACTCAACCTACGTATTAACGAGCCAAAACGAAACCTGGATATAAATTTGTCTTAGAATCACCTAGAAATCATCTGCACTTCGGGACCACATACCACCTAGAAAGCCTGCCTAAATCACCCCTCCCCATCACCCTGTGTACCTGTTGAGTTATCCACTAAGTCTGCACTGATAGTCTATGCTAATTAAAAGCTCCGTAACGCATCAACTTAGACCAGCACGCCACAAGTAATAATAAAGGATAAGTTATCTTGGAACCCTCATATTGATGAAGTATTTAAAAAATCAAACAAAAAATTAGGATTAATATAAAGGAACTTTTACAAATGTAATAAGAACATAAAACTAAAATGCTATCTCACATTAGTTAGGCCTATACTAGAATATGCAGCACCTGTATGGGACCCATCAACTAAAGAAAACATTAAAAAATTAGAACAAATTCAAAAAAGAGCTGCAAGGTTCATAACTAGCGAATATTCCCAATTAACAAGAGTAACACCATTAGTCAAATCATTAAACCTAGAAACACTAGAAGACAGAAGGACAAAGTGTAAAGTACTAATAATACATAAAGCATTAAACTCTAATTTAGAAATACAACACAAAGACAACCTGTTGCAAAGCTCAGATAAACATAAAGACAATAACACTTTCCTTGTCCCTTATGCGAGAACAAATGCATATACTCTTTCTTCCCGAGTGGCATTCGGGCGTGGAATGGGTTGCCTGAACAAACCAGGAAAACCAGTAACTTAACATCATTTAAAACATTAATAAAAAAGAAGACTAGACTCGGACCACGGATGAGCGTAGGACGCAATAATCTTCTTTATAGAAGGAGCGTCTGCAATGTATAAGATAAGAAGATAAGATATAGATCCTGTTTCTGAAAGTGTTGACAATATTTTATTTTAGCGGTTCCCTACCTGTGGGTCGCGATCCCTTTTGGGGTCGTATGGCCATTTCACGGGGGTCACCGTAGACCATCGGAAAAAAACAGATTTTTGATGGTCTTATGAACCAAGACACCGCTCATCTATCCGTCTCCAGACGGGTGCGTCCACGTGCGGACACATTCACAAAGGAGTAGCCAGCGTGATGACATCATCGTGCCAATCTCATCAAATAGGGCCTACTCCCGGTACAAATACAGGTGTATGTGTACGTATGCTGTGTGCCGACCATTCACACATTTGTTTATAGTTGATATGT
Source organism: Anisus vortex (assembly GCA_949126835.1). Lineage (NCBI taxonomy): Eukaryota > Metazoa > Mollusca > Gastropoda > Planorbidae > Anisus > Anisus vortex. The sequence continues at coordinate 12,368,679 of OX421493.1, forward strand.
TAAAGCAGAGACTGCGTTAAAAACGGCAGTACTATTAGCGATCAAACAACACATCAAGAATATGTAGGACGTTTAATATAGTTTGGTCTGGTTTTCAATTTTTGGTACTGAATGAGTCGCCAAAGTAATCGGAACTCAATATATGAATCATCGTAAAATATTATCAACAAAGATGGTGCCGCAAGAACTACAAGAGGTAGGCTAATTAAAAGTAAAAGCATCATCAGCTGTGTCAATTATGTAAAGGTGTAACGCGTTGGATGCACCGAATAAACTATTTTATTTCACACTGAAGCTAGCTGCCTGTCTAAAGGAAAAGTTTTAAAACTAGATTTTGAGGTTCTTTGTAAACTCAAACCGTTTTGAAATCAGAAAGAAAGAAGACGGCTATTCGACAAACTTTTGAAGATAAATATAAACTGCAGAAAAAAACTTACTTGGTTGATATCTTTACCATCTTAAGTAATTTTAATTGTTTAACTTCAAGGACCAAACGTAAGATGTTTTAACTTGTCCGAAGATATTCTATCATTTCAAATTAAACTTCAGCCTTGTCATAAATCATTGGATCAAAATAAAATGTATATGTTGTCTATGCCATATCTGCTTTTATTGAAAAACATGACAGTGAGCCATTCAAAAGGGTTACCATGAAAATGAATGTGATAGAACACATACTTTCATCGTCCTTTTTAAATCTACCTGACACTCCATTTGCACTTACCCCATGCATTGTCAAAGTTGAAGATGTTTTTGAGTCAACGCAAGAGGAGTGCATTGAACTTGTTAACAACGAAATGGATCAAATGTTTGTATTAATACATTATTTTGATTTAGACATTTGCGCCTTTTTCTGTCATTGCCAACAACATCAATATTTGTGAAACAGTTTTTTTTTTGTCTTGTTGTTTATCGATTTTAAATACATAAGTAGATTTGTGGTAAAAGAAAAAGTTATTTAATATTTCTGATTCGATGAAAAAGACGGCATTTCAATATTAATATTAGCACTGACGTTTGTCTTGTAATTAGAAATATAGTACTATATCTCACAATATATAATTACTTTTTTGTGATTAAATAATCACTAGACCTATGCTTTAATTACATTTAATTTAGCATTATGAATAAAAAATAATGCATATCAAATATTATAGCAAATCATAACAGTAGCTAATTTTTTTCCGGTAGCGACGAAAAAAATTGTATGGTTTTTTTTTTTGGGGGGGGGGGGGGGGGCAACGCGAGGAGCTGTAATTAGGGTTCGCAGATTAAAAAAAGGTTGGGAACCACTGCCGTTGCCCATTCATGTCCATTGCACTCCTCTGGAGTGCATCTCAATAAAAATGCACGTACCCATCTGTGTCTCTACATTTTCCCCGAGTACCCTCCTGTAACTTTCGAAGAAAACAAAAAACAATCAAAGCACATGTCTATACCGACTTTTTGCTGCATAAAACTAGGAAACATGCAAAAAACACAGAAAAAGTCATAACGAAATACCCTTCAGGCATTAATGGTTTAAATATTTATTTAAGACAACAAGTACGGCCTAGATAATTTCACCTTAGTGCATAATTAAATTTTTTTAAATAAATAACAGTTTCGTGTGCCCGTAACTGGGCTGCACGATTGCGTCAGCTTAAATGTCACCTTAGGACTGTAAAGAAAATAACTGCATACATTATGGTTTGTACCCAGAAAGTTTTGAATGATGGATGGTTTGGTGCTCAATGTCAGTATAGGTTATATTTGCTTAATAATGATTATTGACTACACTTTACAATTATACAAAATAGTTTTGTAAATATGATTATTATAAACTTCTTATTTTTACTTGTAATTGTAAGATTTATTGAAATATTTTGTTTTTGAATTAATAGCTTACAAATTTAAGTACTTACATATACTAATACGACACGCATGTTGACTAACATTTTAATCTAAATTTCCTATTCTAGTTAATTTAGCTCATTGTTTAAACTCATTGTCGAAATCATGATCTATTTAATTTTAAATGTCACACTTTAAACATAAAAGCGACTAAATATTCACTTTAAACATAAAAGTGACTAAAGATTCACTTTAAACATAAAAGTGACTAAATGTCACACTTTAAACATAAAAGCGACTAAATATTCACTTTAAACATAAAAGTGACTAAAGATTCACTTTAAACATAAAAGTGACTAAATATTCACACATTAAACATAAAAGTGACTAAATGTTCACTTTAAACATAAAAGACTAAATATTCACATTAAACATAAAAGTGATTAAATATTCACTTTAAACATAAAAATGACTAAATATTCACACTTTAAACATAAAAGTGACTAAATATTTACTTTAAACATAAAAGTGACTAAATATCACACTCTAAACATAAAAGTGACTAAATATTCACTTTAAACATAAAAGTGAATAAATATTCACTTTAAACATAAAAATGACTAAATATCCACTTTAAACATAAAAGTGTCTAAATATTCACTTTCAACATAAAAGTGACTAAATATTCACTTTAAACATAAAAGTGACTAAAGATTCACTTTAAACATAAAAGTGTCTAAATATTCACTTTAAACATAAAAAGGAACTATATATCACACTTTAAACATAAAAGTGACTAAATATTCACACTTTAAACAAAAAAGTGACTAAATATTCACACTTTAACATAAAAGTGACTAAATATTCACACTTTAAACATAAAAGTGACTAAATATTCACTTTAAACATAAAAGTGACTAAATATTCAATTTAAACATAAAAGTAACTAAATATTCACCTTAAACATAAAAGTGACTAAATATTCACACTTTAAACATAAAAGTGACCAAATATTCACTTTAAACATAAAAGTGACTAAATATCACAATTTTAAACATAAAAGTGAATAAATATTCACTTTAGACATAAAAGTGACTAAATGTCACACTTTAAACATAAAAGCGACTAAATATTCACACTTTAAACATAAAAGTGACTAAAGATTCACTTTAAACATAAAAGTGACTAAATATTAACTTTAAACATAAAAGTGACTAAATATTCCTTTTAAACATAAAAGTGACTAAATATTCACACATTAATCATAAAAGTGACTAAATATTCACTTTAAACATAAAAGACTAAATATTCACATTAAACATAAAAGTGATTAAATATTCACTTTAAACATAAAAATGACTAAATATTAACACTTTAAACATAAAAGTGACTAAATATTTACTTTAAACATAAAAGTGACTAAATATCACACTCTAAACATAAAAGTGACTAAATATTGACTTTAAACATAAAAGTGAATAAATATTCACTTTAAACATAAAAATGACTAAATATTCACTTTAAACATAAAAGTGTCTAAATATTCAGTTTTAACATAAAAGTGACTAAATATTCACTTTAAACATAAAAGTGACTAAAGATTCACTTTAAACATAAAAGTGTCTAAATATTCACTTTAAACTTAAAAATGATTAAATATTCACATTAAACATAAAAGTGACTTAATATTCACTTTAAACATAAAAGTGACTAAATATTCACTTTTTAAACATAAAAGTGACTAAATATTCACACTTTAAACATAAAAGTGACTAAATATTCTAACTTTAAACATAAAAGTGACTAAATATTCACTTTAAACATTAAAGTGATTAAATATTCACTATAAATATAAAAGTGAGTAAATATTCACTTTAAACATAAAAGTAACTAAATATTCACACAATAAACATAAAAGTGACTAAATATTCACACTTTAAACATAAAAGTTACTAAATATTCACTTTAAACATAAAAGTGACTAAATATTCAATTTAAACATAAAAGTGACTAAATATTCACTTTAAACATAAAAGTGACTAAATTTTCACTTTAAACATAAAAGTGACTAAATATTCACACATTAAACATAAAAGTGACTAAATATTCACTTTAAACATAAAAGTGACTAAATATTCACTTTAAACATAAAAGTGACTAAATATTCACTTTAACTTAAAAGTGACTAAATATTCACTTTAAACATAAAAGTGACTTAAATATTCACTTTAAACATAAAAGTGACTAACTATTCACACTTTAAACATAAAAGTTACTAAATATTCACACTTTAAACATAAAAATGACTATATATTCACTTTAAACATAAAAGTGTCTAAATATTCACTTTCAATATAAAAGTGACTAAATATCACACTTTAAACATAAAAGTGACTAATCATTCACTTTAAACATAAAAGTGACTAAATATTCACACTTTAAACATTAAAGTGACTAAATATTCACACTTTAAACATAAAAGTGACTAAATATTCACTTTAAACATAAAAGTGACTAAATATTCAATTTAAACATAAAAGTAACTAAATATTCACCTCAAACTTAAAAATGACTAAATATTCACACTTTAAACATAAAAGTGACTAAATATTCACTTTAAACATAAAAGTGACTAAATATTCACTTTAAACATAAAAGTGACTAAATATTCACTTTAAACATAAAAGTGACTAAATATTCACACTTTAAACATAAAAGTGACTAAAGATTCACTTTAAACATAAAAGTGACTAAATATTAACTTTAAACATAAAAGTGACTAAATATTCACACATTAAACATAAAAGTGACTAAATATTCACTTTAAACATAAAAGTGATTAAATATTCACACTTTAAACATAAAAGTGACTAAATATTCACTTTAAACTTAAAAATGACTAAATATTCACATTAAACATAAAAGTGACTTAATATTCACTTTAAAAATAAAAGTGACTAAATATTCACACTTTAAACATAAAAGTGACTAAATATTCACACTTTAAACATAAAAGAGACTAAATATTCACACTTTAAACATAAAAGTGACTAAATATTCACTTTAAACATAAAAGTGACTAAATATTCACTTTAAACATAAAAGTGACTAAATATTCACTTTAAACATAAAAGTAACTAAATATTCACACAATAAACATAAAAGTGACTAAATATTCACACTTTAAACATAAAAGTTACTAAATATTCACTTTAAACATAAAAGTGACTAAATATTCAATTTAAACATAAAAGTGACTAAATATTCACTTTAAACATAAAAGTGACTAAATTTTCACTTTAAACATAAAAGTTACTAAATATTCACACATTAAACATAAAAGTGACTAAATATTCACTTTAAACATAAAAGTTACTAAATATTCACTTTAAACATAAAAGTGACTAAATATTCACTTTAACTTAAAAGTGACTAAATATTCACTTTAAACATAAAAGTGACTTAAATATTCACTTTAAACATAAAAGTGACTAAATATTCACACTTTAAACATAAAAGTGACTAAATATTCACACTTTAAACATAAAAATGACTATATATTCACTTTAAACATAAAAGTGTCTAAATATTCACTTTCAATATAAAAGTGACTAAATATCACACTTTAAACATAAAAGTGACTAATCATTCACTAAACATAAAAGTGACTAAATATTCACACTTTAAACATAAAAGTGACTAAATATTCACACTTTAAACATAAAAGTGACTAAATATTCACTTTAAACATAAAAGTGACTAAATATTCAATTTAAACATAAAAGTAACTAAATATTCACCTTAAACTTAAAAATGACTAAATATTCACACTTTAAACATAAAAGTGACTAAATATTCACTTTAAACATAAAAGTGACTAAATATTCACTTTAAACATAAAAGTGACTAAATATTCACTTTAAACATAAAAGTGACTAAATATTCACACTTTAAACATAAAAGTGACTAAAGATTCACTTTAAACATAAAAGTGACTAAATATTAACTTTAAACATAAAAGTGACTAAATATTCACTTTAAACATAAAAGTGATTAAATGTCACACTTAAAACATAAAAGCGACTAAATATTCACTTTAAACATAAAAGTGACTAAAGATTCACTTTAAACATAAAAGTGACTAAATGTCATACTTTAAACATAAAAGCGACTAAATATTCACTTTAAACATAAAATTGACTAAAGATTCACTTTTAACATAAAAGTGACTAAATATTCACACATTAAACATAAAAGTGACTAAATATTCACTTTAAACATAAAAGACTAAATATTCACATTAAACATAAAAGTGATTAAATATTCACTTTAAACATAAAAATGACTAAATATTCACACTTTAAACATAAAAGTGACTAAATATTTACTTTAAACTTAAAAGTGACTAAATATTCACTTTAAACATAAAAGTGACTAAATATTCACACTTTAAACATAAAAGTGACTAAATATTCACACTTTAAACATAAAAGTGACTAAATATTCACTTTAAACATAAAAGTGTCTAAATATTCACTTTCAACATAAAAGTGACTAAATATCACACTTTAAACATAAAAGTGACTAAATAGTCACTTTAAACATAAAAGTGACTAAATATTCAATTTAAACATAAAAGTGACTAAATATTCACTTTAAACATAAAAGTGACTAAATATTAATTTAAACATAAAAGTGAATAAATATTCACTTTAAACATAAAAGTGACTAAATGTAACACATTAAACATAAAAGCGACTAAATATTCAATTTAAACATAAAAGTGACTAAATATTCACTATAAACATAAAAGTGACTAAATATCACACTTTAAACATAAAAGTGACTAAATAATCACTCTAAACATAAACGTGAATAAATATTCACTTTAAACATAAAAGTGACTAAATATCACACTTTAAACATAAAAGTGACTAATCATTCACTTTAAACATAAAAGTGACTAAATATTCACACTTTAAACATAAAAGTGACTAAATATTCACACTTTAAACATAAAAGTGACTAAATATTCACTTTAAACATAAAAGTGACTAAATATTCAATTTAAACATAAAAGTAACTAAATATTCACCTCAAACTTAAAAATGACTAAATATTCACACTTTAAACATAAAAGTGACTAAATATTCACTTTAAACATAAAAGTGACTAAATATTCACTTTAAACATAAAAGTGACTAAATATTCACTTTAAACATAAAAGTGACTAAATATTCACACTTTAAACATAAAAGTGACTAAAGATTCACTTTAAACATAAAAGTGACTAAATATTAACTTTAAACATAAAAGTGACTAAATATTCACACATTAAACATAAAAAAGACTAAATATTCACTTTAAACATAAAAGTGATTAAATATTCACACTTTAAACATAAAAATGACTAAATATTCACATTAAACATAAAAGTGACTTAATATTCATTTTAAACATAAAAGTGACTAAATATTCACACTTTAAACATAAAAGTGACTAAATATTCACACTTTAAACATAAAAGAGACTAAATATTCACACTTTAAACATAAAAGTGACTAAATATTCACTTTAAACATAAAAGTGACTAAATATTCACTTTAAACATAAAAGTGACTAAATATTCACTTTAAACATAAAAGTAACTAAATATTCACACAATAAACATAAAAGTGACTAAATATTCACACTTTAAACATAAAAGTTACTAAATATTCACTTTAAACATAAAAGTGACTAAATATTCAATTTAAACATAAAAGTGACTAAATATTCACTTTAAACATAAAAGTGACTAAATTTTCACTTTAAACATAAAAGTTACTAAATATTCACACATTAAACATAAAAGTGACTAAATATTCACTTTAAACATAAAAGTTACTAAATATTCACTTTAAACATAAAAGTGACTAAATATTCACTTTAACTTAAAAGTGACTAAATATTCACTTTAAACATAAAAGTGACTTAAATATCACACTTTAAACATAAAAGTGACTAATCATTCACTTTAAACATAAAAGTGACTAAATATTCACACTTTAAACATAAAAGTGACTAAATATTCACACTTTAAACATAAAAGTGACTAAATATTCACTTTAAACATAAAAGTGACTAAATATTCAATTTAAACATAAAAGTAACTAAATATTCACCTTAAACTTAAAAATGACTAAATATTCACACTTTAAACATAAAAGTGACTAAATATTCACTTTAAACATAAAAGTGACTAAATATTAACTTTAAACATAAAAGTGACTAAATATTCACTTTAAACATAAAAGTGACTAAATATTCACACTTTAAACATAAAAGTGACTAAAGATTCACTTTAAACATAAAAGTGACTAAATATTCACTTTAAACATAAAAGTGATTAAATGTCACACTTAAAACATAAAAGCGACTAAATATTCACTTTAAACATAAAAGTGACTAAAGATTCACTTTAAACATAAAAGTGACTAAATGTCACACTTTAAACATAAAAGCGACTAAATATTCACTTTAAACATAAAATTGACTAAAGATTCACTTTTAACATAAAAGTGACTAAATATTCACACATTAAACATAAAAGTGACTAAATATTCACTTTAAACATAAAAGACTAAATATTCACATTAAACATAAAAGTGATTAAATATTCACTTTAAACATAAAAATGACTAAATATTCACACTTTAAACATAAAAGTGACTAAATATTTACTTTAAACTTAAAAGTGACTAAATATTCACTTTACACATAAAAGTGACTAAATATTCACACTTTAAACATAAAAGTGACTAAATATTCACACTTTAAACATAAAAGTGACTAAATATTCACTTTAAACATAAAAGTGTCTAAATATTCACTTTCAACATAAAAGTGACTAAATATCACACTTTAAACATAAAAGTGACTAAATAGTCACTTTAAACATAAAAGTGACTAAATATTCAATTTAAACATAAAAGTGACTAAATATTCACTTTAAACATAAAAGTGACTAAATATTAATTTAAACATAAAAGTGAATAAATATTCACTTTAAACATAAAAGTGACTAAATGTAACACATTAAACATAAAAGCGACTAAATATTCAATTTAAACATAAAAGTGACTAAATATTCACTATAAACATAAAAGTGACTAAATATCACACTTTAAACATAAAAGTGACTAAATATTCACTCTAAACATAAACGTGAATAAATATTCACTTTAAACATAAAAGTGACTAAATATCACAATTTTAAACATAAAAGTGAATAAATATTCTCTTTAAACATAAAAGTGACTAAATGTCACACTTTAAACATAAAAGCGACTAAATATTCACACTTTAAACATAAAAGTGACTAAAGATTCACTTTAAACATAAAAGTGACTAAATATTAACTTTAAACATAAAAGTGACTAAATATTCACTTTAAACACAAAAGTGATTAAATGTCACACTTTAAACATAAAAGCGACTAAATATTCACTTTAAACATAAAAGTGACTAAATATTTACTTTAAACATAAAAGTGACTAAAGATTCACTTTAAACATAAAAGTGACTAAATATTCACACATTAAACATAAAAGTGACTAAATATTCACTTTAAACTTAAAAGACTAAATATTCACATTAAACATAAAAGTGATTAAATATTCACTTTAAACATAAAAATGACTAAATATTCACACTTTAAACATAAAAGTGACTAAATATAAACTTTAAACTTAAAAGTTACTAAATATTCACTTTAAACATAAAAGTGACTAAATATTCACTTTAAACATAAAAGTGACTAAATATTCACACTTTAAACATAAAAGTGACTAAATATTCACACTTTAAACATAAAAGTGACTAAATATTCACTTTAAACATAAAAGTGTCTAAAAATTCACTTTCAACATAAAAGTGACTAAATATCACACTTTAAACATAAAAGTGACTAATCATTCAGTTTAAACATAAAAGTGACTAAATATTCACACTTTAAACATAAAAGTGACTAAATATTCACACTTTAAACATAAAAGTGACTAAATATTCACTTTAAACATAAAAGTGAATAAATATTAACTTTAAACATAAAAATGACTAAATATTCACTTTAAACATAAAAGTGTCTAAATATTCACTTTCAACATAAAAGTGACTAAATATAACACTTTAAACATAAAAGTGACTAAATATTCACTTTAAACATAAAAGTTACTAAAGATTCACTTTAAACATAAAAGTGTCTAAATATTCACTTTAAACATAAAAAGGAACTATATATCACACTTTAAACATAAAAGTGACTAAATATTCACACTTTAAACATAAAAGTGACTAAATATTCACAATTTAACATAAAAGTGACTAAATAATCACTTTAAACATAAAAATGACTAAATATTCACTTTAAACATAAAAGTGACTAAATATTAACTTTAAACATAAAAGTGACTAAATATTCACACATTAAACATAAAAGTGACTAAATATTCACTTTAAACATAAAAGTGATTAAATATTCACACTTTAAACATAAAATTGACTAAAAATTCACTTTAAACTTAAAAATGACTAAATATTCACATTAAACATAAAAGTTACTTAATATTCACTTTAAACATAAAAGTGACTAAATATTCACTTTAAACAGAAAAGTGACTAAATATTCACACTTTAAACATAAAAGTGACTAAATATTCACACTTTAAACATAAAAGTGACTAAATATTCACACTTTAAACATAAAAGTAACTAAATATTCACTTTAAACATAAAAGTTACTAAATATTCACTTTAAACATAAAAGTGACTAAATATTCACTTTAAACATAAAAGTAACTAAATATTCACTTTAAACATAAAAGTGACTAAATATTCACACTTTAAACATAAAAGTTACTAAATATTCACTTTAAACATAAAAGTGACTAAATATTCACTTTAAACATAAAAGTGACTAAATTTTCACTTTAAACATAAAAGTTACTAAATATTCACACTTTAAACATAAAAGTGACTACCTATTCACTTTAAACACAAAAGTGACTAAATATTCACTTTAAACATAAAAGTGACTAAATATTCACTTTAAACATAAAAGTGACTAAATATTCACACATTAAACATAAAAGTGACTAAATATTCACTTTAAACATAAGAGTGATTAAATATTCACACTTTAAACATAAAAGTGACTAAAAATTCACTTTAAACTTAAAAATGACTAAATATTCACATTAAACATAAAAGTGACTTAATATTCACTTTAAACATAAAAGTGACTAAATATTCACTTTAAACAGAAAAGTGACTAAATATTCACACTTTAAACATAAAAGTGACTAAATATTCACTTTAACTTAAAAGTGACTAAATATTCACTTTTAACATAAAAGTGACTTAAATATTCACTTTAAACATAAAAGTGACTAAATATTCACACTTTAAACATAAAAGTGACTAAATATTCACACTTTAAACATAAAAATGACTATATATTCACTTTAAACATAAAAGTGTCTAAATATTCACTTTCAATATAAAAGTGACTAAATATCGCACTTTAAACATAAAAGTGACTAATCATTCACTTTAAACATAAAAGTGACTAAATATTCACACTTTAAACATAAAAGTGACTAAATATTCACACTTTAAACATAAAAGTGACTAAATATTCACTTTAAACATAAAAGTGACTAAATATTCACTTTAAACATAAAAGTGACTAAATATTCACACTTTAAACATAAAAGTGACTAAAGATTCACTTTAAACATAAAAGTGACTAAATATTAACTTTAAACATAAAAGTGACTAAATATTCACTTTAAACATAAAAGTGATTAAATGTCACACTTAAAACATAAAAGCGACTAAATATTCACTTTAAACATAAAAGTGACTAAAGATTCACTTTAAACATAAAAGTGACTAAATGTCACACTTTAAACATAAAAGCGACTAAATATTCACTTTAAACATAAAATTGACTAAAGATTCACTTTTAACATAAAAGTGACTAAATATTCACACATTAAACATAAAAGTGACTAAATATTCACTTTAAACATAAAAGACTAAATATTCACATTAAACATAAAAGTGATTAAATATTCACTTTAAACATAAAATGACTAAATATTCACACTTTAAACATAAAAGTGACTAAATATTTACTTTAAACTTAAAAGTGACTAAATATTCACTTTAAACATAAAAGTGACTAAATATTCACACTTTAAACATAAAAGTGACTAAATATTCACACTTTAAACATAAAAGTGACTAAATATTCACTTTAAACATAAAATTGTCTAAATATTCACTTTCAACATAAAAGTGACTAAATATCACACTTTAAACATAAAAGTGACTAAATATTCACTTTAAACATAAAAGTGACTAAATATTTAATTTAAACATAAAAGTGACTAAATATTCACTTTAAACATAAAAGTGACTAAATATTAATTTAAACATAAAAGTGAATAAATATTCACTTTAAACATAAAAGTGACTAAATATTCACACTTTAAACATAAAAGTGACTAAATATTCACTTTAAACATAAAAGTGACTAAATATTCAATTTAAACATAAATGTAACTAAATATTCACCTTAAACTTAAAAATGACTAAATATTCACACTTTAAACATAAAAGTGACTAAATATTCACTTTAAACATAAAAGTGACTAAATATTCACTTTAAACATAAAAGTGACTAAATATTCACTTTAAACATAAAAGTGACTAAATATTCACACTTTAAACATAAAAGTGACTAAAGATTCACTTTAAACATAAAAGTGACTAAATATTAACTTTAAACATAAAAGTGACTAAATATTCACTTTAAACATAAAAGTGATTAAATGTCACACTTAAAACATAAAAGCGACTAAATATTCACTTTAAACATAAAAGTGACTAAAGATTCACTTTAAACATAAAAGTGACTAAATGTCACACTTTAAACATAAAAGCGACTAAATATTCACTTTAAACATAAAATTGACTAAAGATTCACTTTTAACATAAAAGTGACTAAATATTCACACATTAAACATAAAAGTGACTAAATATTCACTTTAAACATAAAAGACTAAATATTCACATTAAACATAAAAGTGATTAAATATTCACTTTAAACATAAAAATGACTAAATATTCACACTTTAAACATAAAAGTGACTAAATATTTACTTTAAACTTAAAAGTGACTAAATATTCACTTTAAACATAAAAGTGACTAAATATTCACACTTTAAACATAAAAGTGACTAAATATTCACACTTTAAACATAAAAGTGACTAAATATTCACTTTAAACATAAAATTGTCTAAATATTCACTTTCAACATAAAAGTGACTAAATATCACACTTTAAACATAAAAGTGACTAAATATTCACTTTAAACATAAAAGTGACTAAATATTTAATTTAAACATAAAAGTGACTAAATATTCACTTTAAACATAAAAGTGACTAAATATTAATTTAAACATAAAAGTGAATAAATATTCACTTTAAACATAAAAGTGACTAAATGTAACACATTAAACATAAAAGCGACTAAATATTCACTATAAACATAAAAGTGACTAAATATCACACTTTAAACATAAAAGTGACTAAATATTCACTCTAAACATAAACGTGAATAAATATTCACTTTAAACATAAAAGTGACTAAATATCACAATTTTAAACATAAAAGTGAATAAATATTCTCTTTAAACATAAAAGTGACTAAATGTCAAACTTTAAACATAAAAGCGACTAAATATTCACACTTTAAACATAAAAGTGACTAAAGATTCACTTTAAACATAAAAGTGACTAAATATTAACTTTAAACATAAAAGTGACTAAATATTCACTTTAAACACAAAAGTGATTAAATGTCACACTTTAAACATAAAAGCGACTAAATATTCACTTTAAACATAAAAGTGACTAAATATTCACTTTAAACATAAAAGTGACTAAAGATTCACTTTAAACATAAAAGTGACTAAATATTCACACATTAAACATAAAAGTGACTAAATATTCACTTTAAACTTAAAAGACTAAATATTCACATTAAACATAAAAGTGATTAAATATTCACTTTAAACATAAAAATGACTAAATATTCACACTTTAAACATAAAAGTGACTAAATATAAACTTTAAACTTAAAAGTGACTAAAATATTCACACTTTAAACATAAAAGTGACTAAATATTCACACTTTAAACATAAAAGTGACTAAATATTCACTTTAAACATAAAAGTGTCTAAAAATTCACTTTCAACATAAAAGTGACTAAATATCACACTTTAAACATAAAAGTGACTAATCATTCAGTTTAAACATAAAAGTGACTAAATATTCACACTTTAAACATAAAAGTGACTAAATATTCACACTTTAAACATAAAAGTGACTAAATATTCACTTTAAACATAAAAGTGAATAAATATTCACTTTAAACATAAAAATGACTAAATATTCACTTTAAACATAAAAGTGTCTAAATATTCACTTTCAACATAAAAGTGACTAAATATAACACTTTAAACATAAAAGTGACTAAATATTCACTTTAAACATAAAAGTTACTAAAGATTCACTTTAAACATAAAAGTGTCTAAATATTCACTTTAAACATAAAAGGAACTATATATCACACTTTAAACATAAAAGTGACTAAATATTCACACTTTAAACATAAAAGTGACTAAATATTAACAATTTAACATAAAAGTGACTAAATATTCACACTTTAAACATAAAAGTGACTAAATAATCACTTTAAACATAAAAAATGACTAAATATTCACTTTAAACATAAAAGTGACTAAATATTTACACTTTAAACATAAAAGTGACTAAATATTCACACTTTAAACATAAAAGTGACTACCTATTCACTTTAAACACAAAAGTGACTAAATATTCACTTTAAACATAAAAGTGACTAAATATTCACTTTAAACATAAAAGTGACTAAATATTCACACATTAAACATAAAAGTGACTAAATATTCACTTTAAACATAAAAGTGATTAAATATTCACACTTTAAACATAAAATTGACTAAAAATTCACTTTAAACTTAAAAATGACTAAATATTCACATTAAACATAAAAGTGACTTAATATTCACTTTAAACATAAAAGTGACTAAATATTCACTTTAAACAGAAGTGACTAAATATTCACACTTTAAACATAAAAGTGACTAAATATTCACACTTTAAACATAAAAGTGACTAAATATTCACACTTTAAACATAAAAGTAACTAAATATTTACTTTAAACATAAAAGTTACTAAATATTCACTTTAAACATAAAAGTGACTAAATATTCACTTTAAACATAAAAGTAACTAAATATTCACTTTAAACATAAAAGTGACTAAATATTCACACTTTAAACATAAAAGTTACTAAATATTCACTTTAAACATAAAAGTGACTAAATATTCACTTTAAACATAAAAGTGACTAAATATTCACACTTCAAACATAAAAGTAACTACCTATTCACTTTAAACACAAAAGTGACTAAATATTCACTTTAAACATAAAAGTGACTAAATATTCACTTTAAACATAAAAGTGACTAAATATTCACACATTAAACATAAAAGTTACTAAATATTCACTTTAAACATAAAAGTGACTAAATATTCACTTTAAACATAAAAGTAACTAAATATTCACTTTAAACATAAAAGTGACCTAAATATTCACACTTTAAACATAAAAGTTACTAAATATTCACTTTAAACATAAAAGTGACTAAATATTCACTTTAAAACATAAAAGTTACTAAATATTCACACTTCAAACATAAAAGTAACTACCTATTCACTTTAAACACAAAAGTGACTAAATATTCACTTTAAACATAAAAGTGACTAAATATTCACTTTAAACATAAAAGTGACTAAATATTCACACATTAAACATAAAAGTGACTAAATATTCACACTTTTAAACATAAAAGTGACTAAATATTCACTTTAAACATAAAAGTGACTAAATATTCACTTTAAACATAAAAGTTACTAAATATTCACACTTCAAACATAAAAGTAACTACCTATTCACTTTAAACACAAAAGTGACTAAATATTCACTTTAAACATAAAAGTGACTAAATATTCACTTTAAACATAAAAGTGACTAAATATTTACACTTTAAAACATAAAAGTGACTAAATATTCACACTTTAAACATAAAAGTGACTACCTATTCACTTTAAACACAAAAGTGACTAAATATTCACTTTAAACATAAAAGTGACTAAATATTCACTTTAAACATAAAAGTGACTAAATATTCACACATTAAACATAAAAGTGACTAAATATTCACTTTAAACATAAAAGTGATTAAATATTCACACTTTAAACATAAAATTGACTAAAAATTCACTTTAAACTTAAAAATGACTAAATATTCACATTAAACATAAAAGTGACTTAATATTCACTTTAAACATAAAA